>NQII01000964.1:216870-275269 GCA_002778355.1 Clitarchus hookeri | reverse complement strand
AGTCCCCCTAGGCGCGGCTGACCTCTCTGCGCGGCGATATTCAACTGATCTCCTCGATGGTCTACTGATTACTCCTCTGACTCTTGAACTAACCTCTCGGCTCGGTAATAAATAACTGTTTCCCACCTTCCCGCAAAGAGGCTCATATGATATCTCTCCTCCCTCCCTAATTGTCGGCATGTGTCGCCATCTTTGTGGCGAGGGGGTAGTGGTAGGAAACAGAACAAAGCATTTCAAAAAACGTGCCCTGGTTCCTGAAGGTTGAGGGGGGGGGGGAGGTTACACCCTTTCCATAGTTTACTCTGTCAGCTGTTTCTCGGTGCGTATATTTTGACTTCAGGCAAAATTCACATGATTATCTTGTGATATCTCGGCGTTTAACAAATCTCACGGGCTTGCTAGAGGCCTAGGGGGTGAAGGTGGGGGGTGGGCTCCGCAGCAGTGACACATGTAAGGCTGGGAAGCGCATGTCTGCCTCTGCTTGACCTTTCTGTGGGGTGACGACGATTGCCACATGTCTCTCTAAGCCCCTACACTAGTTATGCAGGCGGGGGGTGGGGGTTTGGGTGGCAGCGCCGCACCAATACTCCTAATACGTCACACGTCAATATGCTACATATATCATATGTAAATTATATATCTCATACGTAAATTATATATCTCATATATAAATTATATATGAGATATATATATCAATTAAATATGATATAAATCTCATATATTATTTATATATATATGATACATTAATGTTATATATAACATATTTATATATCAATATGTTACATATAAATATGTTATATATAAATATATTACATATAAATATGTTATATATAAATATTTTATCTATTGATTAGTTATCTATTGATTAGTTATCTATTGATTAGTTATCTATTGATTAGTTATCTATTGATTAGTTATCTATTGATTAGTTAACTATTGATTAGTTAACTATTGATTAGTTAACTATTGAATAGATAACTAATAAATATATATATATTTATTAGTTATCTATTTATTAGTTATCTATTTATTAGTTATCTATTTATTAGTTATCTATTTATTAGTTATCTATTTATTAGTTATCTATTTATTAGTTATCTATTTATTAGTTATCTATTTATTAGTTATCTATTTATTAGTTATCTATTTATTAGTTATCTATTTATTAGTTATCTATTTATTAGTTATCTATTTATTAGTTATCTATTTATTAGTTATCTATTTATTAGTTATCTATTTATTAGTTATCTATTTATTAGTTATCTATTTATTAGTTATCTATTTATTAGTTATCTATTTATTAGTTATCTATTAATATGTTATTTATATGTATAAATTATATATATATGATTAATATGGTATATATCGCGGTTTTTGATACAATCCATGTAGCAGAAACCTTATCTAGTGGATGGAAAGGGATGTGGAAAACTATAAATCTTCCAGACACCCCACCGAACATCAACGACATCCGTTATATTTTCTCCTGCGATATTTGAGAGCGGATCATCCGATAATCGATCTCGGATGTCCACGATGGGGGAGGGTGGAGGCTGATGTTCTGATAGTACGACCGCCAAGAAACGTCGTGTGATGGCTGGAAACGAGGTAGTCATAAGGAGGACGTAAGTACGCATAGAAAGTGCTGCATCGCCTTCACGACTACACGCGCAAGGCACTTACTGACGGGGAGTGTTCTTATTGGCAACACAACATTTATTCTGTGCATATAAAACAGAGGCGTGACTGTATGTTGGAGCAACTTGGAAAAGCTAACAATTGTTAGTTTTATACTCGAGTGCCGAGCCTTAGTATCTATATAAAAATACGTTTCTTATGTGTCACTCGTGTTATTTTTTACGAGGTCTTTGAAGAGGTTGTTTTAGAGTGCTTTGCCGTATAATATGCGTCCAACGTCAAAAGCAACATGTTTAACCAACACGCAACGCCCGACTCCGCGTTATAGATTTCGTGGTGTACTCGAAGGCTGTTCAGAAATATAGCGATCGAGGAAAACATATTCACAAAGTTCTTTCAAAAAAACTTAGACATGACTTACAACGTTTCGTGCTGGCACGATTACCGGAAACATCTGGAGATGCCGTTTTACTGTTTGAAGAGGAGGGGAAATATGGAAAAATTATTTTCCAGGTGAGCGTATGTACAGGTAGACAAGAAGGCCGAACGGAGGCGAGGAAAATGAAAATTATTTTTCTATGTTAGCTTAAACGTATTCCATATTATAATTTTTTTTAATCTTGAAGGGATAAATCTCGAAAATAGTCTGAGAGTTCTGATTAAAATATGACAATAGGGAAAGTCATAATCATGCCACTGTGTGATTTCGATGAACGTAAAAAGCACCAGACTCCATAGGTTTATAGAGGGGAAACTGGTCATGGTCTGTCATTATCTAATAGGAATTAAGGACAGGAAATGTATCACTCACATAAATTTTGTAAATAATTTCAGTAAATAAAGAATTTGTAGTATTCTAGAATTGTAAGGATGAATTTGTTTGGCGCGTATAGACAAGAAATCTTGTATGAAAAACAACTTCATTAATGTTGTTACATAAAAAAATAATAAAGTAAACTCATTTTAAGGAAAACTTATTTATTTCTACTGCTAGTCCATGACGATATTAAGGATGACAAATATACCGGTAAATTAAGGGAGAAAGGGGGGAGGGAGAATAATTTCATATTGCCGTTTTACTATAACAAAATATGCTTAATTCAGATTCCTGTTAAAAGCTGATCGTTTTATTAAGTACACTTCTGTGTGAGGAAAGTTGAGAACAGAGGGCACTGTGTTCGATGTTAACAAGATACAAGTACGAGAATTCGCATCAGAGAATCAATCTCACGCATGATTGGAGGACGTGGTTATATAGGGGTGTGATCAAAAGACGCATTCACAGGGCTTCTCTGAAGGAGTCATTGGAACTGAAGCCGAGAGCCACGAGATAGTGGACTGATGCCAGTGGTCCGGTGTTAGAGGCTCGAGCCGAAAACAGAACGGCCGGAAACGACAAGTCCCGAAGAGTAACCACGGGGTGTCGTTGGGCCGCATAGATAAGTCTTCAGCACGAGCGAGCGAGGAGAGAGTTACTGCAACGTGTAAGCATGCACTTACCGTCAAGCAGACTGATAAACATGCGGTCCCGCTGGGATGCGGATTGGCTCATGTGAGATGGGAGGGCGTACAACAAAGTTGCAGATGGTAATGGGTAACCCCGATTTAGATACTCGTTCCCCCGCCCATTCCTTTTCTCCTCTGTCTTACATCACCACACTGGTTATACTTGGTTCGTTGTTAATAGAACCGTTTTGGATGTAATTCCTAATACTTCTTGCATCTTCATTGTTTATCTTTGCGTCATTTGTAGGAATTACCTTAATTACCATTATTCCTGTGCGTATCAAACTTCACTAAGGAATTGTTAAAAACGTAAAAAAAAAGTTCTGATTACTCGACCACTTATGCGTATAAGACAAACAGTTGCCTCTCATTTGTGTATTATATTTTTGATGATATCGTTATTCCTCGACGAGTGTATTCGTTAAGTAATACCTTAAGTGTTTATATTAAAATGTGTCTAACCCCATGCCAGTAATTTTTAGAATGGTTGGTTTTAAACGTGTTACATCGACCTGAAATGTCTTTCGTATACACTCAGGAAAAGTTTTTTTTTTTTTAAATCAAACTAAGTTTATTTGGTACAACTAAATTAATTGTTTGTGTAGCGACAGTGATTATTTGGTTGCCACAAACAAAGATTTGGAAGGTGCGATCGAAGATTTGTTTAGGTCTACGTACACTACACAATTTCGGCTAGTATGACAAATATTTTAAAACCCGCCCGAGATTTTAACCTAGATCATCTGCATCCTAGCGCTGCACCTTAGCAACTTCAACTAATGTGACACAAATAAAATTACATTGATTTTAAAGATATACATGTCTAATAATCGACGAGGTACGAAAATAAATATTTAAAGTTTCGCAGCTTTACGTTTTATTTTTTTGTTAAATTCGTGTTATTAGGAGGCGTATACAATAATTATGCATCAATAAATGCACTAACAAACACAGTTACTATCTTAACTGCCACAAAAAATACGAATTCTCAGAATTGTATATTCGAACGAGGGCAATCAAACGAGTTGCCAAACGAATATAAACCGTTGATTCAACAAAATATTTTGTTGACATTCTAATTTATTTTGGCCCAACGCAGATGTGTTGTTTATTCAAATATGTATTNTTTTTTTTTTTTTTTTTTTTTTTTTTTTTTTTTTTTTTTTTTTTTTTTTTTTTTTTTTTTTTTTTTTTTAGTTAACAAAATATTTTGTCGGGGCAACTAAATATATTTAGCTCCTATACAAACAAATGTTTTCTTATCTGGAAAAAACCTTTCTCTGCGTGTATCAATGGTGGTAGCTGGTTTTCTGTCTGAGATGTATCACCACTGAACAGCTGTTTATGTTGTGTAAATATGTTACGGTAGGGGAAATCAGAGAGAGCGGAATTCCAACTAAATTGCAAAGCTCTACGAGCTGAAACTGTTCGCAGGATTATATGTTGGATGTGAGATGTCACCCGTAGAGATGGTGGCTTCGTGTCCTTTCGCGGTAGTCCTAAACCCTGTTCGCGATAACGAGTTCGGGGATGAGATTCGGGAGCATTATCCGTCGAAATCTACATTTAAATGACGATAACAATACGGATGCAAGTTAAAACATCCAGTTTGTTGAGGGAAATGTTAAAACGAATCAGCTTAACTTCTCTGTATAGGAAGTAAGTGTTTAGAAACATTTTCGTTTCAAAAATCTTAAAGTAAGAGTATTAAAATTTAGTTTGAAATAGTGCAATTGTCTTTGCTGATGAAACAATCATAATAGAGAAAAAATGCCTGAAAAAAATGTTTTTTCTTTAATTTGCAATGCGTTATAATCATGTTTCCAGTTTTGCTATATCGTGCGAGCAGCTGCAGTGAAAGTCTTGACTCGTTGAGAAAGAGTAGTAATTACAAAAAAAAAACAAATATAAAAAAATTTGTCGAAGCCTTATTACCAATAAAACCTTAGAACTATCAATAAAATGAAAAGGGTTTTTTTTTGTTATAAATTATTTATTTAATAACGTGTTGGGAGGTTGGCACGTGTTACCTAGATAGTAAGTAACAATAACAAATTTTTCATATCCCTGAATAAAGAAAAAAACAAAAAAAAATAATTTATTGGACCGTACCCCAAGCCAGCGGCCATTGCAAATTTTAAAACGTATTAAATGATATTATTGTCAATATCAGCAGAGAGCACAGCATGCCTGGGCCTTCTCGCAATTCCATAAAGACCTTGGATTACAATATACTCCCTGAACAGAATACAGGTTACATCAACAACGCAGTTCATTAAATTCGCGCAGGCTATTCAACTCGTTTGTGAGCCAGCATAGAAGATCCGCCATACTCAAAGACATGTATCCCAAGAATATTCCAATAAAACGTTTAAAGATAAAACTGCTACTACCTTGATTAATAGATACATATGTTGCTGACGTCAATTAAAAGACAATTGATCGAAAGATTGCACGCAATTACACTCTTGTTTGTATTACTACAAAAGCAATCTGGAAACGCACTGCTGCTGCTGTCCGTCATAATTAATAGACAGCTGATATTAAAAGAGACTGAAAAACTATTTAATATTGGAGGTAGATAAGAAAAGGATAGATAGGGGAGGCGTTGCATACCCCCGAGGTGAGTTGTAGGAAAGTAATACTAGGAAATTTCTTATTTTTTTTAATTTGACGGGAACGTGCCCTGTATAACAAGCCTACACATTTTCAGAGGTTTCATGAAATGGCAAGCTTATTTCAAGAGAGTCTGGTCTGAGGCCGCTTGAAGCAGGTATGATATATATTCATCAAGCTGTGTATTTTTTCCATGTTCCGCAATGTTCTGTGAGACATTTTACTATTAGTGCTGAACAGCAAATTTTATTTTCATTCGCGGTTTCGGATGCTTCAATTTTTATTTATATATATATTTTTTTTTCGCTGTAGGCATTACACATTTCGGTGGGATGGACCCTTGTGGCCGTCACTATGTGTTTCGCAGCCAATTTGACATGTTACTACGGTCTGTTGCGCACATACGAGACACCGGGGGTTCGCGTTTCTGACCTATGTACACGTTGGGAAACAGAACACCATTTTTTCGCTCGCGTATGTAATATCATGGAAGGAATATGCGAGCTCAGTTTGGATACCTGCATCAAAGATTTTTTATTTTTTTTTTGTTTTACTGACAGAGATGAACATATGTCTATGGCCCGATGAATGGCCGGAAGGGTGAAAAATGTGTTTCCGACAAATTGAAGGTACGGACTTTACGCTATTAAATCCTGAGCACGAAACTTACCTTGTTGTATCTTTATTAGCTTGTAAATATCACCGACGATCGAAAACAAAACACGAAAGACCCATCGGTCACGTCGACTCAAAAATATGCATTCGAAGTTAAAAGGGAGGGGACTTGTATTCTCTTCCATGCTGCTGCCTTAATCGGTTTTAATGGTGGTATGTTATTTTCCGGCATGTGCAATATTATTCCTAAATGCAGTGTGTATCTGGCTTTACATAAATTACCGGTTCCTTTCTTCCACTAGTTTGCCTCTATAGATATATAGTTCGTCGCATTATATTAGGGTACTGCGCGAATTGCAGCTGCAAATAATATAAAAATGATGGCACAAGTAAATGCTTGAATATGTACTGTAGCTATTCGATAAGTTTGATTCTCACTGATAACAGGCTGGTATGTATATGAGTGGAAAGTGAAAGCAATGTCCAGGCTGCTTAAAACAATTCTGGGAATTCATGATGTGAGTTGTGATAGGCATGACGATTTGTCGGTTTTTTTAGCAGTGCAGGTATTTTTTATATATAGATATCCAGTATGATTTTATTTTCACATGCCGTTATTGTATTTCCAAACAGGGTACGAATCAGGATTAGGATGGGTCGATGTTATGGTCTCGGCTTCGTATATTTATTAAATAATGTCCGTTTTTTCTCAACCGGTTTATTTCCTGATACTTTTTTGACTCGCTTCGGGTTCCAATATTTAATATGTATATTTAAATGATTATGATAATTGATTAATTCTGAACTTCCCATGGATGGAATATTTGGAGGGTTTCTTCATAATCTTGTGTAATTTCATGTAGAGAATACACTAGAAGGTCTTCCTCCAACACTTTCTTTGTTTAAACATGTGACCTTTACATAAATATTTTTAATATTGCTTCTTTAGGTTATTGTATATTTATTGTTGGCATTCATTTTGAAATATTGTCTCCTATGGTATTTTAAGCCGTTAACTTTACATCATATCTCGTGCTTTTTTTTTTGCAGCTTTATTTTTAGATTACCTACTTGAATGAGGAGATACATAGGGATTGGATGGATCGGATGATGTACGGAGTGTGAAGAGGGGAGCATCTTCTCGTCCCAAAATGGAACCTATTCCAAACCATGTGTCGTTACTGTGAAAATAAATTTTCTGAAAGAAGCAATGTTCAGCAACAAAACTTTCGCAAATGCCAATTTATTTATATGTAGCAGCGGTGGAATTCAAAGGTGGGAGGAAATGGAATATCCCCGAGAAAACCCGCCGCCCAGCGGTATCGTGCGGCACGATTCCTACATGCGAAAATCTGGTCGCCTCCCACCAAGGCTAACCGGATTCAATCCGGTTCACTCCGAATTTTCACATTGGGAATCGTGCCAGCCGATACCGCTGGTCAGCGGGTTTCCTCGGGGTTCTCCCGTTTCCCCCGCCATTTTATTTCGGCGCTGCTGCATACTCACCTCCATCACCGTCGTCGGCTTTCAAGACGTCACTGTTAAGAGCCGCCCAGTTCTCTTAACTCACTCAGGCGCTGATTAGCGAAAGTCATTCCGGTATGTTCGTCTATCTGACCTCTATGTTGTTAGGTGCTCTGTGACTTTGCCATTCTGTATGAGCTGCTTTACGTACATGACTCTCAGTTGCAAGCAACATTCGACACCATAGTGACATTGCTGCGTAGCTCGCGGGTACTGGGGTGTAACGCAAGATTTCCTGGCATATCAGTGTTATCGAGGTGGTAAGAATTCCTCTGCTCCTGGTCAGGACGCGAAGGGCATCACATCACGAAGAAGCCATCTCTACCTTCCGAGAGGAGATAACACGTGGATGAGATGAAACGAGGTTACCGCCTCCAGGCCCAGTTAACCCTCTAGGGGATACGTAACCTACCGCTCCTCTCTCCTCTCGAGATTCCGGTGGGACCACTAGAACTCGGGTAAGATTTCCGGTGGGGTCGCTCCAGGCTTTTCGCACTTGGAAATCGTGCCGGGCGATGCCGCTGGCCAGCGGGTTTTCTCGGAGATCTCCAGTTTTCCCCGCCCTTGAGTACTGGTGCTGCTCCACACTCACCTCACCCTCATCGGCTCTCGAGAGCCCGTTGTTAAGGCCCCTGCCTACCTGGCGCTTGAACTGCGTTGCAGAGTGTTTGAAATATGCGTTTTACAACGAAACTATTAAACGTGCGCCCAACGTGCCGATCTACGAAAAGAACACACACTTGAGTACTTTCAAAATGTCACGCGCGTAAGAAACACCATTTCATAGTACTCCAAAACGGCTAAAAACGGCTTTTCCAAAGCTCTGTAGCTCAAAATACACGCTTCAGATACATACAAAACTACTCAAGGGCCCTGCACTGTACCTTCCTACAGATTTCCCACCAATAAAATAACAGGGACACCGATAAAAGTCCCATAGGTACACGCAGTGCGAGGATAACACTCCACGCCAGTTTAGAGCCTTGCTCTTAGCGGCGATGACGCACTTGATGCACGTCTCATTGTCGTCCTTATCACTCCCGCACTTCTCGACATCAGAGTCGGAAATTTTTTTTTAGGTATACGGGAGCCTTAAGAGCAGCTCAAACCTCTCCGCTCTCCTCTTGCGATGCCGGGATTTCTAGGCGGGTTTAACAAGGTTGAGATAAGAAACCCATAACACTGTTAAAAATTTCCGCACATGAACATAAAATTTTTTTGTTCTCTGATATAAACAGGTAATATAGCCAGGGGTGGACAGTCCATAAGCCAGTCTGAGCGACTAATACACCATAAAGGGGAAATTGTGGCTACATCAATTGATATAGCATAGATGGCAAAGATATTTATTGCGAAATTGTTACACTGAAATTTATTATAGAGCTATATGTAATTATGTTAAGGAAACTGTTACGCAAATATTCTTTGCTGTATGTTTATGAATGTGAGCTCCATATACACTGAAGAGCCAAAAAAAAAAATAACTGGTACACCTGCCTAATATCGTGTAGGGCAGCAAAGAGCACGCAGAAGTGCCGCAAGACGACGTGGCATGGACTCGACTAATGTCTGAAGGTATGCAGGAGGCAATTCACACCATGAATCCTGCAGGGCATTCCACAAATCTAATCTGCGCTAATTTGAGAAAGGGTTGCACGTCTGTCACGTTTAATGATTCTCGTCAGTCGTCGTTTGTCCCGTTCATTCACGATCTTTTTTCCGGCAGCAGCGATGTCGAATATTCGATGTTTTACCGGAATGCTGATATTCACGGTACACTCGTGAAATTGTCGTACGCGAAAATCCAAATTGTATCGCTACCTTCGAGATGCTATGTCCAATCTCTCGTGTGCCGACTATAACACCGCGTTCAAACTCACTTAAATCTTGATAACCTGCCATTGTAGTAGCAGTAGCCGATCTAGCAACTTTGCCAGACGCTCGTTGTCTTATATAGGCGCTGCCGACCACATCGCGTTACTCTGATTGGTTCCATACCTCTGTTGTTTGCATACGCACGCCTATATATATATATATATATATATATATATTTTTTTTTTTTTTTTTTTTTTAACTCTTCAGTGTATTAGACTGCAGTTCTAGATGAAGGATGAGTGGGTTGTTCTGCGTAATTCTTGCTGCACTATTCTGAGAACCGTTTTTCCCCGATGCATCTACAGGGATAACTTTGCACAACCCGAAAATATTTGCATTGTGGCCGCGTAGACAGCGTGGCTAGAGCACCGGTAACCCACAAAGACGATCTGGGTTAGATCTCCGGTGGTGTCCCGCTAAATTTTCGCATGCACAAACGTGGCGGAGTTGCCAATGAGGGCAGGGTTTTCTCGAGGTAATCGCGTTTCTACCGCCCTTGCATTCTATTCCTGCTGCATATCCCATTAAGCCCATGGGCATGAAAGGCCTGGCTTTTAAGCTTCCTGTAAATCTCATGACATGATTCAAAATTGGTTGATCTACATATTTCAATAATGTAAACAGTAATGTATCTATGGGTGGAACAAATCTAAAGTTTAAAATGCCCAACCACACTTAGCTCCGACCAATGGCTCCAAAACAAACATTTTGACATGCGCAAACGTTTCTCCTGCAGTTGCAAAGTAAAGGCGTATTCACAATCTGTTCGTAACGCACGTACGTAAGACGTACGTGCGTTTTACGTTGGCAGACATTTAAAAAAACGTAACTTTGCGAAGCGAGATTATTATTATGCGTTTTTGTTTTACTAGGCTTTGTGCAAAACATTCTACAATTTCAAAATCATTAACCAAATAACACAGAATTTTGTGTATCCGAATATTATCTTACGCGTTTAATTTAGAATAATATATTTATTATTAAATCGGACATTCTGATTAGCTGAGGGTTCAGCCGTACGTACGTAGAAGTTGAAAGTTGAGCAAATCTCCCTCTCTTTTCTACGTACGTACGTAAGTACGCTAAGTGTGAATGTGAATGGATGCATAGGAAAATATAGTGTTCAACTTTTATTCATACGTACTTACGTACGCCACTTGGAGGTTGTGAATCCATCTTAACCCTGGACTGGTGTGAGAAAATACACGTATCTGGTTTCTGTGCTTGCACTCGAACAGAGCAGAGTCCACACGAAGAATTTTTCCGTCATTGGTACAGTTAGAAAACGATAATTTCTTCCGCAATCGGGGTGTTCGCATCATCCACTCGTTTACTTTCACACAACGCAAATTTCACAAACCCGTCGTAACAGACAGTCACACTTCAGAGACTTGAACAACACGGGAATTTGAAAGCAGTATTGCGTTGATTGGCTGTAAATGTTAACGTTTCACTTCGCTACATGTGTAGATAGTAAGGAGCGCGAGTTCTGGCAGCATCAAGTGTCCCTGCACCTTAAAATTACAGACCAGCTGAGAATTCTGATTTTTTTTAAAATGTATATGTGGCTCCTGTAGTAATTCTTCTGACAATAAGTGTTTCATTTAATTATTTGTATCCTGTATAAAGTTCCATATATTAAGTACTAGATGTGCCCACGGCTTCGCTCATGTGGAGTACAAAATTGTTGTTTAGGTTTTTTTTAATGGAGTCCCCCCACCCTCTTCAACGCTACCACCCGCCGCTGCCATGGCTCTCCACGCCCGCGTACGGCCAACCGACTCGCGAAAAGTTACTTTTTTAATAAACTTTTGATATGTATTAAAGTATAGGCGGGAATTGTACGCTATATGGGGAAACAAAAGCTTCAATTTTACGTATTTATTTATTGAGAAATTAATTGGTAAATGCGCTTATAAGAATTTCTCTCTTATAGATAGATGTATACTACCGCGGAGTTTTTTTAGGTATTTTTATTCTACACAATTCTTTACTACACGATATTGTTCCATCTTTAACGGTTTAGACAGCGTATTGCAGGAGAGCGCGCTGGCCGCAAACTTTTTTCCGACTTGATTCGCTATTATCGTCACTGCTTATTTCTTTTGTTACTTTACGTAACAAAATATCCACTAAAACCTTGCCAGAGAACATAGCTATGAATGTAAAAAAAAACACGTAGATCGGATGCGTGGTTCTCGAGTGACAAGTGCACTAACAGACAGACAGAGAGACGTTGAGTTTTATGATATGTATAGAAGCGTTTATTGCAGTGCCAGCTCATAAACCACAGAAATAAGGGAGAATTTCGGTGTGGTCCTCGACAATTTCATTACTGAGAAAATGAGGGGTCTGAAATTTTACAAACAGTTATGTATATATATTTTTTACCAGTTACTTCCAGCAATTTCACGGAAATCCTTTACAATATTGTAGGTTGCTAAATTCTATGGAAATATTCAGTAAAAAAATGTTTAGTTAATCCATGTTCAAGATTTAAAAAATGTTTATTATTACGAATGTCACCTTTGTTTTCTCGTTTCATGGTTATTAGTAGATTTAAATGAGAGAGTCATTTAAATGTATTGTTTCGATTGCCTCACCACGAGCAGCGGTAGTATCGGCAAAATTTCTGTCGGTGGTTGTTTTTAAAAGAAATTCAGTTGGCAGCAGTTACTGCTACGCGAAAAAAAAAGCTGTAATCTGCTCAGCATGAATAAATATTTGGGTCTGGCTGACACAGTTTATAGTACGGCAGTAACCCCCAACCCAAAATCCGACTGGGGACCGTTATAAATCAAGACGATAGGCCGAAATGCGTGGGGACCAAAAGGTTAGTGAGGACCCGAGATAGCTGAAGGCCTGGAAGTCGGCGTTGGGAATCGACCGCAGGCGGACACAGGCTCCGACGATCTGGGGAGGAATGTCCACTCGCTTTGGCGTGAGAGAGAACCTAGCTCCTTTCTCAAGCCCACTCCTTCAGATTTATTCCCTGGCACTGTGTTGTGCGTTAATAATTTTATCTCGCTCCTAAACAAATCACTTGATAATTATCTGTTACAGTTCAGGTGTATCCAAGTAATTGGCTTATTGGATTAATCCTTAGGTCGTGTTTATAGTGACTCCTTACCACTTCAAACCTGTCTGCTTTAATAACATGCAGGGACCCATGAAATCAACCCTCCCCCCCCCCTTCATAAGTTTGTGGCGGGGTACATAATAGCATTTGTATTCCCACGCCCTCCAATCATAAAAATAATTACTATCTGTGCAGTAACAATAATTTAATTACAGCAAAATTTCATTATCTCAGCACTGTATTTGCTTATTTTAACCAATTATTGGGTTGCAATTTAATGAATGTAAATTATATTATAAACTGGTGTTTTTTATCTGGAGCCTAAATAACTTGTGTTACTGACAAATTGAAAATATTAAACAATGTCATCGTAACAAAATTGACGAAATACACCAAAAGATGTACAATCGTTTTATGTAAATTCAGAATACATTGTGTTACGTATCGCTGGTCTGCGATGCTAACCTTGGCCGCCCCTCGCAAGCGGGTGGAAGAGGAGGACAGAGTAGTGATATGATAGCAGGGCGGCGAGTCACCAAGGGATGATTGAATGACAGTCGAGCGATAATCCTACCATCGTTTTGAGTTATGAAGGCATCCTGCCGCGTTAACGTTTTGCCCGCTCGCCGATCCTGACCTTCGGCGGATAGGATTTCTAGTTTTATCTGAAGAATGCTCTGGATTACTGACCTCGTTTCACCCAGTGTGACTCGCAGTGTGTTGAACCTTCCAGATGGTCAGGACGACGGATATAAAAGCGCGTCGGGCCCCCGGGCCGGGAGTTGTTGTTGAATGAATGAGTATCGGCGATAGACGACTAGCGAGAAGAGAAGCGCGCGGCGAGAGAAGTGACCAGCGGGAGGAAAATCTGCGACTGCNGGCGATAGACGACTAGCGAGAAGAGAAGCGCGCGGCGAGAGAAGTGACCAGCGGGAGGAAAATCTGCGACTGCGAGCATCGGTGCAGTGAAGAGTAAGACTGCAGGCCGGACTATTGGACTGGATGCGTGAGTGAAATACATCACATACGATGGCAACTGGTGGACTGAATAAGTGTTAATGATGAGTATGAGTTAATTGACAACAACCAAACAGAGACATAGAGAAGTATGTTAATTAGAGTGGAAATAGACATTAAATATTGTGTTCACTGGGAAATAAAAAGAGTAATAGTGGAGATAGATAATTTAATACTGTCAATAATAGCTATGAGAATAAATAAAAAATCAAATTTATTTATTTTATTTTTATTAAGACCTCCATCCCTCACGATTAAAGATACGCCCCTCAGACGTCCATGTAACAATAGGAGTATTTTTTGTTACATTTACGCCCAACGAAGGACTTACAAAATTCTCAGACTCTCAACAGATGTCTTGTGACAACATGAACCAGTGGCATAAGTAGGTTTACGTTAGATATTTTCTTTCACATTTTCCAAACAATACTTAACTATTTTAACAATGGAGAGATGGAGTGTCCCAAACAAAATATTCTCAATGCCTTTTCTAGTTTCCGCCAATTTTTCTTCAGTGTTTTCAAAATGTAGTCTGTAGTTTATTTGTCTCTGCTCTGGAGCTTTATCCGCCTATTGAAAACTGTTACAGGCACCACTGCTTACGTGAAAAATAAGGTATCTTCTTTCGCTGCCTGTATTATTGTAATGATGTAGTGGTCACTGTAAGTTCCAAAGAGGCACATTACCGACGCAGTGCCTTGTGCGTAGATGCGACAAGGCATCTGACGTCCCTACATATGTCGGCCTAACGCTCCCACGCTGTGAAATATCTTCAACCAGGCGGCGTCCATAACGGATCCTGTGCTTCCTTTGAGGCGGTCACCTAGTGTTTGGTACATTTGTGTGAGCGAGGCAATAATCGATGAAGTGCTACGGGCGACGCCGACCGGCGTTTTAAAGCGTTATCGCCTCTATGCGCGAGGTGCTCAACTGATGTGCAGTAATTCCGTCAGCTACTTGTCTGAACGTGACGTATGTAGTGACCTTATAATTTTATTGGACGCCACTCTCTCAAAGTTCGGTGCGTGCGTCTATCGTAGTTTCACACATATCTAGTTCGTATGTTTTTTTGAGCTATAGCGATCTGAAAAAGCTGTTTTTAAATGTGCCGGAGGGTATGGAAATAATGTTTCCAATGTGCATAATGTCGTGAAAGTAATTTGTGCCTTATATGTAATGAGAATAAATAATTTTCAAGTACTTGAATAAAATATAAAGCTAGGTGCTGGAAAAGAAAACGAGCGGCTTTGCTATGAAAANTAAATAATTTTCAAGTACTTGAATAAAATATAAAGCTAGGTGCTGGAAAAGAAAACGAGCGGCTTTGCTATGAAAATAAAACATATTTCCTGGAAAAAAAAATCAAGGTTAAAAATAAGCGAGTGCCTACAAAAGGCACAAAAATAACCTAAAATTAAATAAGGGTACTTACATTGTATTATNGGTTAAAAATAAGCGAGTGCCTACAAAAGGCACAAAAATAACCTAAAATTAAATAAGGGTACTTACATTGTATTATTACAACCGTTATAATTACATGATTCTATATTCACAAGAACAAGCCTATAAATATATTAATATGGTACAACTTAATGTCCTTTGCAACCTCATCTCAAGTACGTAAATTTTTCAGAATTTAGCAAGACTATTATGACGCTTGCGTCGAACTTGCCAAACATTTTCTAGTTCAAAAGTGTTCTTAATTACGTTTAAATACAGAGGATAACAACTTGATCAAAGACTAACGAGCGTANATTTTCTAGTTCAAAAGTGTTCTTAATTACGTTTAAATACAGAGGATAACAACTTGATCAAAGACTAACGAGCGTAGTCCTCTAAACGTTTGTCACAATACAACACGCATAGTTTTTTTCCTGGAATGAAGATGACAGACTCCACCCCCACCAATGTATTCGGCTGTTGCGGGACCCACGACCTTGGTAATAGGAGTCGGGTCCTCCATCACGCATCTTCACGCTGTAACCACGTAGCCCCGTCGAGCATGGCTCGACGAAAACGCCAGAAAACGGCACGAAAAAAACCTTTTCACTGTTAATTGCTTTAATTTACATCGCCACTTTCATCCCTTTAAAAATTTTTGTTTGTTTACTGCTTCTCTGAAATGTGTTGTATTTACACAATCACAAAGATAAGCATACAATATTGTACTTCTTGAAATGGAAAAACTTTTACTTCATAACAGCGATCACCAAGATGTGACCACCGTCAGTTACTTCGCAAGCAGCAATCACGCTTGTCGCTTGTAATATTTGTGAACATTTTTAATTATAAAACTTGGACTCTGACAACTTTACTTGCGTTCCAATGAATAAAACATTTTAGAGGTATGAGAACAAACTCTTCTCATCCGTGAGCTGTTAGCTCAGCAAAGCTAGAAAACCGAAGACACGGCGAAGATCAAGGTGCAAAAAAGTCACAATTTCCATCAGGAATGAACCCAACAAGAACAGTATAGGTTTGTGTTACTATATTGATCATAAACGATTGACTCTCTGACACTTACCAGTCACTTCGCTTGGATTTATTTAAGAATACTTATTAATTTGGTTCTTATAAACGGCCGCAAAAAAGCATAATATTTTTTTGCTCATTGTGCAGTGCTGCTCCTTAAAAAGTGCCGCCCTAAGCCAAAACCTATTCAGTCTAGTGGGAAATCCAGCCCTGTCCTCTATAGTTTACACGAAAGTTAGAACTTTCCGGCGCCATCTACCAGGCTTTTATAGAATATACTAGTTTCAAAGGCAGTGGTCAGAAGATAAATTTGGAACACGTGATGCTGATATTGAGCGCAGATATTACGTTATGCTGCCAGCTTTTCCCCCAGTCTGAGGTTGCCGGCTATCGAATAAACATGCGTCCTATGCCTAACTGGAGATTATGCCTACTGTATTTATTTAACTTGCGAAGTGAAAAAGAGTACGACAAACACAAGGCGCATGCGTTCACACACTACGAGGTGTGAGCGTTAATTTGGAGAGTTTAATCCGGAAAGCGGCAAATAAATGTTCTCTTTTAAGATGAAAATTTTCCTTTGTAAGGAACTTTGCCGTATACTGGGGATACTTTGCACCAGCTGGGGTAACTTTGAACAACACAAAATTGTTATTTTGGCATATATTTGGAGACG
This sequence comes from Clitarchus hookeri, assembly GCA_002778355.1. NCBI lineage: Eukaryota > Metazoa > Arthropoda > Insecta > Phasmatodea > Phasmatidae > Clitarchus > Clitarchus hookeri. The sequence goes on along the minus strand of NQII01000964.1, from coordinate 258,251 downwards.
GAACATCCAACTGTAACATGGTATTTATAAATTTCCACATTATCTGCCGACGAAATGTTTGGTATTTCTTTGCCAAATCACACAAAAACATTAATTTTGAGTTATTCATAAACCACAAAAGGCACAAAGTTACCCAAGTTTACTGGTAATCGAATCGAGGTATTTTGTTTTACGACGTAGTACACCCTTTTTGTCTTCCTGCATGGCATGACACAAATTACTTTTTATATCCAAAATTGCTGGTTGTGCGAGAGTTTTCGTTCTGCTGACGCCAGAAGTATCTCGTATCTGATCGGCGAGGGGAGTGTAGAATGGAGAGACTTAGGCGGTTCTTAACATCGAGGCCTCGAGAGCCGATGAGGGTGTGAAGTCAGGTGCTGGAGAAACACCGGAATGCGAGGGCAGGGGAAACGGGAGATCCCCGAGAAATCACGTCGACCAGCTGCATCGTTCGGCGCAATTTCCACATGCGAAAGTCCNTGAGGTGCTGGAGAAACACCGGAATGCGAGGGCAGGGGAAACGGGAGATCCCCGAGAAATCACGTTGACCAGCTGCATCGTTCGGCGCAATTCCCACATGCGAAAGTCCGGCAGCGACCCCAGTCGGAAATCGAACCCGGTTCGCCTAGGTGGGAGGANGCGAGGGGAGTGTAGAATGGAGAGACTTAGGCGGTTCTTAACATCGAGGCCTCGAGAGCCGATGAGGGTGTGAAGTCAGGTGCTGGAGAAACACCGGAATGCGAGGGCAGGGGAAACGGGAGATCCCCGAGAAATCACGTCGACCAGCTGCATCGTTCGGCGCAATTTCCACATGCGAAAGTCCGGCAGCGACCCCAGTCGGAAATCGAACCCGGTTCGCCTAGGTGGGAGGAGAGTAGTTCACCCACTACTCCACCGCGGCCCCTGATCTGATTGGCTGTTCGGTTTTAACTGTCGTTTCGGATGTGTATCGTGTTTGTCGGATATAAATGTATATATGTATGTATATGTATATGCATGTATATATATGTATATATACATATAAATGTATATATATGTACATATATATAGAGTTGTTGATTCTGGTATCACACGCACTATCGTAAACAATGTTGGTTTTCACAGTAGAACGGCGTCGTTGCGGAAGTGACGTCACGAGCTCTCCGCCGCCGGATGACGTGAGGCTGGCTGTTAATCAAGGCGCGCATGCGTCGTAATGAGCGAGAGGTCACAACCCAAATGGTGTGAGTGATGACCGCGCCGAGTGTCACGCCTGTTCGCTGTACAAGCTACGCGAGCACGCCTCTCCACAAAGCAGTCGGCATCACAATATCATCAGCGGCCCCCGCTATAAGGGATCTTCCACTCCCCACGGAAACAACACAGCTGTGCTCACGCGGGAAGGCCCACAAACAACCAGCATCACACATCATCTGCAGCTTCTCCACTCACCACCGGGTCGACACTATTTTTTTCCAGGGATAGCCATGGTTTGAACCACGCGTGTGTGACTTTCAACCCCTACAACCGTACCTTTCTGGGAAATGCAAGGGTAAAAGTTAACCTTTGGATTTATTGATTTTCCTTATATTTTTATTTTGACCTATGGCTTCCTGTTGTCGGACCACATAATTTTTACTTTTCTTTTTTTAAATTTCATATGCATCTCACCACTTATATTCTTGTCATTTCTATCTCTNACCACATAATTTTTACTTTTCTTTTTTTAAATTTCATATGCATCTCACCACTTATATTCTTGTCATTTCTATCTCTATTTATACTCTATTTAGTGTCTGCCCTGGGTGCCCGGAATATGGAAGTGGCATGGTTGACCTGCCATCCAACACCGTTACCTATACATCAAGGGGATTCTAATTCTATACACCATGCCTTTTATAGTGNACCACATAATTTTTACTTTTCTTTTTTTAAATTTCATATGCATCTCACCACTTATATTCTTGTCATTTCTATCTCTGTTTATACTCTATTTAGTGTCTGCCCTGGGTGCCCGGAATATGGAAGTGGCACNTTTATACTCTATTTAGTGTCTGCCCTGGGTGCCCGGAATATGGAAGTGGCACGGTTGACCTGCCATCCAACACCGTTACCTATACATCAAGGGGATTCTAATTCTATACACCATGCCTTTTATAGTGATACTAACTTCTAATATACGCCGTTCAGAGTAAAGTGAGCACTTTTGAAATCCCTCTTATTTTTATTAATAGTCAATAAATATATTTTAATTTAGCATCAGACTGGCATAGCAGTAAGATATTTTGAGTTTCAGAAACAGTTTCTCAGAACCAATTTAATACCTAAATACTTGGCGAATTTTAAATTGTACATTTGGCTAAAATACATGAAATAATAACTAAACTGAGTTATCAAAACTGTTTAGTTAATGGCTAAACAACTACTGTAAAAGAACTACCCTAGCAGTTATTCTCATGTTTCGTAATTATGCATAATAATTTTACGTGAAGTGTGATTGAAGTACATATTTACTTGTGTGCATTCCAAAAAGAACTGTTAGGGGGCTGTTTTAATAAAATGTAAAATTTTCCGCATTGTAAAACACTGAACCAAAAAAATTTCAGAAAATTATTTGCCGCAAAAAAACAATCACGAAAGTGAGGAAAACGTTTAAATGTAATTTTTTTAATTTGGGGGAATTTAGCTATTTTGCGAAAGAAAAATTGAAAATACATTAATATATATTATACTCTACCAAAAATTAAAGTAGTATGAGTTTAAGCATTGTGATTGATTTTACCATACCTTTTGTGTCATAGTGTAATACTTAAAAACATTTGAACTGTAAAATACGAGAGACTAGTTCTGTGTAAGGCGCACTGCCCCAGGCGTTAGTATAATGCATCTGCTACCGGAAAGAAAATTATTGTTGGTTCTGGGGAATGTCGTACCCATGGTTAATCTTTCTAATGGTAATACTTAAGCTCTTTGAAAGGCAAACAAAAAAGAAATGCCTTTACGCACCTGTAATTCCTGTTAACCGTTGANGGTAATACTTAAGCTCTTTGAAAGGCAAACAAAAAAGAAATGCCTTTACGCACCTGTAATTCCTGTTAACCGTTGAACTTGTCCTTATACGCCCGGTTTCGTAAAAACAGTTCAATTACATATTTGGTGTTTTTATTGTCGCTGTAGAAACGATTAAAGAAGATGAAAGACGGCTGGGCCTCTGTACCTTGTGCTAGAATGCTTTAAAAAAAAATATTTTCGCAGATTTTGCAATGGAAAATATTGTCTATTACCGGATATGTCCTTTTCCTGATATGAACCGCAGCGAATTAGTAATCCTGAATACCATGTGAACATCAATTAGGCTGTCATTATAGTTATTATAATTGGTTCATGGCCAAGTGAGCGTTTTCATAATACTCGTGTAGTTTTTTTGAACAATTATATTTTAATTCTACTTGGTAATGTTATTCCTACAATTTTATCGCAGTTATGTGGCTACATATGAAATCAAGATTTGCAAAATGTCCCTACCTCTGACTGTACACATTTTAATAGACACACTGAGCACCATGCCGATAACAAAATTGGCAGTGATGTAAGGAAAATAATTCCACATTTTATCACAATTTTTGAAGTGCGATGATAAATTTTGTTAATTATATTGTGTTAAATTTACTTATGGCGGAATAATACAAAANCACAATTTTTGAAGTGCGATGATAAATTTTGTTAATTATATTGTGTTAAATTTACTTATGGCGGAATAATACAAAAAAGTGAAGGCTTTGAAAAGCGGTCTATTAACCGCAAAGAGCCTATAGTTTTCTGCCAGATGTGCTGGGAATATGAACGCCAGAGATCATGTTAAATTACGTTTAGTTACGGGCATGCATTAATTTTTTTAAATTTTTTATTTCGAAATTGTTACATTACCTGCTGACATACTGCAGCTTGCAGCTCCCCGCCTTGCCGACTGAAGGTGTCCCTTCGAAACCCCGTTGACTTCTGTTAGTGTTCGTATGGTTGTCGGACTGTTGCGTGATTATATGCCGCACGCGCTGTATGTGGACTCCTTCATCGACTGCGCTTTGAGGGCGGAAAATATTTTTAACTCTGGAGATGTGAGATGTTGTGGGTCAATGGTAATTTACTACAACACAGAGTATTTTAAGTAGGACTGTCAAACCAAGCCACGTCTAACTGTGTTCGAGAGGCGACAGCAAAGGTTGCTAGAATTCAGTAAGGTGCTTTCATATTTTAAAAAACGTTAGAATTCCGAAAGATTAGAACCATTAATTAATTGCATTGTAAACAAGTATCACGTTAATGGGTTACAATTCTGATAAGAAGGCAAGTGGTCGAGGGAACTAGGTTAATAAGAATTATTTCAAAATAAAGCATGCCAATTCTGAAAAAAATTTGCTTCCAACCATGGTTTTACAAACCGCAATAACACTTTATGATTACTATCACNACCGTTAGAATTCCGAATGATTAGAACCATTAATTAATTGCATTCTAAACAAGTATCACGTTAATGGGTTACAATTCTGATAAGAAGGCAAGTGGTCGAGGGAACTAGGTTAATAAGAATTATTTAAAAATAAAGCATGCCAATTCTGAAAAAAATTTGCTTCCAACCATGGTTTTACAAACCGCAATAACACTTTATGATTACTATCACATCGATAACTAGACTGTTGTGCCCCATTTGATGCACAATATGCGGAAAGGAGGGAAAGAGCCCGGGCTCTTAAACGCATTAAATAAACTGACGTCCATAATGAAAAATGTGACGCACGAAAGGGGGGAGGTGAATAGGAGCAGGGAGAGTGGGGGAAGGAAAAGGTAGAGGATCCGAGCCACACCGGACATGAAGGCGAGAGAAACGTCTAGGCGCAACGATCGCTAGCCACACGGTTGGTTACCTACAGCACATTCGATCTGATCGTGTAGCTTGGTTGTGTTGTGTCGCTCAGAGACAGTGCAACCGGATGCCTGTTGGATGAATCCGGTCTTCGTCTTTCCATAGAACTGTCGCAATCTTTCCATAAATCTGTAGCAATCTTTCCATAAATCTGTCGCAATCTTTCCATCAATATTACGCAATCTTTTAATAAATATTACGCAATAGTTTCATAAATATTTCGCAATCTTTCCATCAATCTTTCGCAATCTTTCCATCAATATTTTGCAATCTTTCCATCAATATTTTTCAATCTTCCCATCAATATTTTACAATCTTTCCATCAATATTTTACAATCTTTCCATCAATATTTTACAATCTTTCCATCAATATTTCGCAATCAGCACCCACATGCCCCACAATCAGCACCACACGCGCCACAATCAGCACCATGCGCACCACAATCAGCACCACAATCAATGCCACATACACACACAATCGTTATTTCAATCTTTCACAATCTTTCCATTAATCATCAACTCCATGTTCAATCCATGGGTTTGTCGTATGTCTCTATCAATACATATTAAAAACAACGATTCACCAACTAACTCTCTTTAAAATTTGTACATGTCGACAGAATTAATATTTTGTATGCAGTCAACTATTTATGCATTTTTTGTACTAAAGTCTTTATTATCATTCCATATGCAGATATTTCCATTAATAGTTGAGTGCTCATAGCATCACTGTAAAGTTGTGACAGGTGAAAGGATAGGACACACAAAAATTTATAAAAATAAATACTTTGTACTAATAATTTATAATTATATTGTAATTACAATTTCAGAAGAAAGCAGTTCATCACATCATGCGATATAAATCCGTTCCTTCAGTTCACCAACGGTTGAAGATATTTCATCAATACGAGAGAGATCCCCGCGTTTTTCAGGTCAATCAAATATCTGAGTCTATCAACAAGTTCATTCGGGTCTTCGGGAAATAGGTAGCCAGTATTCTCGGCGTCTTCTGCCTTCTTCATGTCGGTTGTTGCAGAAAATTTGTTGGAGGTGTGTGTCAGTGTATCGAAAAAATCACTATCACTGTTTTCATGTTCATTTTCATCAATGCCCTCTTCATTGTTATCTTCACTTCTTTTTTGTATTCTATATAAAATTTGCTTTTCTTTGTAGCAGGAGTTGTATGCTCATCAGTACTTAGAGCCGACAACCGTTTATTTTTAAGTTCGTATACTTCATACGAATTTATTGCAAGTGTACATTCCACAAAAACCGGCTCTACTGCACTCATTCCGTATTTACAATTAATTATTTCATCATAATCCCCTGTCGAATCGGTACCCATCGATGCAGCAAGATGTATTACCGGCAACACTTGCTGACTCCCAGTAGACGAATCCTTGCAGATCTGGGTATGTTCTTTCAATGTATCGCCTTACACAAACTGCATGGGACCAATGTCGTAACGCTTCATCGCACGAAAATAACTCTTAGTACACGCCGTTCTCTCATGCCGACGAGCATTTTGACCATAGGTGAAAACTCGATCGCAGAACCGGCACTGCCGACAACCAGTTAGCGATTATGTAGGTCGCGGCTCCATGCAAAGGCAGGCCTTCGTATTCGCAATTCATCTTCGTGGTATGACGAGAGAGCGCTTTCAGATAGATGTTCCCCCACGGTTTCAGAATGGCAACTGTAATTTTTTCTAAATAAATGCGCTTATTTTTTACAGCAAAGAGCCTAGCTTGTGCCCGCAAAAAGCCTTCCACCATAAAATTTATATGTAAAAAATATGGGAGCACTCTAAGAAAACTCACATACTCGTTCGCCCCAGAAAAAAACTAGAATTTTAAGGCACGATGGAGGCTTGCAAAAGTCTGAAGCGATGCTGTGTAATTTATTTCATCAATTCAATTGTTTATGCATTAATAATAATAATATAAAGCCTACAGGTCAATACCTTAATTATTAACGAAAGAACTGTTCGAGAAAAAGTGCAAATATAATAAAACTGTTTACGAGAAAAAATTAAGCTCTTATTACCTCTAAACTCACATACCAGAGAATATTAAATTTATTTCGAATGCTTTACGGCAAGAACATAATTTGAATAAAATTCCTTTTTAAATTAAATACGGCCTTGCTTAGCGACTACTCACTTTTACAAGCTACCATATCATGAAAGGAACGAGTCTTAATTATATGCAATATAATTTGAGTGCAATTTGTATGTGGAAAAATTATAACCTAACTGAACATGAAGAGCATCTATACTAATAAAAATTATTTGGTACAAAATACAATTTTTTACGAATATTTAAATATAATTTTTATTGTAACGTTATTGTAAAATTATTTAAAAAACTTTCTGCAAACGCACAGTGCGGATTAAGCAGTTTCTTGATTTGCAAAAATTCTATGCTTTATGAAGCACCTGTATGTTTGTATGTAGACAGGTTGTAACAAAATTCAGTCCTCAAACTTCAATGGATGTTAGAAGANTGTGCCCGCAAAAAGCCTTCCACCATAAAATTTATATGTAAAAAATATGGGAGCACTCTAAGAAAACTCACATACTTGTTCGCCCCAGAAAAAAACTAGAATTTTAAGGCACGATAGAGGCTTGCAAAAGTCTGAAGCGATGGTGTGTAATTTATTTCATCAATTCAATTGTTTATGCATTAATAATAATAATATAAAGCCTACAGGTCAATACCTTAATTATTAACGAAAGAACTGTTCGAGAAAAAGTGCAAATATAATAAAACTGTTTACGAGAAAAAATTAAGCTGTTATTACCTCTAAACTCACATACCAGAGAATATTAAATTTATTTCGAATGCTTTACGGCAAGAACATAATTTGAACAAAATTCCTTTTTAAATTAAATACGGCCTTGCTTAGCGACTACTCACTTTTACAAGCTACCATATCATGAAAGGAACGAGTCTTAATTATATGCAATATAATTTGAGTGCAATTTGTATGTGGAAAAATTATAACCTAACTGAACATGAAGAGCATCTATACTAATAAAAATTATTTGGTACAAAATACAATTTTTTACGAATATTTAAATATAATTTTTATTGTAACGTTATTGTAAAATTATTTAAAAAACTTTCTGCAAACGCACAGTGCGGATTAAGCAGTTTCTTGATTTGCAAAAATTTTATGCTTTGTGAAGCACCTGTATGTTTGTATGTAGACAGGTTGTAACAAAATTCAGTCCTCAAACTTCAATGGATGTTAGAAGAGACCAAAAACGATATGTTGTAAATAACCATAAGTAATAGAGGTAACTTGTGACGTGACTGACAATGAGAATGATAGCAATACATTAAAATGTAATTGTAATACTTTTCAAAAATGTGTTCAAAAGGGCGGCCTCCTTAATACAAGCTCTACATCTACATGTCATTGCCTGTCGTACACGTTCAAAGACACCAGTCACGTTCTGTAGGGAGTAAGCAGCTGCTAGCATCTGAGTGACGAGCATTTCCTCCGATCCCATCGCAGTCTCATACACCAGGCTCCGTCAAGTACCCTCACTCTCATTATTCAAGCGGGGTGAGGTCCAGAGAACGAGCAGGCCATGCAATGGATCGGCCGCGGTCTAAATAAACTTCAGTGTATAAGTAACAGAAAACTGAAACTCAGTATTCTCATTTTAAACAGCAAAGCTTTTCGCTATTAAAATGCATTTAAAATACAAGATACAGTGGAATTGTTACTCGTATTATAAAGGTTACTTTGGACAGTTTACCTTGAGACTTCTGTCTGCACATTGCTGTATAGTTGTGATAAATACAAATAGCACGTGTCAAATGTTAAAAATAACTGGAATTAATTTCAGCTTAAAGAGACCGTATCCTCGCTTTAATATATTTACCAAAAAATGGCAGATTCACTTTATCCTTCCGACTAGCAAGTTATGCATCCTGCAGATATGCTGTGATAACAGCTAAATAGGAAGGCTTTCACAGGGGTGATCCTACGCCAAAAGTCACAAAGGCTATTCTTAGAGTTGCTATAGAACAAGGAGTATGGAAAGTGACGTAATATGCACCGAGGAAAAAAATAGTTCCTGTTACCAAATTTATTTACATTGAGAAAATGTGTTAACGCTGAACAATATTTGGTTAACACAATCAAACCGCTCTTGCCCAAAACATCAATATACGTTCTCTTGCAACAAATAAAACTGTCGAAAAATGTGCTCGCCCAAATACATTTTTGGTTGCTTCGACATAATCAGCATATGTTAAGTATACACAACCATTTCACGATGNCAAAACATCAATATACGTTCTCTTGCAACAAATAAAACTATCGAAAAATGTGCTCGCCCAAATACATTTTTGGTTGCTTCGACATAATCAGCATATGTTAAGTATACACAACCATNACCAAATTTATTTACATTGAGAAAATGTGTTAACGCTGAACAATATTTGGTTAACACAATCAAACCGCTCTTGCCCGAAACATCAATATACGTTCTCTTGCAACAAATAAAACTGTCGAAAAATGTGCTCGCCCAAATACATTTTTGGTTGCTTCGACATAATCAGCATATGTTAAGTATACACAACCATNATCGAAAAATGTGCTCGCCCAAATACATTTTTGGTTGCTTCGACATAATCAGCATATGTTAAGTATACACAACCATTTCACGATGGTGGTTTTAAGTTTCGTATTATCATGGCAGATTTAAATCATTAGCTTGATTTCGAACTAAGCAAATATTTTTTTTTGCCGTAAAAAATTTGTAATAACAAAATCAAATAGTTACATTACCGGCTTTCATTTGGTTGGCTCCGCCATTTGAGAATCTTTGTTCTAAACTGAAGCACGAGCGTTCGTAGACAATGAATGTGACCATTTGGATACCAGCAGCGCTTTGCCGTATGGAAGGTACAACACAATATTGGTATAATCGATCGCATTAATATACTTTCACCGAAAAATGGTAAATATAAAACAGAGCATGGGTATGCAGGAGATTAATACTAGAAAATACACATCGCACTGTGGTCACTAAAACGCACGTGGCTCTGGTAAGAATGTACATGAAGGTTTTGACTTTGAGCCAGCGCTTCGTGTTCAAGTCTCAGTTGTCGATTTTTTTCACGTTTTACTAAACTGCGTATTAACGGGCTCAACATAACGCCATCATGCGTAAAGTTGTTATTTTACATAATGGCTTATGAAAATGTGCTGTTCCGTAACGACATTTTTATTTCTTTCAGTTTCGGATCTTACAAGGTGTCATTGTTATATGAAGGGTATGTCGTAAACGAAAAACTGCAAGTACACATGAGATCCTTAATAAATAAACAACAGTTATGTGTAACAAATAAAAAATCATATTTCACAGAAGTTAAACATAGGAAGAATCACGGAATTGACATTTCCAAGGTATTAAGCAAGGTTAAAAGAAATAATGCTTAGAATCGGATAGTTTTTCTCTAAAACATTTCAAGTGAAAGTCAAGACGATATATAAAATAAAACATTGATACTAGTTACAAATATATATCACATTCTGTTCAAAAACTTGTTTGTGTGTTTGGTAGGTCCTGGATAGAGCATGGCTCTTCTAAGCAACGTTGAATGTTCGAATCTCGGCTGAGTCATCAATGGAACTAACATTTTACTAAATGCCGTGTTATATACCAATAAACCACTAGGAAAACGAAAAATGTGAATACTGTTATGGTTGCTTTAGCAATAATACGAAATTTCTCTTTAAATTCTNAACCACTAGGAAAACGAAAAATGTGAATACTGTTATGGTTGCTTTAGCAATAATACGAAATTTCTCTTTAAATTCTTATTAATGCTTTACTCTAATGTGTACTGTATGATTAGTGCAAACTAATCTTGTGAAATATTTTATTTCATTCCTTTACAGTAAATTGGTTTCACCATATACAAACGTACCATTTTTTTCGCCAAAAAAAATTTTGGCTCCCTCTAATATTTATTTTTCGAGGTGTGTAGGAAAATCCTTAACTACAGATACAATCTGTGTGAAAACATTCGTTATGGGGACTGAGGNAACCACTAGGAAAACGAAAAATGTGAATACTGTTATGGTTGCTTTAGCAATAATACGAAATTTCTCTTTAAATTCTCATTAATGCTTTACTCTAATGTGTACTGTATGATTAGTGCAAACTAATCTTGTGAAATATTTTATTTCATTCCTTTACAGTAAATTGGTTTCACCATATACAAACGTACCATTTTTTTCGCCAAAAAAAATGTTGGCTCCCTCTAATATTAATTTTTCGAGGTGTGTAGGAAAATCCTTAACTACAGATACAATCTGTGTGAAAACATTCGTTATGGGGACTGAGGTAAAACAGGTAATATGACCTATGGTCGAACTTAATTATTAAGGTAGAAATACACTGAAAATAGGAAATAACAGNGTAAAACAGGTAATATGACCTATGGTCGAACTTAATTATTAAGGTAGAAATACACTGAAAATAGGAAATAACAGTCATTCGCATAATATCAGAATCCACTACATTCATACATATTGTAGGCCCGATTTGATATATCCCAGCTGTACACTTTTGGCAGATAAAATCATCGCCCTTCATTAGCAAATTACGGGGTGCCATTATGAACCAACAAAATTGTGTTACTCGTGCGTGTTTATTTATTGTTGTGACGTAAATTTCACGCGTAAAAATGGCAAATATCAATTTAGGCTGACATATTTTACTGATGTTGTTTTATCTGGCGTAGTTTACAACATTTTTCAAGTAACTAATTTTAATCATCTTGAGTTTAGGATAATCCTGATTTTTTATAGATTGGAGGGGGGGGGCGGGTGGTTCAACATTAAAACTTAACCCTCTGTAAATTTCTGACGGCGTTCAATACAATCTTATGTGGCTAGTATCTTACCACCAAGGTAGAGACGTAAGTTATGCTGGTCTCTGTATTTCCAACAAACAACAACCTTTTAGTCAGTGTAATATTGAACACGCTATAAGCAACGTTCTATATTGGCTCGGTGTCAGCCAATGGGCTGGAGAGTTGAATATGTCCAAATTAAAGAGATCTTCCGTATACAACAGGATGTACAAGCCAATCATGTCAATCACATCGTTTCCCAAAACCAATTTATTTTTGCATGAGCATTTTTATTTATCATAAAAATTTCAGTATTGTTTTACACGACATTGCATAAGCCTATGCTTTAAATAAAATATAAATTTTTTTTAATTATCACAGGCTGAACTACAATATGGTTCAAGATTCAGACTATTCAAAATGGACTTCACTGTATGAAGTACAAATACAGGCCAGTAATTAATGAAGTCATCCTGAAATGAATTACAAACAGTTTAAAGAGCTAACACTAAATATTTTATAAAAACTCAGCATATTGAAACTGGGGTCCAAATACTGCATTTATTTTATGAAAGCGCATCGTGGTGACCTACTCTGTGGAACTTGGTGTGCTGGGTTATTGCAAGTGGCAGTCCCCGCAAATTCACTGTCATGAACCTACGACACACAAAGATCCGCCCTTATGAGAGTTGCGATAATCAGGACGCAAATTAATTACCCCTTGTCTGTGCCACGCTTCTGAGCGGCGGACGTTATGTTCAGGCGGCGATTAATTATTGGTACTCGTCCACCTGCCGGCCACATCGTCGAGGGCGAATCGCCGACAGACAGGCAATAATTAGCGACCGCACGATATCAAACACTTGGGCGGAGCCAATTATCATTATGTCACGCGCCGCTACTCGCAAGTGCCTTCGGAGCTTGCTGCACCGTCTCCCACATGACGTCACCGAAGGAGGGGAAGCTGGGCATCGCCGAAGGTGGGCAAGTGTGGCGTGCGCCTGCCAAGTTGTTTGAGGCTGCTAGCCCCTACGTGATAGCTACTTGCTGTACAGTCGTGCTTTGCTGGAAGCCTGAACTGTGCCAGGGAATCGCATACGTTATGCTTGACAAACTCAATTTATAACACCGCTATTGTTCTGCAAGAGAAGCAAGCCGGATGTTTCATTGGGGAGAACATAATATGCCCAAAGCACCAAAGATTGTGTAGTGATTCGTGTATGTTATATTATTATTTAAATTGTAACGCTTCTTGAGTGTTCTCAAGCGTGCCTTTGAACGTCCAATATACCGGATGTTTTTGAATAACACAAATAAACTCCGGCATGTTATTCCTCGCGAAATTACAAGACGAAAATGTAAGTACACTCTCCCACTAAAGTGATTTTTTAAGGTAGCTGTGCACTCCCACGAAATCCTGATTTAAAATACCTCACTGTGACGTGTTTCACCTACCTGCCAGGCAACACACGTTCGGTTTTGAGAAGTACACATGGATTTATTGAAAACTGTTCACCTGAGAGTGTTCCCACAAGACGATCTTTATTGTTTATTTAGACTTGCTGATTCATAAGCTATTTAAAAAAAATCGCGTACGTTTTATCGACGCAGCACCTTAAAGGCCATGCAGACGGTTCGGAAGAAACACGTACAGGCAAGTCGCTTGCAACAAACTGAAAACTTTAATATATATACCATTTGTAAGTAGTGAGAGTTAATACGAATAGCTAAACTACACGGCAACAGAGATAGCAACGCGATAGAGGAAGTGGGGTTGAAGTAATAGGAAGAATTTACACATCTTCTTGGGTTTGACGGTGAAGTAATACGCGTGTGTTGTGAAACAGACTACACGGTCCACCCGTCATACCGTACCCTCTGCCCGGCAACTCTTGTAGGCGCCACACTGCAGGAGACTGTGGCGTTCAGTCGCGAGGTCCTTAACCAATATTGCGGAGTAGTGTGTTCAAGTACATTCTCTAGACTACCTGCTGGGTTCGGCGCTAATTAGAGGCGCTCGCGGTTTTTACTGTATAAGAGGCCCGTTTTGCAGGCATCGGGATCATTCAATCGTGGTAGCTGGCAAGAGTAACATCGTAAAGAGAAGATATTGATGGGACGGGGTGGAGAGCCCGTGTTTCTAATTGCGCGGTTCTGAGAGTATCGACCATGTTAGAGGCTCTGAAACACAAAGAAGAAAATTAAAACTGAACAGACTGATCACCCTATCTGATGAACGAGGCGCTTTATCTACTGAATTATCCGCAACTCCTGGACGAGTGATAGCTTTACTGGATTGGGGGAAAGTGAAAAAANAGGCGCTTTATCTACTGAATTATCCGCAACTCCTGGACGAGTGATAGCTTTACTGGATTGGGGGAAAGTGAAAAAATATATATATCAGTGTGCTACGCGCATGTCCTTCGGCGGACAGGATCTTAAAAGTTGCACCTTTTTCCGCNGAAAAAATATATATATCAGTGTGCTACGCGCATGTCCTTCGGCGGACAGGATCTTAAAAGTTGCACCTTTTTCCGCTCGGCGGCTAGCATGCAACAGAAGAAGTGCTTGCCATTTCATGGTCTGATGTAAAATTGATTTATTTTTAATAAAATCATATTTAACAATTTTTACGACCAAATTGATTTTATTCAAGTCGGTGAAAACCTTTTTTAAAACAGCATTAATACAATTATCATGTAACTTTTTTTGTAACTGTGATATTATTAATTCATCTCTCTGGGAAACTAATGCAGTTGAATCCATCGCTTGCTACGGCCAATTATAAAAGTTAATTTGAGAGTAGAACATAAAAAGAGAAGAATTTTCCTAAAACATTGACATAAAAAACAGAATCCCAATTATAAAATACATTTGCTATGATCCTGAAGTTGGTAGCTAAGAACAATTCTGTAAGTTTTTATAAATTTGTTTGAGGTTCTCCCCTGCCTTATATGCACTTTTAGTATTTTAAAACAAGAGTGAAATACTTTATAGAAGTTCAGATATGGGGTTGGTGGTGAAACTATGTTGAATAAGTATTATGGGACCCAAAAGGCAGTTTAAATATGACCTATAACTCGATAATGACAATGAAGTGGGGGTGTGTTATTGTATGTCTATGTATGAATGTATATAAGGAATTTAAACACTTGATTAAAATGTAAGCTTTTTAGCGAGTGTCAAAAGACGAAATTATTACAAAAACCTTCTTCTTTGCATAACTGTTGAAAATTGTAGGTAACCGTTCCTTTCATGTTTGTTTTCCGTTGCGCGTCGATGTTTTAATTTCAAAGTTCTTAATGATAATATTAATTGTTGTTATTCAAAATAAATTAAGATTTTTTACTTCATTTCATTGCTGTTTTTTGCCAATGCAATTTATTGACAATAATGTCTCATTTAGTAATGACCAATTTTTTAAAATAAGTTTATAACGAGCGCAGAATAATCATGTGTTAATTCTCCCTGTCTTATATTTCCTTAGATGTTTCTCATGTTTCATTCTCCCATATATATATATATATATATATATATATATATATATATATATATATAATGTTTAGCTTGGTGTGACATAAAGTACTATTTCATGTATTGTGAGCAATATACATTTTTGGATATTCGTGTCTTCCTACTATCAGGTAAAATACAAAAATTATAATTTTTCTTGATTCCTCTTAAAGCTCAATAAAAACTCTGTAATTTTACCACATGCTCTTTTGAAAGCCCATACATTTAGAAAAATTGTAAAAATATTTTTATTTTTTTTAGCTTTAGACGTAAACTTTCGAGTGCGGTTGAATATACATACTGTGTTTAATACTTACATTTCAATATTTATTTTAAAAGGTGGTTAAAGGATAAAAAATGGCCATAAGGAAAAAAGTAACTAGGACTTCAAAAGTGCTCACTTTACCGTGAACGGGCTACACTACATTTTTATATCGGTGAGGAAAGTTCAAATGGATAATAAAATATTTAACATCCTGGAACTGACATAATTACTTTAATTGAACCATCAACATATACATCGTAAACACTACAGCCAATAAAACATTTCATAAGATTTTATATACGGAAGATTTTCTACCTGTGAGGGGCTCATCTACGCGCAGGTGAAAATCTTACCGGTGTTGAAAATAACGGGTAAGTAGCCCGCGCCTTTTTTTCTGTATCTATACAACCCGCACAAACAATACCCAAATAACGAAACCTCTCCTCCTCTGTAATTACCTCTGGTGTAGGCCGCGTCCCGTACCGTATACGTACTCGTTACGGCGCTTCATTTGTTATCTGAACATTCGATGCCGTTGTCGGCCTGCGCCAATCAGCGGCGCGGAAATAGAGAATCGCTGCAAAACAACACGTGCGTGTTGATTTCTTTTCGTTAATACAGTAAGCGGCGACTGTATTTTCTTGTCACGTGAAGAAACACAATGGCTCGAAGTGAGGTAGATGCGAGTGTTACTAAGAACGCAATCGTCACGTACCAACGTATCAGGTAAACATCGCAATAATCTGTTTGAACACGATAAACGGACTCGCATTCGTTGAAAAGTGACTGCTCCTCGACGCATTGCTGACACACCACCATCCGTTCACCGCTAACTTACCGACGACAGCGAATCAACGCGCACGTGGTGTTCTGCTACGGTGGATGATCTGTTAGATGAGTAGTATTGTGTGTGGGTTGCACGGATACAGAAAAATAGGCGCGGGCGATCCACCCGGAATAATTAATTATTTTCACAATTCTTAATAGCTATAAAAGAAAAAAAAATCACTTTTAAGTACATCGATGCAGATTATATCAACACTGAGGTAGCAATAAACTGACATGTATTTATACCAGTGATAGAACGTTTCTTAAAGTATGTTTGTTTCAGTCCAAAATAGGCCATTACATACTATAACAGTAATAATTATCTCTGGAACACATACACGATATCTATACAAAAAACTCTCATGGCCAACATATTAACAAACATGTCCATTGATTATTATTATGTACAGTAGTGTATTAATATTCAGTTGGAATACCATTAACATCTGTCAACAACAGTCTTTTAATTAATATTTTGTCAAAACCGTAATTACTAACCACAATGCAGTTCACAAACACGAACATTAGAAAATATTCAGGTAATCATCAGCAACAACAAACAAGCGATTCATTTCACGAACGATATATGTGTGCAAACATTTACTTAGAGTACATTTCTCCTCAGAAGCACAGCAAACAGCAAAAAAATTTATATTTACACACAAAAAAAATATAAAAGTTAAAAGTAAGAACATTTATTATACACTATTTCATTTACATTATTTATTTTATTGTAATAAATATAAATGTACGGACCACAGTAAATAGTAGAGCAGAAATATCTTCTTTTCACTGTTCCTATTTTATAAGTCTATAGTCAATAGTTATACATTATAACTAACCATAATCGTTGTAAAATTAGTTCATAACAGGAAAAGTGTTTAGACAAAATATGAATGAATAATCAACTCCGTGAACAAGCTGTACAATTTTTCACATGATGCTATTAAATGTTAATACATTTATAATACTTGGAAACTACGGTAAGGACAATAAATAAGTGATAAAATACCTTTAAATTAAAGTTATTCAGCAAGACCACTCTGTCATGATTTAAGTGTGCATAAGTTTCAAACAATCCATTTTCGTATGAACATATTCAACAGCACAGAACACCATCTCGCTGTCATATGAGGGAACATCAGAATGAACTTATATCTGGGTGTTTGAAAGCGCGCGATTATGTTTGCCGGGAGAACCAGTAAATTAATTGCCATTGTTACGTCCCATCATACCTACGTCATGAGAATGGGAATTTAGAATGACGTCGTGATATTTTTAACACTTTCTGAAAATCTTAGACAGGTTAGAACTAAAGTTTTGTCTATTGGGGTCGAGAATACCTTAGTATAATATGGTTGTGCTATGTTGTAATTACAACGCTAAAATATAATAACCAAGCAAACGTAAGTAATTTTCTGGAGTATTAACATTATTTCTATTTGTAGCATCTTTTGAGCAATTTTTTATTTTATTATGTAATTGCCACTTTAAATCTTTGAATATTTCAAATTTATTTGGGCTTTCATCTGAAACCTTCTTGCAAGAAAGATTATACATTATAGATACTTGTATTATTTCCTTCCCACTGTCTGCAAAAAGTTTTGATATAAATTCTGTAGGCAGTGTATGTTTTCATCTGCACAAGGAGTGTAAGGTCACACACAAATAATAAAACGTACCATAAACATTTCATGGGTCACATTACTCGAAGATGTAAGAATTAAAAGTAATGAAAAAAAAGTTAATTCATTTCATAGTGCTTTCAACGCTACTGTGTAACTAACGTCATCAATTTTCATAACATCTGTACGTATTGTCCAAGATAACAGACAATAGATTTAAGCCTGGTGGTTGTGGGCAACTAAATTTTCACTATATGTATACACATTTAAAACATATGTATTAAAATAAAACTGGTATACGCTCTATTAAAATACAATTGTCTTTGATGTTTGCCGGACTGCCAAACTGATTTTTTTCATCACTGTTGTGTTGTATTACTGAATGGTTGTTGTCAATTGGAGTTAAAAAAAAAGCATTAACGCTATAATAAGCTTACTGACGGGTACTTGCCATTTACCAAGAATTTTTGATCGTACAGTTGCTTATCTGATATGTGTTAGGGCGGTCGTGCGTTCTATATCGTGAGGGTGAACACGGGATTTAGAGAATACGTAGGCTCGAACTAGTCAAGATTTCACAAGGGGTAGTCTTCTTTAAGAGGATTTCCACCCCCAGTCCGATCATTGCATTATCTGTTAGTTGAAATATCATAAACTGCTCCATACTGGAGTATTACTGCAGAGCAAAGAGCACCGTGGGGCCTACTATCAAAGTTATATTAATTATTCCAATATGTTTTGTTAAATATTAAAATTTAACCCCCATGCGGCGCATATTGTCACAAATTGTAGTGAAATAATAATATGTAGAAATGGACGAATAAATCAACATATTCGTTTAGCAGTGGACAACACACAAAATCACTATCGCGGCAAATTATTACGTTTACCTCTTAAGACGAAGCGGTAAATGAGTTTCCCAATTCCATAACTATCTAAGTCTCCCTTAGATAAAAAAATAAAACTACTCCATTCAGTACAGCAGCGTTCCGTTCTCCTTTTCCTACTGCATATCGAAAATAGTTCTTATAAAACCACGACGCTGTAAGGAACTATAGTTCTATCTTTTCGGGAGCATTTGTGAAATAAAAAGTGTACACAATGAGAACAAATATTGTTGCGGAAACCAGATTTCTGTAGCCACATCCGATAGAGACTGCTGACAGAGGGACAGCAAACGAGGGTGTCGCTGATACGGTCAAAATATTGTTAACGCGATTAGTGACAACAACAGAACTGTCTGTTGCACTCNAAACTACTCCATTCAGTACAGCAGCGTTCCGTTCTCCTTTTCCTACTGCATATCGAAAATAGTTCTTATAAAACCATGACGCTGTAAGGAACTATAGTTCTCTCTTTTCGGGAGCATTTGTGAAATAAAAAGTGTACACAATGAGAACAGATATTGTTGCGGAAACCAGATTTCTGTAGCCACATCCGATAGAGACTGCTGACAGAGGGACAGCGAACGAGGGTGTCGCTGATACGGTCAAAATATTGTTAACGCGATTAGTGACAACAACAGAACTGTCTGTTGCACTCNGAACGAGGGTGTCGCTGATACGGTCAAAATATTGTTAACGCGATTAGTGACAACAACAGAACTGTCTGTTGCACTCGTGTCTGTTCTGTAATTGTACCTGTTACTACTCGTATAGTTAATAGAACAGAGTAGTCTAGCCTTGCTAGAGAACAGATAGTTTCTCCAACAGAACAACTTCAGCAATATTTAGATTGTTCCTGCAAAAAAAGTGTCAAAAACAAACAGAACATTCTGACGTTGGTACCGAGGTGTGAATGCTGCTACCCTGAAACTAGATCACAGAACAGTTATATTGTCACATCTCTGCTAACATTTTATTAATCCACGTGCAACATTTGTGTCGTTACGTTTATTGGCAACTGTGATGAGTTGACTGCCTGATAGCGAGTGTGAACCTCGGGCATCACCACAGTGAAGGAGACGGCGCACGCTAAAGGCGACGCTGTGCGATGATTATGCTATGGTTTACCGTCGCCTTTTGCAGTACGGATGTGAACAATTACAAAGTAGGAGGCTGTGAATCGAACTCAAATCCCCCCCATGCGAGGTATAACAATTAATTTAATATCTTTTTCGCGAATTTACCACATTATTGTATATTGTATAGCTCGAATTGTAATGTTTTTATTTACCAAACACGTATTGGAGTTTACCTACATTTTTAATAGTTGAGTCAAACACTTAGTGAAGTTCCCGAATGTGTTAACTAGATTATTGTATTCGCAGCCTGATATATAGTAAAAATGTTCCATTTTATAAATAGGGAGTGGAGCGGATAAATTTGGGGGGCTCTTATAACCTCGAGGTCTTGAGAGCTGATGAGGGTGAAACGAGGTGAGTATGGAGCAACGCCGGAATTCAAGGGCGGAGGAAACGGGAAATCCTCGAGCAAACCCTTCGACCTGTGGCATCCTCGGGCACGATTCCCACGTGAGAAAATTCGGGAGCAACAGAACCCGGGAATCGAACCCGGTTCGCCTCGGTGGAAGGCGAGCGCTGTAGCCGGTGCCCCAGAAGAATAGAGACTGGGAATATTTAGCGAATTCATTTCGGCACAAGCGGGATTTCAAACACACGCAAACTCCTGTTATGTTTGCAGCTGGATCGCTAGAGGCCAATGGACAGAAAGCTGATGCGTGGAAATACACAGCAAATGGGTCGTTTAAAACGCGGAATTTTCTTATCCGTAGTTACAAANACAGAAAGCTGATGCGTGGAAATACACAGCAAATGGGTCGTTTAAAACGCGGAATTTTCTTATCCGTAGTTACAAAGTTCCATTAGTGTACAGGAAATTCAATGAAAAATATGTGACAGTGAAAGAGACACACAGAGACACACTGAGAGAAAGATAGACACAAGGACACACAGAGACACATATAGAGAAAAAGAGAGAACAGAGAGATTAAAAGACACAGAGAGCGAAATAAAGAGAGAAATATAGAAAAAGAGAGGCAGAGAAAAGACACACGTAGAGGAGGAGACAGAGAAAGNGAGAGCGAAATAAAGAGAGAAATATAGAAAAAGAGAGGCAGAGAAAAGACACACGTAGAGGAGGAGACAGAGAAAGAGACACACACAGAGAAAGCGAAATTGAGAAAGAGGGAGAGGAAGATCGCTACGAAACGTTTTGTTAATGCCGACAGGAAGCTGGCGTCCTACTGGCCGAGAGTAGCGATTTTCAGGCGGGGCAGGGGCATTAATTTAATGGTGGATGTCGGGGTGAGCAGAACATGCGACAAAAGCTCCTGTTTAAGTTGCAGGGCCTTCTGTGTGTCGTGCGCGCGCTCAGTAATTTCCTTGCCGACCGCCCAGAGTTCGCGAGTGTTCCCGACAGCCCGCCGCAACGCCTCCAGTGGCACTTTCCCGCCGCTCCGCTCTCTCGAACTTTCTTCCTCCTACCACCTTCTCGCGTCTACCCAAAGAGAACGTATCAATGGTAATGGTTCTCACCCAGCTCGTACCATCCCTTCCCTCTTCTGTCGTACTCCTTGTTCCCTCGCGAACCACACTTGCCGTCTTACTATAATTAAGGTTCATTCTACTCAGGCTAGGGACAAAACGAGATTTCTTATGGGAGAGTTTGACGTAGGGAAAATTTACGCCGCTAGGTGCGCAGTCTTCCAGAAGGTAACCTTTCATCAAAATTTTAAGCTACGTGAATAATAAAAGAAACAGATTTTACATAGTTACGAAGTTCCTTTACATTTGATTTATGTTCATCGCAATTATCCTGTTTTTTAAAGTAGAAAATAGAGAAATATCTGGTACTCGTGTGACACTAGCGCTTACCTAGTGGCGAAAATATTTGGTTGCCAAACTTCTAACAGTGATCTTCCCATCCTGAGTAGAAGTTACCTTACTATAGTCTATTCGCAGTATCTTCACACTTTCTGAATCAAACCTTCGAAAAATTCACCCACGTATGACCGTTTCCGTTGGTTTACGTCATGCATCACAAGCGTTTCACATTTATTTTAAACATTAAAGTGTCTTAATGTTTTGTTAATTTGAAGGGTTTCTTATATTTTATACATAAATTTGAATATTTCATTTATAATTAATTCGAATAAAACAGAGAGTAAATACGTGTGTTAGTAATGCCTGGTAATAAATAGTTGTCATGCAAAATATAATTATACTGAGTGCGCACAAAAGCAGGGTTTAATTTTGTAGAACTAGTTACCCTTTGTTTGCACGAGGCGGAGGAATATCACAAAAATAGAACTTTAGCAGGGCTTCACGAAAATTGGAAGTAACCATGAATGGACTGTATAGTACGTTCACGATTAATTGTACACTTGAAAACCTTGCTTGAATTCTGCTTGCAGCAGCACTTTGTGTGTTCTTCCGCCTCAGGAAAGGGTTAATCATTGATGGGGACAACTGGACTGCGGTTAATTTAAAAGCTTTTGTTATGAATTTTTGAGCTAAAAAAAAACCATTCCTGCTAGAAATTACTTGTAAAAATATGTAAGACATGTGTAACTAAAATAAAGTTGCAGAGTATTACGAACAAGATTCTAAGGTTTAAGGCAGCTAATCGCTAACATTTATTGTTTTATGTTTTACGAAATACTGTTCAACTTGTAGATATCACATAAAAGTAATATTTTCTCGCATAAAAAAAATTCAGCACATTTTTTGCTGGACGGGATCTCAAATTCACAATAATTAACATAATTCACATTGAAAGAAGATACCAGTAGTTATTTAAAGAAATCTTTAAAATTAATGTCTAAATTTTTTTTGGCAGTTTTGAACAGTAAATTTTGCTAGACATATCTCAAAATAAAATAAGACGTGACCTTTTCGTCATCCTTGTTAAATTTTCTACAAATGTTTTTCATTAATTTATTTCTACGTCCCCAAAGCACCTTATTTGTGATTTAGAGATCCCATAATTCAGAAACTATGCGATTTAAATTATTTAATGCGAGGAAAGAGTCATTATATGTAATGCATTTAAGTTTAACGGTATTTTATATAGTTATAAAACGTCAGTCAAAGTTTATTGCCCCTGAAAATTATTACTTATTATTTTACAAGCGTAAGAGCAGGAACTGTCTTATAAATGTTTTTCTATTTCCAGCAATTTCATAGTGTCACTGATCAATATGTTCATAAATGTACGTCTCGCGGAACTATACACGAAGGAGAGAAAGAAGGAAAATAGCGAGGCGTTCAGAAGTGCTCAAGTGACCGCGGGAACAAGCTTTATATTCCATGCGTCGAGCGAGAAAACTGTTGTGTACTTAGCAGACAGCCGTGTTAACGTTTCGCCGTTCCTTACTGTATGGTGTGAGTAAAAATAAACCAATTTCTGAGAACACCAATTTAAGTAATACGCGTTCAATACCTCCTCACACGTCAGAAGATGTTTTCCCGTATAAACAGAAATTGCGCTCTGCTTCGAACACCGTAACTTTTGCTACACGTTCTCTCTGAAATTACTATTTTATTATCTGATTTTTTTTTAAGTCTCCATTAGTTTTTAAAAACTGCGTTACTAACTTAAAAAATATTTTATATAATATTTATACCCAACTAAAGA
Source organism: Clitarchus hookeri (assembly GCA_002778355.1). Taxonomy (NCBI): domain Eukaryota; kingdom Metazoa; phylum Arthropoda; class Insecta; order Phasmatodea; family Phasmatidae; genus Clitarchus; species Clitarchus hookeri. Next base: position 234,642 of record NQII01000964.1, on the reverse strand, counting down.
ATTTGTCNTCTCGCGGAACTATACACGAAGGAGAGAAAGAAGGAAAATAGCGAGGCGTTCAGAAGTGCTCAAGTGACCGCGGGACCAAGCTTTATATTTCATGCGTGGAGCGAGAAAACTGTTATGTACTTAGCAGACAGCCGTGTTAACGTCTCGCCGTTCCTTACTGTATGGTGTGAGTAAAAATAAACTAATTTCTGAGAACACCAATTTAAGTAATACGCGTTCAATACCTCCTCACACGTCAGAAGATGTTTTCCCGTATAAACAGAAATTGCGCTCTGCTTCGAACACCGTAACTACTGCTACGCGTTCTCTCTGAAATGGCTATTTTTTTTCTGATTTTTTTTTTAAAGACTCTATTAGTTTTTAAAAACTGCGTTACTAACTTAAAAAATATTTTATATAATATTTATACCCAACTAAAGAATTTGTCNCATTAGTTTTTAAAAACTGCGTTACTAACTTAAAAAATATTTTATATAATATTTATACCCAACTAAAGAATTTGTCATTTTGATTGAAAACATTTTTTTCCCAAGTTGTAAAGTTTCTTTCTTTAAAATTATTTATTTTATTGCCAAAGTCTCTAGAGTGGCACAGAAAATTCTGATTATAATTCAGCTGCAACGTCACCATTAAACTTATTAAAAGCATTTTAACGGTTTATTTTAGGTGGGATATTAAATAATACGTAATTGGCTACAAAAAAAATTAAACCGCATAATAACAGATATGACACTGTTGATTGAAACTAGCAGTTTCTGTTATTAAATCGTTACTTTCTGAAACCTAAGGAAATGAAGGATACCGAGCCAATGTCTCAATAGCTACGCCTAACTCAAGCTATAAAGAATATTGAAAAACTAATATAATAGATAAGAGTGGCAATGGCACGGACCTGAAATGCCTCGTTGCCTGTATGCAAAAGGCACTCAACTCACCAAGATCCCACCTATTTACGTACGTAAATAGTTTCTACAATTATGTTTCCAGCCAGACTCCGTAACAGACGCAACAAAGGATGGAACTACATGTAAGCCTCCGCACACTTCTTCAGGCACAAGCGAAAAAACCGTAATTTACACAAAAATGCCATTGATTCACCGATATCTTGTGGACACGAATCCGTTACGGGTCTCGAGACAAGTGTGCCAAGAGGGAAACACGGAGAAGAGAGCGCCATTACATATCCGCGATCGAAACCATTCGNGGTCTCGAGACAAGTGTGCCAAGAGGGAAACACGGAGAAGAGAGCGCCATTACATATCCGCGATCGAAACCATTCGTGAGGGTCTTCGAGACTGTGCACCCTGTTATGGCGTGATCAGGCCTTAGCTGAACGGCTTGCCTGATCACACCTTCAAACATTAAACCTGAAAACGAGCGGGATTGCAANGGTCTCGAGACAAGTGTGCCAAGAGGGAAACACGGAGAAGAGAGCGCCATTACATATCCGCGATCGAAACCATTCGAGTGCTGCCTTTCGCAATGCACGCAAAGCATACACGTGAGGGTCTTTGAGACTGTGCACCCTGTTATGGCGTGATCAGGCCTTAGCTGAACGGCTTGCCTGATCACACCTTCAAACCTCAAACCTGGAAACGAGCGGAATTGCAACGCCACCATTTGGTCGTCGATCCTTGCGAAAGAAGACAGTTGTAGAAATCTCCTCCACCGGTCACTGAGCAGGGCCGCAGAACCACGCGCTTGACATAGGCCGGCGTAACACCTGGAANCTTAGCTGAACGGCTTGCCTGATCACACCTTCAAACATTAAACCTGAAAACGAGCGGGATTGCAACGCCACCATTTAGTCGTCGATCCTTGCGAAACAAGACAGTTGCAGAAATCTCCTCCACCGGTCACTGAGCAGGGCCGCAGAACCACGCGCTTGACATAGGCCGGCGTAACACCTGGAACGAGCGTCTTTTCGTCTTTAGTCCTTAGGGCGACCCGACCAGCGAAGCAGACCAGGAAGGTGGGTGTGTCCGGCCGGCGTTAACCATTTCGCTTGTCAGTTGGCAGCCCTGCTAACGGGGAACACATCATCGCAGCATGCGGCAGCTACAGCCAAACACGAGGCCCGTGCCCAGAGACTCGTGCAGCGAATCGGGCAACGAGCAAGCCCACATCAAAGGAACCGTCGCGATATTTCACTTCTGTGTATGCACCTGCTCTGTCACCGAAGTGCCTTCGGGGGAAACGAGTTTATTATTCTTGCGTTAGGAGCGAACCGAGATTCTTCATGGGGCAGTTTGGCATAGGGAAAATTTCCGCAGGGAAATACGCTGTTGTTCCGAAGAGGTCGCTTTAAAGCTGTCAGTAAATGGAGATATTCTATTTAAATTGTAGTACATATTTGTCTGTTCCAAAAACATCAAATATTAAATTCATAGCGTAACTACTGTTGAAAGCCTCCAATGCTGTGTACAAGAATAAATAGTAAAAATACTGTTGTGTTTGTTGCTGAACTTTTGTAAACACAATTATTTTTATAAAAATGAAAAAAATACGATTTTAAGAGCAGAATAAATATAGCTGTCAGATTTAATTAAGGTAATATTGTAGACTGTGTACCTGATAAATTTTTCTACGTACAGTTTCAAAACCGAATGTTAAACAACTCATGGACATATATATTTTGTTAATTACCCGCGCTACTGAGAAAAACTGTGATTATTAGTTGCGTAGGTTCTAAAACAATACAAATCGGAAGGTTATCGAGTAAATTATATATTTACTTAAATAATTGTGTAATAGGTTTCAGCGAGTTCAGTTTAACAACAGAATATTAAAAACGTGTGCAAATATTTCTGTAATTTCCCACCAAAGTGCGAATAACAAAGCTTATTATTTAGGTACGTTCTAAAACAATACAAATCGAAAGATTTTTTTTATAAGATATACTTGTTTTGTTATAATTGTAATTATCACTTTTTTTCGAGTTCAGAAGGAAGAATATTAGGTGCACATGAAAAATCAGTGCTACCAGGCGGCGAAAAAAAAATTATTTGCCAAACTATTTGCATGGAGTTTCCCAACCTGTGAACGACGAACCTTACGTAGTTGGATGGTTCCGCCCTGACTGCTAGGTAACCGCACAACGCCGAGTACACCCTGATTTATGATGAAAGGAAATAGAGGGCAGTATTCACGTTTACTGCAGTCCATTGAATCGCTGCCCCCTCCACCGCTCCCGCAAAAATTCCCGGTGCGGCGTGATAATCGATGCGTGAATCGGAGAAATCGGTGCGAGAAAGGGGATGGAGGGACGGCGGGATATCGTTCCGTCGGGCGCCCGCCGGACACGGGAACAGGTGCTAATCCGTGAGTAAACACGTCCGGAAATGGAATCGCGCCGACCTGGATTGCAGTGTGGGCATGGTGGAAAAACAAAGGATCTGATCGAGAGCGAAAATAAAATTGTTTCAAGCACTTTACTAAAATGTATTTCTGTAATAATGAAAAGTTTTTATCCTTGGTGGGTGCAAATATTGTTCTCCGTATCTTAAAAATAATTCCAACCTAGACACCAATATTTACAACATGTATAATTTTTTAGCGATGTCAAATATTTTAGAAGCGCGACATGTGATTAAAGTATGAAATATGCATAAAATTAATTTCTCGGGAAAATTACATACTGTGCTTGGAAAGATGAGAATATTCTTCAGATAGCTGTTAGTAAACGATTTTGTAATTAATTATGTACCTAAAAAAAAATAGGTTGAGAAATGTTACGTTTAAAATAAGCCTACGTTTTAAACATCCGCCTAACACGTGACGTCATGAGGCATACGTGAACTTGCGCATTGCCATCGTTTACCATGTCGGTGAAGCTCGTTTCTTTATAAATAGTAGATTTAATATCGTCGGTACCAAAAATAAGAAAAGAAGAACATTTAGAAATAGGGCACTTCCGGTGTTAAGATATCTGTTAGAAGAATACGTGGATATTGTAAAACAGTGTTACCGCTGGATGATAAAAAGAATCAATTAACGAAGGTATCATTGAGAATCTTTATTTTCCTTATAGTACAAGTTTTATCGCGCGTTTCCACAATATTTAAATGAATCGTCGCAGTCGTTCAAATTTCATCTCCGGAACACTCATCTGGGACCACCATCCTAAACAGACGAAATATGTGACTTGCTTAAAAATTATGTGCTTTTTGCTTGTTGTATTGTTCTTTGACGGGTGAATGAATTTAAGGAATGTTGTGTAATCTTGGTGCTAACATTTATTCGCAAAATAGTATTTAGTCTTACAGATATCCTAACTTTGTATAAGTTAACACGCATCGAACGAAACTGCGATTACGTATCGTTATGTAAAATAAGTATGAAAATAGCCACGACGAAAAAAAAAAAAAACTTATGCTGGTAAAGCGCATTAGTTCGTACAGGAACCCAGATAAGGCTAGGTACGACATAAANTAAGTCTTACAGATATCCTAACTTTGTATAAGTTAACACGCATCGAACGAAACTGCGATTACGTATCGTTATGTAAAATAAGTATGAAAATAGCCACGACGAAAAAAAAAAAAAAAACTTATGCTGGTAAAGCGCATTAGTTCGTACAGGAACCCAGATAAGGCTAGGTACGACATAAACTGCATGAAGCCGTTGTGAAAATGTCCGGAATGAGTTATAATAGCTTGTGAACCTTGTGCTATGGCCAGCTAAAATCTCACGAAGTTACACTAATGAAAGAGGGTTCTGCTCTCACGTGATAACGGAAAGGTAAATAAAGCTTCTTAATTGAAAATACCTCTGCCAACAGTGTTTTTATGGACTAATTATACGTGTTTACGTTCATATGTTTCTCAAGAATAATTACCGTGTATTAAAAATTTATGCATTTAATTAGTGTATTGAATATAACGGAAACTAAACATCGTGGCAAACTTAAATGTATTAATGTTGATAACGAATTATTCATCAGATTTGTCCTAAACGGAACATTTTACTAGCTCAAAGTAATCATTTAAAACATTTTTGAATTTTTTGATCCCTTATCACAAGGCAGTTAAATGCAGATGTTTGTTTTTTCTATTGCCCTTCTCAAACAGCAAAGAAGAAATTTTTGCGAACTGACCAAAGTAGTTTGCCAACTGACCAGCGTAGTAAACAGAATCATTTATATAATTCCGTCGTATGCATGAGTGCGTTTATTCTAGCATTCAGAAGAAGTTCACGCTTCAAATTCTGCACAGAACTTCCTGTTTTTTCCTTTCCACGTCAGTTTCGGACTCCGTGAGAGGAGAAACTTCGAGTGGTACGACCGGGATGAAAACTGCAGTTTTATTGCGGGAAGCTTCAGAAGTTGGCAAGAAAGAGTGTGTTGCCATTGAATAATCTGAGGTAAGTTCTTGGCGCTAGACAGTTGCCCAAGAAATCGCGTTTTCTTAATAATGCTTACGTACATGTCCAAATTGAAGTAAACAATCGTCGCTAACAAGAAAAATTTCAGCTCTTCCACTAAAAATTTACCTTCAACACGGAATGACCAACTAAAATTGCCGTGTAAAAATGTAGGATAATCTGTGTTAATGATTTCAGGTATCTACATAAAAACGCAGTTTTCCTATCAATGTTTCACTTAATGCTTACGGGTCGCGGTGGCTGAGGGGTTAGACAGCTCGCCTCCCACCAAGGTGAACCGGGTTCAATCCCCAGCCGGTTCACTCCGGATTTTCGCAAGGGAGCATCGTGCCGGACGATGCCGCTGGTCAGTGGGTCTTCTCGGTGATCTCCCGTTTCCCCCGCCCCTTCATTCCGGTGCTGCTCCATACTCACCTCACTTCAGCCTCATCGGCTCTCAATACCTCGTTGTTAAGAGCCGCCCAAATCCCTTCACTGACTCACTTAATGTTTAATAGACGAGAACACATTTTTGAGGACTGATATTACATATCTGAACAAACTATGATTATAAACAATTGTGAAAAATTTAAACACAGAAGAATATTGACTTTCGTATACAATTTTAATTAATTAAATGACCAATAACGGGCCCGAAGTTGGATTATGTTTTGTTTCCGAACTTTGTACTGGGGGTCAAAAGTTAAAAATGGAAAAACCGTATTTGATATTTCTTTACGCGCAGGAAAATATCTCGGCAATTTCGCAACTCATGTAATAATAACAAAAAACTATGAAAAAATATTTAAATTTTCTTTAAACTAAAATGTGTTTTCTTGTATGGGAAACTACGAACTATTTTGTACAAGTGATATTTGTTCAACAAATTCATTTAAAAAACGCCATTAAAACTAAGTGATCCGATAAAAATTTGTACCAGCAAAGGTAAAGTACTCCTTATAATATACTGGAATATAACAGCAGTGTTTTACTTTAACGATATTAAGTGGGTTTCCAAATAATTTGACACGAATTTTAAGTCTTCTGCGAGTGATTAATTATTCCGGAAACCACTATGCAACAAGTTACACGAGATAGGCGATGAGCGGTTGGGTAATAAGATAATTTATAAGGTTTTGAATTTTTTTATTGCTCAAATTGTACGTCTCAAAATATGACGCATTACAGGTTGCAAAATAAGTTCTCCGTCTTGGTAAATAGCCTTAAATTGCTAATGCGTCGGCGACAGACTGTATGCTGAAGCTGTTTACAACGAGGGACTTACACCAATATGTATATCATATTGTATATCACACATATTATGTTATCTTTAATATCGACTATATGTTATACACTATATTTTACAGTATATATATGTTATATATACATACATATAACGAGANATATATAAAGAGAAACAACAGGGAACGAAAAAATATGACACGATACATTTATATCACAGTCATTTTAGAGCGCGATCAGTATAAGGGTCCATTGCACTCTTACTTTCAAAATGTGCAACAGCGTGGCCTCGTGAACAAACTGGCGAACACGTGCATCGTACTCTGTGGAGCTTGTAGATCTGTTGACGCCAATGCAAAGCGCATTACTTTATGATAACCTGTTCTCGAGACACACGAGTGTTCGCACACATACACATTGTATATATATACGCACACACGCACACACGCACACGCGCACACGCAAACACGCACACACACACACATACTAGGGAAACAGCCCGGCTTCGCCCGGTAACAATTTAGTTTTTACAGCGATACTTCGAAAGACAAAAAATGTTTACTGTGGGTTACCCTTAATAGATATTGCGGACTTTTCTGTAGACCTTTTTGAGACCTACAATTCTGNATACTAGGGAAACAGCCCGGCTTCGCCCGGTAACAATTTAGTTTTTACAGCGATACTTCGAAAGACAAAAATGTTTACTGTGGGTTACCCTTAATAGATATTGCGGACTTTTCTGTAGACCTTTTTGAGACCTACAATTCTNAAAAAATGTTTACTGTGGGTTACCCTTAATAGATATTGCGGACTTTTCTGTAGACCTTTTTGAGACCTACAATTCTGTAGAAAACTAATTTGATGTAGCTCTTATGGTTTAGTCAGCGCAAGCCATGTAAGCGCACTAAAGGCAGTTTTTTAACTACTTGATTACAAACGGTTCGGCATTTCTCTACTATCCTTACATAGAAAAAAATGTATTATACACCAAAACCTACCTCATTAAATTCTCTAAATGATGAAAGCCGCATCAAAATCCAACAAGTAGTTTAGAAGTGCAAAGCGAATACACATACAGATGCGGATAAGCGACTTTATTTTATACTATTTAGAGATATATAAAGACAGGATGCATCTGAACTGTAGGCAGAAAGGAAAGCCACAGCATCTATAGGGTTGAATGAATAGAAAATTCTAGCGACAACACGTCTGGAAAGGCATTCGTGTACTACGCACGCGGAAGTGAAGTTAGAGACGCAATAGTTCCGGAGAGTGCACGGGCAACAAGTGCGTGCGCCCATTCGCTGTAACAGTAGGTTACGTTAGTTTGCACGCTGCTCCCAATAAGCCTACCTGCCTGAGGTCGGGGGGAGTTGATGATCCCTTTGCAAACGTCCGCAGCGACAGCAAGTGCGGATTGTGGTAGCGGGAAACCCTGCGACTATAGGCAACCTGTTGTACGTGGACGCACTTGTGGCACGCACTACCGGCGTTGTGCACGCCTAACTTCACCTTCACTTGCAGTGCACGACTGCCTACCCGAACATTTTGTCACTGTGGTTTTCCGTTCGTTTAAGGCGCCCGTCTACCTGGAACTTTTTCCCACGTTTAGGCCGAGAAGCGCGGGAGCGATAAGGGTGACACTGCCACGCGCATCAAGTACGCCATCGCCCCTAAGCGCAAGGCTCTGAACTGGCGTGCAGTGTTCTCGTCGTGCTGCGTGTACCTATGGGACTTTCAGCGGTGACCATATTATTTTATTAGTGGGAAGTCTTTAGGAAGGTTCAGTGCAGGCCCCTATAGTAGTTTTGTATGTATCTGATGCGTGCATTTTGAGCTACAGCGCCTTGGAAAGGCCGTTTTTAGCGGTTTTGGAGTACTCTGAATTGATGTTTCTAACGTACGTGATATTTTGAAAGTACTTAACAGCTCTCGTCTGAAGTGTGTGTTCTTTTCGTAGATCAGCACGTTGGACGCACGCTTAATAGTTTCGTTGAAAAACGTGTATTTGGAACACTCTGCAACGCAGTTCAAGCGCCAGGTAGACGGGTGCCTTAAGCCCACAGATGCTGTGCCTGCCGTTCTCTACTGAATTAGGAGACATCCTGTATACAGGTTGTTTGGGTAATTCGCGGATACGTACTGCTCCACGCCAATTTGTGCTCAACACTAAGTACGAAATACTCCTCACTAAAAATGCATAAGACACTTCGTTTATGAGAAAAACGACATTAAATGTCCAGAAACTATTGTAGCAAACATATGGTATTCCAATTAGATACGCGTGGGGCGATGAGGCAATGCTGTAACTAATGTGTCAGGCGTAAGGCATACGGCAAGGGAACGAGCCGAGCTAAGTAGTACGAAAGAAGCGATGGAGTTCACATGCAGTGAGCACTGGGACATGGCAATGGCCATGGGCGCATCCTGCGGCCAAGCTCCATGCATGCTGCATGCATCCAACATGCGGAAAAGTGCATTGGTACGGGCCGAGTACACTTCAAACACCTGTTATGAAGTTTCGACGTTTTGTATTCTGTTGCTGTATGCTGTGTTTAACGTGAAATGTCATTCTATCTAATTTAATGTAGTTTTTCCCGTAAACTAAGGGTATTATGTTTTTACACCAAATAATATTTTCTACTTAGTTCTGATTAGAGATTCGTGTGGTGCAGTCCGTATCCACGAATTACTTGACAACCTGTATATTTATATATATATATCCTGTATATTTATATATATCCTGTATATTTATATATATATATCCTGTATATTTATATATATATATCCTGTTTATATATATATCCTGTTTATATCCTGTTTTTATATATATCCTGTTTTTATATATATCCTGTTTTTATATACATCCTGTTTTATATACATCCTGTTTTTATATACATCCTGTTTTTATATGCATCCTGTTTTTATATATATCCTGTTTTTATATATATATCCTGTTTTTATGTATATCCTGTTTTTATATGAACACCACGTGTATATATATATGTACATATAGAGCGAGCCGGAGAGAGGGGGAGAAATTCACGTGGTAGGAAATTGAGAGTATGCTTTCTCTTTTCTTTGGGACGTGTGTAGGATATCTTTATTTATGATCTACTCTGAAGCCACGAGGCTCGGGAAATCGAAGTAGGTAGTGTTCGGTGACATTTTCCGGAAGTGCTTTGGCTCCCAAGGGGGGTCAGTGGTCTGCTTCCGGCAAATGTGCAGTTTTTCCCGCGCGATGTGCGACCGCTCGCTGCGCAGCTGGTGAACTGGAAGCTGGCAAAGTTCGAGTTCGCCAACCGAGGTGAATACTCACTTTCAGAGAGCCGGAAGGCAGCTGCGGGTTTCACAAGCACAAACATCCCGTATCTGCAGGGTTGACCTCACTTACCAGGATCCTCTAGGTTTAAGCAGAATTTCTTTTACGTCTGAGGTTTATTGTGAAATGCGCAAACTCGTCAATCCAGTCATATTTAACTTCAGTCATTTTTTATTTTGCATGCGAAAAACCAAGTCGCACCCTCCCCTCTCCAAAATCAATAAACTGATATTTTGTTGATTGACGGCTTTATCTCGGTCATATTTATATTATCATAAATTTGAATATGCATGTTGCTACAATACAAATTCATCCCTAGTGATTTATTTAATTGTATCGCTATTTCTTTTAGAACATATCCCATTAAGTAATAAAGTGCGATGTACGGTAATTTTTATCGTATAAACCACTTAAATTGGTCTTTGTAGGGCTACCACTAATTTAAAAAGCACCGTAGAACTCTTGCTTCCTGAGCGCTAATCCTATTTTGTGCCAAACGAGTTCTATAGAAGTTTAAAGCACTCTCCCTTGTCTCTCTCTCTCTCTCTCTCTCTCGCTCACCAAACCTGCCAACGCGATAATATAAAGTTACTTGTTTCAAACGTCTGATCGAATTTATTCAGTTAAGATACTGAAGCACTCGCAATAAAATGCCCGCCGCTTTATTTTGCGTATTCACAGATAACAAATCCGTAGATGGCGGATAAATAAAATATTTGTGGGAAATGGCAAGCTGTTAGGGGATGTTTAACCCTAGAGCAGTGCTTAGAATCAAACTGCCCTTTTTTTTCGTATAGCTACTGGCAATCACTTCATTATGTGGAAAATAATATTAAATCATTACAAAGGAAATCAGCATTTTACTTTCGACTACTGCATTAAATATTGATTTCCGTGCTTGAGGCCGAGAAGCGCGGAGGCAATAAGGGCGACTNTCGTATAGCTACTGGCAATCACTTCATTATGTGGAAAATAATATTAAATCATTACAAAGGAAATCAGCGTTTTACTTTCGACTACTGCATTAAATATTGATTTCCGTGCTTGAGGCCGAGAAGCGCGGAGGCAATAAGGGCGACNGTTTTACTTTCGACTACTGCATTAAATATTGATTTCCGTGCTTGAGGCCGAGAAGCGCGGAGGCAATAAGGGCGACTCTGCAAGGCTCTGAACTGGTACAGGGTCCTTGTCTTGCTGCGTGTACCTATGGATCTTTCAGCTGTGACCCTTACACTTTGTTGGTGGAAACATATGCAGGAAGGTTCACAGCTGGGCACTTGAGTAGTTTTGTATGTATCTGAAACGTATATTTTTATATACAGTACTTTGAACAAGAAGTTTTCAGCCGTTTTGGAGTACCATTAAATGGTGTTTAAAATGTGCGTGACGTCTGATAAGTAGGGACGCCCGATTTCCGCGAAAATACTTCACGACCAGTTTTGTTTCATGACACTTAAGCTCAGATGCACTTTCGTGAGTGGATGGTTTCCGTGTTACGCGTATTTGGTTGTCTGCGCGCGAATCACAGACGTACAGTGTTGAAGTTACCTAATTACGATTGGCCAGTCAAGTACGAAAATGTCTTCGCACGAAGACACGCCGCCAATACGCAAACGAAAAATTCTGGTACACCGGCATAGTATTGAAATCTATCATGTGCGGAAATCTCTTCGCGAAACTCCTGTGTCCCTACTTATAAGCACTCGACAACCCTCGCCTGAAGTGTGTGTTCTTATCGTACGGCACATTGGACGAACGTTTGATAGTTTCGTCGGGAAACTTGTATTTCAGACAAACTGCAGCGCAGATCAAGCGTCAGGTAGGCGGGAACCTTAAGGCCGATAATTCTAACTGCACGCTTTATTGACAGAGGTCGTCTTGGTGCGTGTTTAAATCGCAAGTTTGTTTTTCATGCGTACCGCACAGTACCTTGTAATGGTACTGAGTACTCCAGGAGTTGGCGAAAGTTTGTGTTCAGATAACGCTTCAAGTTTTTTTTTCTTTCTCGGATTGCACGTGTTAACCTGAGGTTCAAACCACATTGTAAGAGGTTCATTGCTGATACGCATTTCATTTACACGCTTATCTGACCTTAACAGACGGTTGGCGTGGAAAAGCCGATGCACGGCGGATTAACACACCAGCGAGTGCGAGTCTCGGCTGTCAGTTGTCCATCTGGTATTTAACCAACCTTGTGGGGAACTCACAATAAACGGGATTGCCGTATGTGAATCCCTCGTCAATCCCATTTTGACGCACGCTGCCCCCAGCTTCAGCTTACTCAGCCAAATCGAACACTGACGGGCTACAAAGGGTGCAAAAAAACCACGACGGGTACCAAAATACAAATTAAAAATTTTTCTGTCAAAATTAGTGTTTTTCGAGGTCATAAAGACATAGCTTCAAAATTGCATAACTCGACCCTCGAAAATAATTCCCTAAATACAATTTTATAGAATCATGGCTCTTACTACACACAGTGACTTTAAGTATCCTATATCATTGCCGCTCAACGATCGCCATTGTAACATAGTATATAAAATAATATAGCAAAATCACAGTGCTGTATTAGACGCCAATTCAATAGTTTTTCTAGTGAGAAGTGCGATGAACATTGAAAAGTGGCACTCTGGTGTATTAGATACACGGAACTAGCTCAAATAGAATCAAAGTAGCGTGGATTAAAACTAATATTTTATTTTTAAGTGTAACCTTCGTGTTTCCGTGTAGCTAACCTAAACAGTTTTAACCTGCGTTGTTATTCGTTAAACCTTCTCACAGCTAAAGGTTAGGCTCTGCCGAGCCTGGGATCTGCTATCGTATCGTGGGAACCCCAGCGACGGACGGCGGAAATTACAGTTTGGTGTTGGCTTACTGGAGCAGGCGCGGCTAGTATACGCTGAAGGCTGGAAACGATTTCATTACGTCAGACGAGCACGTGTGGCTCCAACACTGACGAACTCGCGCCGATTCATTGGCCACACAGTCCAGCCAACCACAGAGCAGCATTGTACGCGTCGCAACAACTGCTTAACTCACACCAAAAAACTTAATTGCTCTTTTCTTTAATGTGTCTCGGGTGCTTATCGTTCGTGTAAGAGATAGTGTCCGATTTTGCAGTTGGCTTTTATACCAATATCTACAGTGAAATTCCTGCGAGATCGGAAAAAGATAAAATTTACGAATGAATTTTCTCCTGAACAATCTTTTTTCAGCTATGAAAAAAACCTTATAATTAAATATGTATACACCTTGCATACCACAGGAAAATAAAACATTTTTCTACCGCCTATATTGCAAACGATTTTGCATTTCGTACTAACGAATGGGGTTTGCGTTACCAATGCTATTCATTAGCTACGGGTAGCCAGTATTTATGTGCAGTAAACATTTACTCGAATGGTGGTCATGTTAACAAAGTTTAAGTAATACCATGATGCTCTTCAGTTGGTAAATAGAATGTTTCAGGGGAAAGGGTGACAGTGTGCTCGGTTCTAAAGCGAAAAAAAAAAAAAGTTACAAAAACGTACGGCATATTCCGAAAGCGCAGACAGATACACTCAAAATCGTAAGCAACAGGAACAGCGTAGGCAAATGTAAATAACGAGGCTATGAAGTTGTTGCCTGCATTGCGTTTTTAACTGTTCACTCCGTGTACAAACATCTGTCTTTTTTTCGACGGTTCACCCGGTAAAACTAACTCTAAAATCGTGGGCACGCATCACGTTCTTATTTCTCATGCGGATATCAAGGAAAAGTGCTTTTTAAATTTTCCATTTAATATTCCGTCACTATTAAGTGACACTCAATAATGTCTGAAAAGGTATAACTGGGTGGCCGCTTTGCAAAATGAAATATACGATAAATTACTCTTCCGGGCATAGTAATACGATGGCAAGTGGTAAAATTATGTAATTGAATTTTTTAAGCAGACCTACAAATTAGAAATGTTTTTTCAAGGAGTATTAATGCAAACGTGTGATTTGAAACACATTTTTAAACGACAGCAATTTCGAATGCAGTAATGAAAATCATCGGCGACTTTTTTTTTAAACTGCTGTCTCAGATTTGTTTTGCTTATTAAAGGGAAATAAAATGTATGTCGGTTGTTTTTACACCTCGCGTCCACATTATGCCGGTAGTGATCCTAGCGTCCTTGACAGTTAGTTGTAGCTCGCTGTGAACATGAGAGTATTTAAGTTACTTTCTTGTAAGGAGTCTTCGCCAAACTGATTTGTTGTTTACGGGATGGCAATCATATATCTGCAACAAGCATGTCAAATTTCGACGATAATTAAACCCAAATTTACAGCATGACAGTTCACAGCACGATAAGGTTTCTTCGACACCATTATAACAAGGCTCTAATAGAATAAACTATAGTTTCAAAGGCAGTGGACAGAAGGCAATTCGTAACACATGATGCCGACAAAAAAAAATGCATGTATTGCGTTAAAGCGCTACTAGTTATAAATTATAATTTTGTGACTTTAATCCGGCAGGCCTTAGTTGTAAATAAATTTTCCCTTTCAAAATAAAAAAAAATCCTCAGGAAATAATGCAGTATAATGTACAGAATATGTATGTAACGGCACTAGTTTTCGTATTGTACATAACAGCCTCACATTAAACTCAAGCATGTAATTTACGAGTGTATGTCTACGCTAGTAAAATTTAAATAAATGAAAGAAAAAATACTATTGCATGTATTCTACTAACTACTGGAAGGAAAAAGACTATATAAAAAAATATGTAATGAAATTAAAATAATATTAATACAAAATTTTATTGAAAAAAATTATTCTAGCCAAAGAAGTCTTATTTCTTAAAATATTTAAAATATTTGGACGTGTCTTATGTATGAACCTTTATTTTTATTGGAGACTAATCAACATATTTTCCAACAGTAAGAATTTCCAACAGTAAGAAAATATAGCTAAATTTTTATTCTCCCCCATTATATGTATGTTGTAACGAAATATTTTTCAGTGTTACAAAATATAGGATATATTCTTTTAAATGGATCTTAAATCGCACTTTTCTGAAATTTTGGAAGTGTCTGTACTACGATTTAACGAACTCTGTATAATGTACATTCGAGCGCAATGCTACAATGGACGCTACTAAAATTCTACCTTAAGGACGCCGTCTGGCTGGAGGTATTGTCATTATCAGAGGCCTAGAAGCGTGGAAGCGATATGGGTTGCATAGGCACGCGAATCTAGTATCTGGTTGCCTTCACGCGCAATAAGCTCAAATGACGTGCAGCTTTTCGTTGACTCGCCTCATAAATTTTTCACTGGTGACCCTATCATTTTAAGGTGTGATAATAAATAAAAATGCTTGCTTCTTGTCCCTATGATATCTTAAATAGCCCGCACGTGAAGTTTCATTCCTACAAATTATTGTGAAACACTCGTATAAAACCTGTATACGTTTTAAAAAATACGCAGTAGAGACACAAATAGAAAACGGAAATTACCGTTAAGAACTGGAAAATGTCTTATATGCTATTCGTAAGCAGACACCTCCCAGAAATATTGAACAGTTTTTAAATGACAACTACACGACTGGAGTTAGTGGGTGAGTGAAGAGATTTGGACGCCTCTTAACATCGAGGTCTTGAGAGCCGACGAGGGTGAAGTGAGGTGTGTGTGGAGCGGTGCTGGAATGCAAGGGCGGAAGAAACGGGAGATTCCCGAGATGGCCCGCCGACCAGCGGCATCGTCCGGAACGATTCGCACGTGCGAAAATCCGGGGGCAGCCACGACGGGAATCGAACCCGGTTCGCCTTGGTGGGAGGCGTGAAATCTAACCACTACACCACCGCGCCCCGTATACGACTGGAGCTCTTGCGCTCTGTTGTAGCAGGGGGATGAAAAACGGCGCCCTTAAGGTCTACTTTTCTTCTCAGTTTGTATCCTCGTGACATAATTCAAACCCTAACCCAGGTGAACGACTTGCCGGATTTTAAAGATATTACTACATACCAATACTGCGACTTGGGCTAAAATCAAACCTTGCTTAAAATTTTATTTTGAAATTTGAATGACTCAATACTTTGAGATTAATTGTCCAAGTAACCCTTTAAAATATATTATCGTGGCCTCGAATTAATTTTGAAGAGGGCGGTATAGGGATAGGGGCTTTCTTTGTTGCACATCGAACTACAAATACCGTCTTCTTCGATCTGCATTTAAAATGTAAAAATATATCTTTCCACTCCAAAAGGGTTACTGTCAAACATGGTTTACAAGTACACGTATATCCCCTTAAATCCTGTATAACCGTTCATTCTTTTCTGAGCCACCATATAAATACATACGTGTGTATATATAATTTTAAGTACATATATGCCTATGTATATATTTTCGTATGTCTGTATAATAAAGATCGGCAGGATATTATTAAACTGGATGTAGTTTAAGACGGACCACCATCTCGTAAAATACACCGAGAAGATTTACAATATTTTTATTGTTTCTGTTTAAAACACTTTGGGATATACAGGTCAAATTAAAATTACCACGTTCATTTTTCTACCACATTAGAGATGAATAATGACAAAAATGATCATCAGGATTCAAAGAACATCAACAAGAACAATATAACAAATTAAATAGTTAAGGGGCCTCTCTACGTGTCATATGAGTCTCTCTTTAAACGTTTGTGTCTATTATAATTTAAAAAATAAAATGTTACGTTTCAATGATGATATTTTTTCAGGACGGAAATGAAATTCAAATTTTGTTGCCAATTCATAAATTTGGTAATTGAAACATAAACGTGGTTGTATAAAAGTGTCAGTCAGCAAGAAACACTGTATGTAGCCCTCTATTTTACAGAAGAATAGATATCGTAAACAGTGTTTTAAACTATAGCCACAATGGTGTATATTTTCTGAACGCATGGCTGTATGAAATCCCGAATGTTGCCGTTCATAATTCCGAGGAGACAGTACACAAGCGAAGCTTGTTTGCGCTATTTTCTGTCGCCGTCGTAATGCTTCCTGTACTGACGGACGTGACCTCGAGGAGTTTAATATTGTCTATCAGGGATTTCCCTCAACACAGTGAAGTAGAAGCGATTGAGTGACAAGGACGCTAAAATAAATTTCCGCCGTGGAAAATCAAAGGAACAGTTTTGACAAGCTGGGAAGGTTAAACAAACAAAATGATGTCCAGGATGAAGGAGCTAAGTGTGACACGATAAATAAGAGACGGAGAAAGAGTAAAGAGAGTGACATAAAAAATACATTTTAACGAGCAGAAGCTCAAAAAGTAAATAGCAAAAGAGAAAGAGAGAGAGAGAAAAAAGTAGACGTTTATGTGAACTGTCAAAAGACGCAGAGAGTAGACTCTTGAATGGACGTATGTTGGAAAAGATTCCCTTCGCTCATTTTTAACTTCGCTATGTTACGTCTTATGTTTAAGTCGTGAGAAAGGTGCTGTTTGCGAGGAGGGGTGGGTGGTGGGGCGGGAATGAGTGAATGTGAGTGGAGAGATCTGGGAGGTTCTTGACATCGAGGTCATGAGCCGATGAGGGTGAAGGAAGGTGTGTATGGAGCAGCGACGGAACGCAAGGGCGGGGGAAACGGGAGATCCCCGAGAGGACCGGCCGACCAGCGGCATTGTCTGGCACGATTACCACGTGCGAAAATCCGAATCGAACACAGCTCGTCTTGGCGTGGGAGGCGAATAGTAAAAACTACTACCACACAAACAAAACATACATACACTTGCAAACGAAAATTACATTCAATGCGGACCGTGGACAGGTGCTTTGCTCTCTCTCTCTCTCTCTCTCTCTCTCTCTCTCTCTCTCTCTCTCTCTCTCTC
>NQII01000964.1:108885-216593 GCA_002778355.1 Clitarchus hookeri | reverse complement strand
TTAATTGTTTCCAATAACACACAATTTGTCACCTTATATTATCAATAAACTGGCCTACGAATATCACGTGCATAAAGAGGTTAAAAAAATTATTCAACTTTTCTGTGTACTAACATAAATTTTAATTCATTTCATTGGTCTAGGAAACTAAAATCTAATGTTTTGAAATAATAAAAAACCTTTTTATGAAACAAGGAAATATTTTAATTTTTATAATCCGACACAAAATAACCCAAGAAATACTTCAAATAAGTAACGAAAAGCATTACTTTAAAATTACAGGTTTTGCACAGGATTAACATGTTGGATAGTAATTTATATTACTGTTTTCACTATGCCCAATGTGTTTAAAATACAATTTTTTTCCACGGAGATATAACATCAAGTTCTTCAAAACGATCATAAGTAATAGTAATGTTTACGCATATATTAAACCTGCACGTTCAAAATTAAAAAAAGAAAAAAATCAGTCAGCAAAGATAAATAATTTTAACGCCTTTTCAATTTGTAACCTAATACAGTATCATGAGATTAGAATTCACTCAACTCTTTTATAGCCGCACAGGAAATTAAATATGCAAATAGAGCGATAACGGATTCTTTAACACCTTTCTTAAAATTTTGTGAAAACGCATCTAAAATTGGATTTTAGCTTATTTCTTTTGCATATTTTGCATTTTATAGGCGATAAATATTTACGAGGGCCACGTTTTTATGGCCCCACTTTGAACATGTTTGTCAGTAAATTACTGAGCATACGTCAAAATATCGTAAATCTCAGCTCGACAACGTAAACATTTTTTTTTCTTTTAACATTTACAATTTACATGTATATCATAACCAACTGCTAACGTCACGTAATCTATAAATATAAAAAAAAAAATCTACCATTCCCTACGAGTAACTAAATGCTTCATGTTTATGCTATTATTAAAATGTTTTTGAGATTTTACGCAGAGCTATGTGGTAAAGCACTTAACCTCGACTGTTTTTACCGCCAAAATGGAATCCACACGCAGTTCGCAAGCTGGAGAAGATATGTATTTTAAAAACACTTATCCATTTTTACTGGAAGGATGCTTCTTGCCACGAGGTTACACAAGGTTATCTGCGTGTAGCGAGTTAATATAGGATGTTCACGGTTAGGTGAGCATTTTTGAAATCAAAGTATGAAAAATGTATTTGCCCATACCTAAACATATTTTAACAGGCACGACATTGAAGTTGGTAACGACGGAATGAAAGTAGTTCCGTGTCTCGACTTCAAATTTAACGTATTAGGTAATTATTAGTGAATACTGAAAATATTTATTTTTCTGTCTGTTTTTTTTTTAAATTCACGTAAGTGTAAGTATTAGCTAACATGTAAAATATTTACTTTTCTGATAATTTCACAGTTTATCTTGACCGGTGCACGAATAAAGTGACCAAGCCCACGGCAAAGTTAATTTTTTATGTGGCGGAAGAGTACACAACGTGCATACAAGTAGATCTTAAGCAGGGTTTATAAAAGTGCTCAGTTTACCAAGAACAGCCTTCACCAATAAATTTACATTAGGAGCAGTTTAGTGATTAAATATCTACGAAAAAACCCGCCACTACCTGGAACTGTTTTCCGTGTCTAAGACAGAGAAAATCGGGAGCGATAAGAATAATCGTTGAACAACTTTTGATCAGCAGACAACTCAGCGTACTATGTTTTAATACCCTGCCGAGGTGTGTTACAATTTGAATTTTCATGGATATTAATTTATTTGTTTTATTTAGTAGTAAGTATTAACTACGTAATTATTTGTTGATTTTGCCGGTTGGGAAGGGGGGGGNATATATTTTTTGTTTCAATAATAACTGAGTTTCACAGTAACCCTGCGTTCCCATCATTTATTGCAATTGATTCCGTCTTTGGTTTAGCAAGCCTCACACTTGATTTTATTTTAACTCTTCTTGGAGTACAGTCAGAAGAAATGCATAGTAGTAAACATCACTATCGGTTTGCGATCCATTCTCTTACCGTAATTCCATGCTATTATATTTTTATTTGCCTGTTATAAATCCCCACCGGGTACTGTCCAGTTGTATTTCTCTCTCATTCTGTCTTTCCTCACTCCCTTTTTAGAGCTGATCGTATAGTGTGCAGGAGAACTAGGTAATGCATTTTTTTTTTTATATGAAGGAGGAGGGAACTAATGAAAATGCAATGGAATATAAATCTATTACTACGACGGCGTTCAAAATTAAACACTTAAGTTTGGAAGTAAGTCAGCGGTGAAAACTTCAGGATTAAAAATTTTCTAAGGGAAGGATTTATTGCATTGAAAATATGTTTAGTTATTTCGTTTTGGCATACTATATTTTGTATTGGGAATATTTCCTAAAATGTCGTAAAATAAGTTTGCTACCGCAAATACTTTGACTGCACAAAATTTCCTTCAAACAAATCGGAGTTCCCGAAAAGTATTCTTATTTTGGTTAAAGTATCAGATCTACTTGGCAAACCTTTTCAGATATGACGAACTTTTATGTGCATCACTTTAATTTTCTGGGGATTTTGTTGAAACCTTTTTGAAATGCGTGATAAAATCATTTATGTAAGTAAACTAGTGAATGATAATATGATTGGATCATAAGAGAGCCACTTCTTATGTAGGTTTACATAGTTATCTACACTCAAAATTTCTTAGTTGTTTTTACCTTACCTAGTGATATGACGAATAGCTTTTTGGAAATTATCAACTTTGCATAACTGCTTTCAAGCGTTTTATAGCAAAATGCATTTTATGTTAAGATTTTTATGACAAGAACCAGTAATACTAAACGCTGATTAAAATCCTTATAACTGTTCCAGATATACACGAGATAACTTTCTTAAAAATGGGCTGCCCGTGATAACAGAGCACAATTGAAGAATCATTTCACCAATTTGGATGTTTTTATGAGTGTGTGCCTGTGTGGATAACAAACTAAGTTTTTATATATGTGTGCATATAAACGTTCAAATGGTTCAGAGATATCTGGCATAGCCTGGCAACATTTTAAAAGTTACCAGTTGTAGTAACGTCGCTAGTAAGAGACTTTGGACGCTGGATCCTGACAGATGATGGCTCAACAATCAAAACCAAACCTCAGCACGACTAGTTTCGAGCTCTCATTCGGTTTTCATTGAGTTTGAGGTTCACCTACATATGAAAGTCCGTTTTGCAGTTAGACTTTACCTGTTTTACGAAACCGTAACAAGTATAAAGTCCAATAAAATATGATTTTTTTACAAGGCTATTCCTTAAGCAATAAACTTCAAAAATTTTTACATATTCTTTTTGGGTAATATTAGACCCTGCCTGTATATAGCTGTACCGCCGGATGGTCGAGAAATGTGCAAAGTTCTGCCCACTGAGAATCATATCCGACACTTTGATGTGAAATTAAAAATTAATTTTCTTGCTCCAATCAACGGACACTGAGAAGGTATTCGAGAAAGTCGTGTTTATGTTATGCCAAATCATATTCTGACTATGAAACGTAAATAACTTTGTTTCCATAGCTATCAGTTTCGACGTTTCGTCGATATTTCATCTACTGTTCAAATCAATTACGTTTAGTTAAGGCCTGGTTAAATAAATTATTCTCTTTTAACTGTAAACAGCTAATATACTTTATTTTAAGGAATCGGACTGCCAAATTCTGAAGACACCAGTAGAATGGTGTCTACCAGAAAAGTTAAATAGGTATCGGATTTCAAAGGAACAACTGGTAACTTGACAAGCTAATAATTTTGGTATCCTCTACCGTCATTGAATTTACATCAGCACAGTGTCACGTATCACCGCATATTTTTTATCCGCTGCTTATAAATCACTGGGAATTTCGAGTTTCATCAAGTAATTTTTAATCAACCATTAAAAAAATTACCGCCCGTAAACATGGACTGAAGTGTTTGTGGTGATGTTGGCAGCAGTGGATCACGAAGCGTAGCGCCTTGCGTTGATGTCTCGTTAAAAACGCATTGTTTTATTAATGGAAATGAAAATTCGCCGTTAATGATTTGTTTTACACGCCCTATAGTAAGCAGTGGCGGAACAGTAGTGTATTTATTTTCGAAACAATTTCAATTTGCCAGCTGACCGGCGTATGAATACATGCCACTATAGGTTTTTCCGTGGTTAATGAAGCACTTTTGAAAGCCCTGCTTACAATCTATTTTTCTACTTAATTTTACCATAGCGGAATAACAAAAAAATGAACATCGCTGTAGGCTTAACGACTTCATTCATGCGTTATTTAAGTGGAAACGAGAAATTGATTGAAACCTAAATTACTTTCAAATATGCCAATTCGTACATTAATGCAGTATTTATGAAGCAAAATAAACACCAACTTGATTTTCCATAAATTCAACTGTTAAACTCACAGTACTACGTACAAAATTTTAAATTATTTCCCTAATTCGCTACCAACTTAACCGAGAGCCTGTTTGTCAGTAGGTACGGCATGCAGTTAACGGCCAGTGATATTTTCAAATGTCGATTTAAAACGTGCCTATTTGGCCGTAAATAGCCTACAGGTGCACAACAATGCTAATTGTTAAATGTGGTGGAGCAATACGCAAACTAATTAGGGCTTTCAAACTTCTTCAGTTAACGTTACACCAGCTATAAACTTGAACTTATCAAGGAAGTTCAAGCATATTTGATGCGTGGACTGTTTTTAGTCCTCTCCGAGCGTTTATTATTTGGGAAGGTGCATATAGGTAACCTGTTCGCTCTAAACGAGCACTTTTGAAAATCAAAGTTTGAAACTGTCACTGCCGTTACGTGTATATATTTTCAGCTGGCACAGTGAACTGGCACTCGCCTAGTAAAGTCGGTATTGACGAAGGGGAAGTAATTCCGAGTCTTAAGGTTGAATTACAAATGTCAAGGAAACTTTTCTCTTGCTTCGGTTCTTTAAAGCACTAATTCTGAAAATAAACAAATGCGTAATGCAGTTAATTTTCAAATTATTTTACACAGTTTCGCTTTTGGACGTACGCATGAATAAAGTGATCAGGCTCATGTCAATGTTAATTTTACATATGGTTGAAGAATACCCAATGTGCATACAAGTAGATCTTAAGCTGGGCTTTCAAAAGTGCTCAGTTTTTCGTGAACAAGTTGTGCGAGCTCATAATTTCTTAGTTTATATTCAAAAAATTGGAGAGGAGAGGTTAAGGCGATATTAAATAATAATCGTACTTGCTACACCCTTACTTGTAAATCAAATGAACACACCTTTCCTTGTTCCATTAAATAAAGTACTCTTTCTAAATAATTATCTTTAATATTTTCCCGGAATATATATATAGCATAAACCTTTTTTTAATTTGAGAAAAATATGTATTATTAATTTGATTCCCTTTAAGTATAAGATAAGTATTTTCTATTATTCATCAACTTCATTTTTGTGAGCCAAAGTAAAACTTAGCACAGTGCACAAAGTAATAAAGCAAATGATTTACCTTCTGAGGTTACAAGTGGCGCACTCTGTGAAAAGGCGTGCAAATGTTAAATCACTTACGGTACAGGAGAAAATACCGTGCATGAACGACAGTTTTCGCGCTGTAGACGCTTGTTACCTCGGCTGTGCTCTTCACAAAACTCGAAGCTGTGGTAAACGCGAAGAATAGATATGTTATTTTAATTACTGACCGTTTTCCTACAAATTAACTGCAAGCACACATTTGAAGATACCATTGCGCGTTTGTAAGGAAAATTTTACTTTCATGACATTAATCCATGCTGATGGAGTTTAAAAAGAAATTGTGTCTCTTTACTAGCTGTCACCGTTATGTACTGGGCGTTCGATGTATTTGAATTTATTGTTCAGGGCTAACCTCGACTGGCTGCTGTTACTTACTTGTCACAATGGCAATTTTATACACATATTTTAGAAATTTCTTCTCTTTATTTCAACTAGTGGAAAATAATTTTTTTTCCAAATTGAGGGCTGGTTTTGAAAAACCCAGTTTAATCGCAAGATTTAACACCTTGGACCCGAATAAATATTTGAAAATATAATTGTTTTGTATTTATAGAAGAGAGATGAGATGTATTACCACTGTTGCTAAAAATAGTTCAATTTATAAGGGAAACGTATTAAACATACTTAACTACACATTTATTGAGTATTTGAAATTTAAATCACTGTTCTGTGCGGTCTGAAATGTCCTTGTGTTCTTTATCCATTGCAATGCAAGACAAAATCAAGAGTAAATTTTGCAATTTTTTTCTGGAAGACGGCGCTATGAAATGCAGCATATTTCACGCTAAACATTGAAATATCACATGATTACAAAAAAAAAAAATATGTTTAAAAATCAACTGTTTACGCTTTCCTTTTAAATATAATAGGCATTTATATAATTTACATATGATCATATGCTTACCTTTTATAAAATACAATTAATTATGCTATAGAATTAGCACTGAAATAATATGACTATCATTACTCTTTTAACGATAAAAATATCAAACACATCTACAAAAATTCCATAAAAATTACAATTCGAATTAATATATAATTAATATTCAAATAAACATTTTAAGCTTCCTGATGCAACATATACAAAATGTCGCTTANTATAATTTACATATGATCATATGCTTACCTTTTATAAAATACAATTAATTATGCTATAGAATTAGCACTGAAATAAGATGACTATCATTACTCTTTTAACGATAAAAATATCAAACACATCTACAAAAATTCCATAAAAATTACAGTTCGAATTAATATATAATTAATATTCAAATAAACATTTTAAGCTTCCTGATGCAACATATACAAAATGTCGCTTATGATCTGATACACTATCATATAATGTTCTGTTTTGAAAGGTGCCGAAATATGAATATTAGTTTCAAACAGTTTTGTAATTATAATTATTTTATATTCTGCTGCTCAAAAGACAGAGTTAACTGCTTTTCTCGAGAATCAAGTACTGATTATAGTAAATATACATGGTAAATGTTATTTTTTAAGAAATGAGTCATGGATTCAGCCAACATCTATAAATGTTTAAATAAGTATTTTGATTAAAAATTAAAGAATGACGCAATATCTTTCGAACAAAGACAATCAATAATTTTACATTGAGAGAGAGTCTCATTTTAATACTCGCAGAGCTGCTTAAATAACTAATAAATAACTCCTATGTGGCCGCAACTGCTGGTATGAAATAACTTGAATGTTATCATTTGTAACGATAGAAAACAATAGTTAAATGTGATATGATCTAAAATATTTAGTTCAGAGTGGTTAAGTTGCAGGGTCTATGAGGTACTTGGGCAGCGCTGGTATCTTTGAGGTGACAATGGATCAATGACTGAATAAAATAGTAGAAGAAACAGGAATTACACATGAAAGTCCACTGGCCAATGGCAACGTCAGCTGTGTTTCCCATATGCAAAAATTGAAGTTTATCTCCGCAGAAATCACGGCCCAATTCNAGCCAATGGCAACGTCAGCTGTGTTTCCCATATGCAAAAATTGAAGTTTATCTCCGCAGAAATCACGGCCCAATTCGGCTTTAATTTGATCATTAACACCACCACTGCCTCAACAGAGAGCACGAAGTGACTTAAACAGTGCGGTAAATGGAACGTACGAGGACAAATTGCTTAATTTCAAGTTATTCCACTTAATTTTCTGCTTCGTCGAACAGTTTAACGTGTCCTGATCTACTTGGCCAGGTAAAATTACGTGTTTTCAAAGACTGCCCGTTTCATCCAACTACATAATGATTGATAAATAGATATCTGTAATCAAATTATCTTTCTAAGTTATCACAGAGCCTGATTTTAATTTATATCCTGGTTGATATTTGTACGTCAGCAGAGAATGGACTGCAGCACACTAATGTTTCTCAAGTTGGAAGTTTCTCATATCAAATACTGCCATCAGCACCGGGCAATTTGAAGTGCACGGCACCAACGTACTGGCACCAAGATCGATAGCTGCATCCAAGCGATAACAGCGCCGTTGTACTTTTCTAGCAGATGCAGTGCCCTGCCGAAATTGTTCTTCTGGCACAAATCAGCGCTACATTAGGCAGGCCAAGATAACACGTAACGGTTAACACGCTAAAGGCAAAAAGTTCACAAACGTCACACCGAAATTGACATGTATATTTCAAGTACACCTATCGCTGTGGTCTGAAGTAAAGTAAAATGTGTGTTGGCCCAACAGAAAGTAGGCAAACATCTACCTTAATGCATCGCAGAGTGACTCGTGTTATGTGCTGCTATCTTTCGAGTCTAAGCTTCTTNGTAGGCAAACATCTACCTTAATGCATCGCAGAGTGACTCGTGTTATGTGCTGCTATCTTTCGAGTCTAAGCTTCTTGAGCACTCGTCTTCTTAACCCAATCATAGAACACGTCACTAAGAATGGAGCAGCTATTGGTCATGGCCGTCTCCATGCTTCAAAAAATTTTAAATGCCCACGAATACAAACGTTTTTGAAATCCATTTTGACGAGAAGTGAAAATGACTAGTCGTATTGCATTATCTCTGCTTAGTGGTGAATCGTAATAAAGATTATCAAGTTCGCTGTAAAAGAGAATGTATTCCTGCATGTTACTTCCTAATTGTTAAATTAAATGATTGCAGTTCCGCATGTACCAGCTGGCAAAAACGTTAGGTTGCTGAAGGGGCGGAGAGCTATGCTGCTGTTGAGCAGTAACAACACAGTCTACGGCGAAGAGAGCGGAAACCTCCAGGCGACGCTGAGAGCTTGGTGCTATAGCCAACTGCCTTGTGCTCCTCCCGCGTGAACACCACAGCATTGCTTCCTCGTGGTAGATGAAGTGTCCGGCGTAGTTCTCCTCCCAGGGGGGGCGGAGGCCGTCGCTCACAGCACAGACAGCTCGGTGTTGGCGCCGACCGCCTTGCTGCTCCCGGGCGGCAGCAGCAGCAGGGTCATGCTCTCGCGACAGTTGGAGTCACTGGCGCCGTTCCTGCTGCCGCGCGGGTGGAGCGGTACTGCGTGCGAAGTGTTGAGGTGCGTCCTGGTCGTAGCATCCTCGATCGCCGTCGTCGCACCGCCTAGCAACACAACAACACCAAGCACGAGGGTCACACAACACCTAACTAAGTGGATTAAACATGCCAAGCGCAATGGTTTCGACACACCGAGCGGAAAGGTTTCAACACACCAAGCACAAANGTCGTAGCATCCTCGATCGCCGTCGTCGCACCGCCTTGCAAAACAACAACACCAAGCACGATGGTCACACAACACCTAACTAAGTTGATTAAACATGCCAAGCGCAATGGTTTCGAAACACCAAGAGGAAAGGTTTCAACACACCAAGCACAAAGGTTACAAAACACCCAACACTATGGTTACTAATCACCCAGCACTATGGTTACAAATCACCCAGTATTATGGTTACTAATCACCCAGTATTATGGTTACTAATCACCAAGAACTATGGTTACTAATCACCAAGCACTATGATTACTAATCACCAAGCACTATGGTTACTTATCACCAAGCACTATGATTACTAATCACCAAGCACAATGGTTTCTAATCACCAAGCACTATGGTCATACACCGTTCACAGCTAATTGAGTATTTCTGGAATCCCTGCTTGGGATCTACTTTTCTGCCTGTTTTGTATCCTTCAATGAATAAGAAATTAATATTACCATGGTCTCGATGACCTTATTCATGCATCGCTCAAATGAAAACTGCAAATTTATATTCAGCAGTTATCTGCTATGAATATGATAATTCTTAATTATGAGCATTAAACAAACCAACGCATTAAATAAAATAATTCGGTTACCTAGATTTAAACGTCACATATTGAATACAGAATCAATGCCTGGAAATAATTTTCCTTCATCGTTGATGTTTCACTAGAGTATGTAAATCAGACAGTGCGTTAAAATATCTCCAGATATGGCGATGGGTATTTTTAAGGTCGATTTTAAAATTGTTAAACTATAAAGCAAATGCATTTAAGTACTGCCAATGGGAAAACCTCATATCGAATGCTCGCTTATGGATTCTCCCAAAAGGAAATTAATGTACATCAATTGCTTACAAAGAATTCCAACTTTAAACCCATCCATTTCGTAATATAATGTATTAGAAACTTGAGCTACAAAGTCGCCTCCAACTAGAATACGCTTCAGAGCAACATAACAATGGCAAACGTGTCCAGGGTTGTGAGAAAGACTTAAATGACGGCTCCTTCCGAGATGTATCCAGAATATCGGGTAGCAATAGTGGGAGAGAGGAAATACATCTCGCTAGCATTGGGGAGGGAATTTTACCAAGTTTCATCTGAAGAGCTGAGTTCAATTTAGCGGTGTTCTACATAGAGTTCGCTACGGAATTGAGTCTGCGAGTTCCTTCACTGCAGCAGTTAGGATGACTTGTTATCCAGTCACGAGAAATATTGAGCACCGCGTAAGGACGGCATATCAACACAATGTGTGAGGGCATAAATCTTGGGAACCATGCGAGTATTAGCAGTGTGAAACGAGATATAAACGCAATTTGCCACAGCACTGGAGGTATACTCTTATGCATCCCCTCCCTTTTTTTTCAAGCGATAATTGGTGTCTCAATCAATGTATTTTTGAATATTAAGGTACGAAGCAAGGGGCGGCATTGTCTGTGGATGTGCATGATAAAATGATGAAGCCTGTCTGCCATGCTGTGACATCCAAAACATTGGAAACATAACCTGTTAAAATTAAAATTAAACTATTGTATCAGCGAGCGTTGATTTTCAGCCTGAAAGTTCAACTTCGTTAGTTGTTATTTGTTCAAAAACTTCCTCATTTTGCATGAATTAAATAAAAAAAAACCTGCCTCAACGTTTTAAATGTTTTGTGTGTCACACTATGGCGATGGACGAAAATGGAGCTACAATGACGTCATAGAATGGCATCTCCAGTTATTCCTACCTCCGCGGTGCGAAGAAAATGATTAGAGATGAAAGCGTTCATTACTGCGTTCACAGCAGACATTTGACTGTTTATTTAGTTTTTTTGGAGGTGAGTAATTTATTTTACCACGTAGTATATTATAATTGGCAAATAATTATCTTATTGTATTTGTTATGCTCGTAGTCTCTTATAAGGCTGGTCATGGTGAACTGAGCACTCATCAAAGTCCTATTTAAGTTATATTTGTATGCGAATTGTGAATTTTTTGCTACATGTACAATTAACATCTGCATCGGCCTGATCACATTATTAATGCATTAGTCATGTAAAACCGTGAAATTATAAAAAAAATAAGCAAATATTTCACAAGTTTGCTTATTCTTGCTAATATGCATAAAAAAAATTTATTTTGTTATTTACAAATGTTAACCTAACACTTTTGATTCGACGTTGAGGCACATAACAACTTTTCTTCCGTCGTTGCCAACTTTACAGGGCGCATGTCAATCAGCGAGACGTATAATATATATGCTGGTAGAGGCAGTGATATTTTTTCAATGATTGTCTTCAAAAGTGCTGAATTAAATGTGAACAGCCTTTAGTAATGATTTTATTGTTTCTGTTTATTTAAAATTAAAATGTTCTTACAATTACAAAAATGGCTAATTAATTTTAAGTTTATCAGTTTTATAAGGCAAGCAAATACGTTCTTGCCTTTTTTTATGTAGCCTGGGAAGAAGTGATGACTGATACGTAAATAAATGTGTCACGTGACGGAAAAGCGAACGGGTTGGGAATGGGGACGTTGACCTTGACTAGTAAAGGTGTGTTGTGCACTCGCAGCAATAATAGCTCGAGCAGTGGCGAAGAGAAATGAAGGTACTCTACTTGATGACTTCGAGGTAGGCTTGCCCACAGCCGCAACAACTCGCCGAACACGCCAAGCCTTTAGGGATAATGCTGTGAATGAACACAACGCCAGGCATTGGATCCAGAAGTTCAGGTCGGGAGATGTGCCCCTTTGTGATGAACCTCGAAGTAGGTGGCCGCAGGTCCTGGATGACGAGGCCCTGAAGAAGGCCGTAGGGTAGGACAGCCAACCAAGCATGTGGCGAGCTCGCCGAACGTTTCCGCCCAGTGTAACAGTTCGGACTTCACCTGCAACGCGTAGGGAAGGCGTTCAAGTTGAGCAAGATTGACTGCCAGTTTCTGGTGGCTTTCTCGCCACCGCAGCGCATCCGTAGAATAAAGATGAGGAAGACTGATATCGCTTACTGCACACAACCAGCCTCCGAGTCCCAGCACCTTTTATGCAAACACGACTAGCAAAAATGGCGTGGACTGTATTTGAGTTTAGTATACTATATAGTGAAAAAGTTTAAAGATTTCGGCGGCTCTTAATGTCGAGGTCTCTAGAGCCGTTGAGGATAAAGCGAGGTGTGTATGGAGTAGCGCCGGAATGCAAGAGCGGGTGGAAACGGGAAATCCCAGAGAAAACCCGGCGACCAGCAGCATCGTCCGGCAGGATTTCAACATGAGAAAATCCCAAAGCGACCCCGCCGAGAATTGAAACCGGTTCGCCTTAAATGGGAGGCGAGTTGTCTAACCACTACACCACCGTGGCCCCAAGTGAACAAGTGCTTTGAGATGATTTTATGCTTACTCTAACCAACTTGTAATGCAATTGATTAATAAAAAATTGGTAAAATTATTTTGATGATATAGTCTTGCTTGTCATGTCAAATTAAGATATAAACAAATACATTAATCATTGTTGACCGTGTGACTTTGACAGTTATATTGCTTTGTGGTAGGTCAGTGTCGGGTACATGCGCAGAAGAATAATAATCGGTCTCCCTCATCTTTAGTCTATGAGTGCACCCATATTCGCTCGAGTGCTCAACGGTGAAGAAAACTGAATCCCGTATAACACTCCCAAGCGTGCCGTCACCAAGGGAGCTTGGGGCCGCGGTGGCTGAGCGGTTAGCCTGCTTACCTCCTACCAAGGCGAACCGGGTTCAATCCCCGGCCGGGTCACTCCCGGATTTTCTGAAGTGGTAATCGTGCCGGACGATGTCGCTGGTCGGCGGGAATTCTCGGGGATCTCCCGTTTTCCCCGCTCTTTCATTCCGGCGCTGCTCCCATTCTCTCACCTCGTTTCACCCTCATCGGTTCTCAAGACCTCGCTGTTAGGAGCCGTACAAATCTCTCAGCTAAACTCAGCTCTACCACAGGACCTTGTGCTGCCACAGGACCTTGTGCTNTATGGTTACTAATCACCAAGCACTATGGTTACTAATCACCAAGCACTATGGTCATACACCGTTCACAGCTAGTTGAGCATTTCTGGAATCCCTGCTTGGGATCTACTTTTCTGCCTGTTTTGTATCCTTCAATGAATAAGAAATTAATATTACCATGGTCTCGATAACCTTATTCATGCATCGCTCGAGTGTAAACTGCAAATTTATATTCAGCAGTTATCTGTTATGGATATGATAATTCTTAATTATGAGCATTAAACAAACCAACACATTAAATAAAAGAATTCGGTTACCAAAAATTTAAACGTCACATATTCAATACAGAATCAACACCTGGAAATAATTTTCCTGCATCGTTGATGTTTCACTAGAGTATGTAAATCAGACAGTGCGTTAAAATATCTCCAGATATGGCGATGGATATTTTTAAGGTCGATTTTAAAATTGTTAAACTATAAAGCAAATACATTTAAGTACTGCCAATGCGAAAACATCATATCGATTGCTCGCTTACGGATTCTCCCAAAATGAAATGAATGTACATCAACTGCTTACAAAGAATTCCAACTTTAAACCCATCCATATCGTAAGATAATGTATTATAAACTTAAGCTACAAAGTCGCCTCCAACTAGAATACGCTTCAGAGCAACATACAATGGCAAGCGTGTCCAGGGTTGTGAGAAAGACTTAAATGACGGCTCCTTCCGAGATGTTTCCAGAATATCGGGTAGGAATAGTGGGAGGGCGGAAATACATCTCGCTAGCATTGGGGAGGGAGTTTTAGCAAGTTTCATCTGAAGAGCTGAGTTCAATTTAGCGGAGTTCTACATAGAGTTCGCTACGGAATTGAGTCTGCGAGTGCCTTCACTGCAGCAGTTAGGATGACTTGTGTCCAAGTCACGAGAAATATTAAGCACTACGTAAGGACGGCATATCAACACAATATGTTAGGGCATAAACCGTGGGAACCATGCGAGTATTAGCAGTGTGCAACGAGATATAAACGCAATTTGCCACAGTACTGGAGGTATACTCATATGCACCCCCCTCCCCCAAAAGAAATCTGGCGTCTCAATCAATATACTTTTTTATTATTAAGGTACGAAGCAAGGTGTTGCATTGTGTGTGGATGTGCATGATAAAACGATGAAGCCTGTCTGCCATGTTGTGACATCCAAAAACATTGGAAACATAACCTGTTAAAATTAAAATTAAACTATTTTATCAGCGAGCGTTGATTTTCAGACTGAAAGTTCAGCTTCGTTAGTTGTTATTTCTTTGAAAACTTCCTCATTTTACAAAAAAAAGACCTGCCTCAACGTTTTAAATGTTTTGTGTGTCACACTATGGCGATGGACGAAAATGGAGCTACAATGACGTCATAGAATGGCATCTCCTGTTATTCCTACTTCCGCGGTGCGAAGAAAATGATTAGAGATGAAAGCGTTCATTACTGCTTGAACAGCAGACATTTTACTGTTTATTTTTTTTTTTTTTTTTTTNATTTTATCACGTAGTATATTATAATGAGCGAATAATTTGTCTTATTGTATTTGTTAAGTTCGTAGTATCTTGTAGGCTGGTCATGGTGAACTGAGCACTCATCAAAGTCCTATTTAAGTTATACTTGTATGCGAATTGTGAATTTTTCGGCCACATGTAAAATTAACATCTTCGTGGGCCTGGTCACATTATTAATGCACTAGTCATGTGAAACCGTGAAATTATTTTAAAAGTAAATATTTCACAAGTTTGCTTATTCTTGCTAATATGCTTTAAAAAAAAATTATAATAATTTATTTTGTTATTTACAAATGTTAACCTAACACTTTTGATTCGACGTTGAGGCACAGAACAACTTTTCTTCCGTCTTTGCCAACTTTACAGGGCGCATGTCAATCAGCGAGACGTATAAAATATATGCTGGTAGAGGCAGTGATATTTTTCAGTGATTATCTTCAGAAGTGCTGAATTAAATGTGAACAGCCTTTAGTAATGCTTTTATCGTTTCTGTTCATTTAAAATTAGGATGTCCTTACAATTACAAAAATGGGTACTTAATTTTCAGTTTATCAATTTTATAAGGCAAGCAAATACGTCCTTGCCTTTTTTTATGTAGCCTGGGAAGAAGTGATGTCTGATACGGAAATAAATGTGTCACGTGTCGGAAAAGCGAACGGGTTGGGAATGGGGACGTTGACCTTGACTAGTAAAGGTGTGTTGTGCACTCGCAGCAATAATAGCTCGAGCAGTGGCGAAGAGAAATGAAGGTACTCTACTTGATGACTTCGAGGTAGGCTTGCCCACAGCCGCAACAACTCGCCGAACACGCCAAGCCTTTAGGGATAATGCTGTGAATGAACACAACGCCAGGCATTGGATCCAGAAGTTCAGGTCGGGAGATCTGCCCCTTTGTGATGAACCTGGAAGTGGGTGGCCGCAGGTTCTGGATGACGAGGCCCTGAAGAAGGCCGTAGGGTAGGACAGCCAACCAAACTTGTGGCGAGCTAGCCGAACGTTTCCGCCAAGTGTAACAGTTGGACTTCACCTGCAAAGCGTAGGGAAGGCGTCCAAGTTGAGCAAGATTGACTGCCAGTTTCTGGTGGCTTTCTCGCCACCGCAGTGCACCCGTAGAATAAAGATGAGGTAGACCGATATCGCTTACTGCACACAACCAGCCTCCGAATCCCAGCACCTTTTATGCAAACACGACTAGCAAAAATGGCGTGCGTGGATTGTATTTGAGTTTCGTATACTATATAGTGAACAAGTTTAAAGATCACGGCGGCTCTTAACGTCGAGGTCTTGAGAGCCGATGAGGATAAAGCGAGGTGTGTATGGAGTAGCGCCGGAATGCAAGAGCGGGTGGAAACGGGAAATCCCCGAGAAAACCCAGTGACCAGCAGCATCGTCCGGCAGGATTTCAACATGAGAAAATCCCAAAGCGACCTCACCGGGAATCGAAACCGGTTCGCCTAAATGGGAGGCGAGTTGTCTAACCACTACACCACCACGTCCCCAAGTGAACAAGTGCTTTGAGATGATTTTATACTTACTCTAACCAACTTGTAATGCAATTTGATTAATTTAAAATAGGTAAAATTATTTTAATGATATAGTCTTGCTTGTCATGTAAAAATTAAGTTATAAACAAACACATTCATCATTGTTGACCATGAAACTTTTACAGTTATTTTGCTTTGTGGTAGGTCAGTGTCGGGTACATGCGCAGAAGAATTATAGCTCTCCCTCATCTTCAGTCTATGAGTGCACCCATATTCGATCTAGTGCTCACCGGTGAATAAAACTGAATCCCGTATAATACTCCCAAGCGTGCCAGACAATGGTCGTCACCTAGGGAGCTTGGGGCCGCGGTAACTGAGCGGTTAGCCTGCTTACCTCCTACCAAGGCGAACCAGGTTCACTCCCCGGCCGGGTCACTCCCGGATTTTCTGAAGTGGTAATCCTGCCTGACGATGCCGCTGGTTGGCGGGTATTCTCGGGGATCTCCCGTTTCCACCCGCTATTTCATTCCGGCGCTGCTCCCATTCTCTCACCTCGTTTCACCCTCATCGGCTCTCAAGACCTCGCTGTTAGGAGCCGTACAAATCTCTCAGCTAAACTCAACTCGACCACAGGACCTCATGCTGCCAACGGGGCAAACATTTACTGCGGACGTGTACTCGCAGCAGTTGGAACGTGTGCAACAGACACACTTAAGCAGAAGAAGCCAGCATTGGTTGATCGCAATGTTACGATGATACAACGCATGTGGTGCGGGTGACCATGGACACGATGCAGCGACTTCACTGGGACATACTGTGTCGTCGACTGCACTCCCCGGACCTTGCNGCCACAGGACCTTGTGCTGCCACAGGACCTTGTGCAACCACAGGACCTTGTGCTGCCACAGGACCTTGTGCTGCCACAGGACCTTGTGCTGCCACAGGACCTTGTGCTGCCAACGGGGCAAACATACACCGCGGACGTGTACTCGCAGCAGTTGGAACGTGTGCAACAGACACACTTAAGCAGAAGAAGCCAGCATTGGTTGATCGCAATGTTACGATGATACGCCGCATGTGGCGCGGGTGACCATGGACACGATGCAGCGACTTCACTGGGACATACTGTGTCGTCGACTGCACTCCCCGGACCTTGCGCCGTCAGATGATCACCTCTTCCATTCCCTGGACAACAACCTTCGCGGGAAATCCTTAGCAAATGAGGCAGACTTGCGCGGCAAGCAATTTTTACCACCAGGGCATTGAGCAGCTGAATTCCTGTCAGGAGAATGTGCTGGATGCCGATAGAGATTACGTTGAGGACTAACTGTATGTGGCATTTGCTGTGAACCTTTTTCGTTTTCAGCCTATCAAAAACGGCAAGAACTTCTTCGGTTACCTTGACTTTTACTAGCTTAGGTATTTGCTACCTTTTCCGTGAATCTTGTTTTTTTGCGAGAAAAACGAACGTAGTTTATATTTCTAATGATTCACAATGTTGTGGCCTGGAAATTTGTCTGGAAAATAATCGCTATGGTGATGCAGCAATTTGTGATACGGCGGCGTGGCGATATGCATTCCTTTTCAAATATGTATTAACGGTAACGGAATAATGTGAGGGAGAATTTCAACCGAGCAGCACGTAACAAGGGCATTGTGGAATTCTGTCAACCCTGCCGTGTTTAGATACTCGAATATTGCAGAAAGAGGCCTGCAGTAGCCTACGCATAGCAATCGAGGAAGCGCCACGTAACATGGTGAATTGGTGTAACAACCCATTTCGTGTGCACCCATCTCGTTTATTAACTGTCGTCGAGTGGGACGCTGTTGAAACGTTACACGCACAAGTCCCCTTAATGAGACGGAAACTATGAACGCGAAACGCGAACCGCGAGCGACGATAACAACAGATAATGGGGCTACTTTCATTGATTAGTAACGAAATGCAGCGCTCCAAACCAGTGCGTGCCGTTAATTACCGTTTGATAGCTACGAAACTGGTGGATGCTCCTTCAGTGCGCTAGACAGTCGGTAATTCAATCATTCCCCGTTACTGTGCCTTTAGTAATTGATCCGAGAGCTACAATTAAAAGTTATCTCTCCAAATACTCGAGTTTTACCACAACAAAATAAGAGATTTTGTAACTGAAGTCGTTACACTACTTTGTGCCATGGTATGAAATAATATAGATCCGGTGTATGACAAATTAATAATTAGACTTAATTGACGGTAGTACAAAACTACAGAATTTTTAATCAATGTATGATTAATGATATTTATGTACCATATACATGGATATTTAAGACTATCATAGACTACCTGTTTTATCCACAAAATTATGTCAATTTAACGTATTTATTACATAAAATAATAAAAATATTTTGTAGACTTAAGCCTACACTCGTTACAAGTAAAAAATTATTATTTAAACACTACATAAAATTAATACGGGGTGTATGATAATAA
Source organism: Clitarchus hookeri (assembly GCA_002778355.1). Taxonomy (NCBI): domain Eukaryota; kingdom Metazoa; phylum Arthropoda; class Insecta; order Phasmatodea; family Phasmatidae; genus Clitarchus; species Clitarchus hookeri. The sequence goes on along the minus strand of NQII01000964.1, from coordinate 197,912 downwards.
TAAAACTTAATTTAATAAAATATTAAATAAAAACTCATATAAAATTTTTAAATTTAGAATGGTATGACGGAAGCTAACATGTCAGTTTTTTCCCCCCTATTTTTGTGGTTTTTATATAGAAGAAACACCTATGGTAAAATCTATCCGGTGCATTATTTTTGAGTAATTAGAAAAATACTTTTCTAAACATTATATGGTATTTTGTGCAATTCTGTAGGATGGTATAACATTATTCACAATTTTGTAATACGTTTAAAACACATGTACTATAAAAGTAAGATGTGTATTTTAATAAATTAAGTATATGAATACAACTGCATATTTATTAATTATGGCGTATCAAACATTCAATCCGCTCTTCTGAAAAATATTTTAAAATGTGGCATTTCAGCTATACCATACCACTCTAGATATAATATCATACATATTTACCGTATATTCGCTCAAAAGTTTGAAATGTGTAAGTTAGAAACTCTCTTAAATTTGGTTACAAATCTAAACCTTGAGGCATGCAATCTTCATTTGCATGCTTGCCTCTATTCTGTTTCAGGTTGGAAGAGAATTTGGGTTGAGTCCCCAGCAATTCATTGATGTTATGCCATTTCATGCTGTTAAGATTTTTATTTTAGCATTTAAACTGGATCGACTAGCATACTCTACACTAGTAAAGGAAATAACACGCAATAATTAAAATAAATTAATTAAAAACTGCATTTTGTAATTTTTTAAGACATTATAACAAATAATAGAAAGTAACATAATTTTGCCCTAGTAAGTGTACTAAAAAAATTAGACATTGTACGAGCAGGTGTTAGACGTTTGACATAGAACATTTAAGTAACGGGTGATTCCACGGGAANACTAAAAAAATTAGACATTGTACGAGCAGGTGTTAGACGTTTGACATAGAACATTTAGGTAACGGGTGATTCCACGGGAACAAAGAGACATGACGGCATTCTTCCACCATGGAAAAATATAACAACATANAACAAAGAGACATGACGGCATTCTTCCACCATGGAAAAATATAACAACATACAATTTTATTGAGAAATAATTTTTTTTGTGTGGGGTGAGAAAATATAGTCGCTGAGTTACTTACCAAACAAGAAATATTTTAGGCTAGAATGTTTCCCAATAATGTTTTGCTGCACGGTGATAAATTCGTGATGATAATGGAGTTTAGTACAGCAACTTAAGTTGGAACAACATTTATTTTATTTTAAAGCGTGATTCATTTCAGACAGGTAAATTTCACAATGTAAATGCAGCTGTGCAATGTATTATATAAGTTATACTTCTTTTGGCGCGTTGAGGATAAAAGTTAAGTGTGCAACGGAAGTTGCACGCGCACAGTGTAACGAAATTCGACAGTGAACGTGTTAGAGGTATGACACAACGCACATGCGCGTATCGTCTAGCTATATACAAACGCAAAATAGCACGTGGTTATATTTAAAACCGACAGAAAACCAGTTCATGTAATAAGCAAATTTAAAAACATTTCATGTATATTAATTATATTGTGAATATATATTTATATATATTATTAATTAATTTTACGTACATTGTGCGGTGAAAAATTTGTTAGTGACAACAATTATATAATAAAATTTTGAAAGAGTTTTCAAGTATTTAAGGTTAATTTTTTGTGAATATTATTTTATTAAGTTATGTTTCTTTTGGCACGTTGAGGGTAATCTAATTATGTTCTTTAATCAAACCTTTATTAATTGTATTTAACGTCTTTCTTCGGTCATTTTATCGTTTTTCCTGGGCAGCGGTGGCGCAGTGTCCAGGACGCTCGCCTCCCACCACGGCGATCCGGGCTCGATCCCCGGCGGGTTCACTCCCGGACTTTCGCATGTGGGAATTGTGCTGGACGATGCCGCTTGCCGGCGGGTTTCCTCGGGGTGCTCCCGTTTCCCTCGCCCCTTGCATTCTAGCACCGCTCCATTATAGGATCTCATTTCTGTCATGCCCAGGGATGACGGTCACCTACGGGTCCCAGCTGGAAAGACCGTCGCTCGGAGGGTGTCGCCTTGCCCTGGTTACACTCCCCACACGAAATTAATATATTATTATCGTTTTTCCTACTTACGTAAATTATTTGCATACGCAATAAAATTTTATTTTAGTCACGCCAATGAAGTATAACTTCTAACGCGCGTACATGAGTACACGCACCCATTATTTTTTTTCTATGTAGAATCACCCGTGGCATGNAAGTATAACTTCTAACGCGCGTACATGAGTACACGCACCCATTATTTTTTTTCTATGTAGAATCACCCGTGGCATGCTAATCAGTCATCTCTCTACGGGTGTGGAAGAGAGATATTATAAACACCCCGTGGCTTTAGAAGCTCACGTGTTCTGTTATTTTGGCTCAAATTATGTGCTATTCTTGTTTTATAAACTTTGATTAATCGAGATGGGCTGGGTTACTGTACAAGCACATGTAAATTGTGCTGAGATGATGCAGTGAGTGAAATTCACTACGCATCACAGAAACTAATTAATTACACATGCAAGAAAATGCAATTGCATAATGGAAACTACACACTCCAAGAGAAGAGATTCGGCGGTTGTAATGTTGATTCGCTTGTTAAATATGTGCGTTTCATTGTAATTCCCAGTGCGAAAATGCTTTAAGAACATGGATCAATAGTTAGTTATGTATGAATTTTGTATATAGACAGTCTCATTGGCAGAAGTAAAAATAAAGGTGTTATTTATAATTCGAGCAACAAATTTTCGGATTTTTAGATGCAAGATAAAGTAGGCTAGTTTTTGCAAGTGAACACAGTTCTGGATTTACACCTTTAGCAAGTTAAGTGTACGACATAAAGAGAGAACTATCGTTGTGCGTTTAAGTGTATTAAAACATGTCTACAAAATATCACTGTTTCGTTCTGGTACTCAATACTATTGCAACTGGAAGTAATTCTTCTTAGGGTGCTTAGTAAAATTTAACGTAGGACGAATTTTCGAATTCATACTTAAATTGATTTAAGCTGGATGAAGGGTCGCCCCTTCAACTCCTAACATCACACGAAATTGACTGAATGAGGAAGTTTAGTGAAATTGCTGTGAAAAATGAAAAATATCTAACAAATATTTTTAAGTATGTCTGCTGGAGGAAGGAGGTAGCTAATATTTAACGTCAGGGGACAACTTACTTGCATGTGTTCTAATATACAGTACACAATTTCTAATCATAATACAATTCTCATACAAAATAAACTATTTTTTTCTTGTCATTAATAACATCACTTACCCCCGGAATATTCACCTTTTTAGTCCAGTAACATTTTCATTGGACAATTTTCGCATCCACGAAAAAGTAGACTGTATATTGCAGGTAGAAGAGGCGAAAACAAAGCTGTTTTCCTAGACATTTTAAGTTAAAAGTAACGCCAGTTCAGCAAAACAATTTCGTCAGCCAATTTTTCTAAATATATACATAAGTTNAGGCTACATAAGTTCCTTGTTTTTTTTAATATAAATTTCATTGATATCAATTAACATAACCTTTCTAGAATAAAATACATTTTTGCACTTCTGTTTTGTTCCAGTATTTCGCAGGTAAATGCAATAATGGGAACACAACTGCGCATGAAGAAATTATGATATATTTACTAACAACAGGTTTTAGTTCACGTATTTAAGTTGTCATTTCCCATAACACTGCATAACTACGGGACAGCGATATGCTTGGCACACAGGGCCCCCGAAGTAAGGATATGGACAACCACCGCTAGCATCCCGTGGGTCTCAGAGTGAAGAGTGAGAAGTTGGAGGAAGTAAAGGAAGTGACCGCATAAGAACGGACGGAACGAAAGGAAGGTCAGAGATAAAAACCAGGCGACATGATAAAGCATTCCACCCTTCTCACCGACACTTTTACCTTCCACCCGCGCCTACACGGGAGTGGCAAAACAGAAGAGTTCACGAGCAGACCCGCCCGCTCATGTGGGGCCTCGGTGGCTCAGCGGTTAGACTGCTCGCCTCCCACCAAGGCGAACCGGGTTCGATCCCCGACCGGGCCGCTCCCGGATTTTCGCAAGTGGATTACGTGCCGGACGATGCCGCTGGTCGGCGAGTTTTCTCGGACGATCTCCCGCTTCTCCCGCCCTTGCATTCCGGTGCTGCTCCATTCTCACCTCATTCCACCCTAATCGGCTCTCAAGACCTCGTTGTTAAGAGGCGCCCAAATCTCTCAACTCAACTCGAGCAGACTCCCGTCAAGTTCAGTGCGGGAAAACCAAAACCAATAACGTTTTTTTTATATGGTTATACGAATGTCTCAAATAATGTGCTTATTTATCAGGGACGTGTACAAATAACCCATTTAAAGAAACATACAGTTGAAGCAAGCGTGATCCATAAATTCATATTTGTAACCTCTTTAATCTGCCGTTTTGGAGCACAGAGTCGCCTGTGAAATGCGGTGTAATAGCACAGAATGTAGGATACCGCAGTCAAATATAAGTTTGATAGTATCTAATCATCTCTATATTTATACTACATTAAAGGCAGTATCTCTTGTCAAACCTAGCTGCCTTATAAACGCCAAGTAAATATTTTACCAATATTAATTGANCAAATCTCTCAACTCAACTCGAGCAGACTCCCGTCAAGTTCAGTGCGGGAAAACCAAAACCAATAACGTTTTTTTTTATATGGTTATACGAATGTCTCAAATAATGTGCTTATTTATCAGGGACGTGTACAAATAACCCATTTAAAGAAACATACAGTTGAAGCAAGCGTGATCCATAAATTTATATTTGTAACCTCTTTAATCTGCCGTTTTGGAGCACAGAGTCGCCTGTGAAATGCGGTGTAATAGCACAGAATGTAGGATACCGCAGTCAAATATAAGTTTGATAGTATCTAATCATCTCTATATTTATACTTCATTAAAGGCAGTATCTCTTGTCAAACCTAGCTGCCTTATAAACGCCAAGTAAATATTTTACCAATATTAATTGAATTCTGTTTATAACTTTTGGTATATGCGATGTAAACAAATGTATGGGAATTTGTCATCCTTGCGCGATGATAGGACAATATGCCACAACTATGTGGCCACAAAAGCAATTGAAACTGAATCTTCTATAACGGCAATGTCATTAAAAATTAATTCTGTTAACTTATTTCGTCTGACGTTGATTGAGATAGTGCTACCACAAGTTCAGAAATGTTATCTGATTTCCATAATGTTTGGTACACAACTAGTAATGCTAAAGCACCAGAAACGTTTCTAATATTAATTAACAAAATTATTATGTTTAAAGTATTTTCCTTCGTATTTTTTCTTGTTGTACTTTGTACCTGTAATCTCCAAACTGATTTAATTCAAACTAGTATTTATTAAGTAGACCTACTAATAGCACAATTTTTTAAAATAAAAGCACATTTTTCCCTACACTTTGATTAATAAGATTAATAGCAATACAAGGATGTTTCACAAAATTTCAGAAATAACATAAACTTTCTTACACAGATAACAAGCAGTTATGTTGGTTAAGAGATCACACTATATTTCTATACAAAACATTGAGCCTTTAAAAATTTTTGGGGAACTGTCATGATTGAAAAGTTGGCATTTTTCTGCAAGAAAACACCTTGGGTACTTTTTAAAATCACACGGTCCCTCATAATGACACTTCACAGAAATGAATTTCTTTGTGTAGAATAATTAAACAATTTTAAGGAAAACAATATAATTCTTAACAAAATTGTTTGGATTTGTGTAGCGTAAACATTTTCAAAACTATTTATGTATATTGCTACTAAAATGTATACCAGCGGGCAATAAATGTTTGCTCAAACCTCATTATTGTATTTTAATTCATTTTAAGCTTAATATATTCCAAGCTATTAGATTACCTGGAGCAGGAGCACTGAGTTTTCTGATGGTGTCATATTTTTTCATATTCCAGAAATATACGTTTGGATATCGCATTTCAAGAAGAAACCCATTATTTGAAACGCTGACGTAAATTAGACGTGCAGTTATGCATGCTTGATTTGTGGGTGGGGCGAAGGGGTGTGATAAGGGCGAATGTGTGAATCACAAATGCTATGTTAAAGTTTTCGTTTTAATCATCTTTCGTATAATTTTTGATCACTATTTACTCTTTACCTGTAATTTATGACCACTTGTCCTCAGCACTGAATTTACCGACACAAGGCAATACGCTACAGAAAACCTTGAGTCACTGTACAGCTCAATCCATAAGGGTTAAAATGTTACATTTTTTAAACCTAAGGTTTGAGTCGATTTCTATGCTCGCTATTGTAGTTTGATATCCATATAACTTCGTTATAATAGAATATACCATTATTATTACACGCGTGTGCTGTATTAGCAATACAATTATATATTAATATTTGTAGTACAAAAAATGCGAACTGCTATTTTTTCAAAGCAAAATTAATTAGATTGTAACAAAACGGATGAAGTAAAAACTACCGCATTTCAGTGACAAAATTTCGAATTTTTCAGGTAAATGAACAAGAATTTAAAGCAATAAAGTTTTAACATTTTGTGCAAAATATTGGAGATTTTTAATGTTACATATGCTTATTTTTATTCTTGGAAGTTCAAGTCGATAGCAGCTATCGAAGTCAGATCACGTTTTTGCGATTGTGACCTCTCTTCACTGCGATAATCGTTATATTTTGTTTCGATTGTAACGTTTGCGTCAACGCACACATTGCGATGACAGTTACCGTTGCTTCGGCGGTATCCATCTCTCTTTTGGAAAAAGTCTGAGGAATTGTTTTCAAAAGCTCTTCGTCAGCTCGCTGAAATGAAAACTTGTTCGAAAAAGAAAATTAATGTTAATCATATCAAACGCATCTAGTGAAATTTGAAAGCGTGGTCATCGAGCACGAAATTGTAGAATGTAATTTTTAATATTTCATGAATAACATTACGTTTACTTCTGGTGTATCGATAATCATACCTTACATTGTATTACATACCAAGTCTATTTACAAAGCTGCCAGTCGAAAACCTCCAGTTTAAAGTGCATATGCATTGTATTTTTAGGGAATATATTTAAACAGGAATTTCTCTCTGAGTGTGACATCAAAGAGACATTTTATTATAAAAGATAGTGCAATGAACATTTCCGTTGGTTGTTACTCTCAGCACAAATCGAAAACAAAAGAATGAGTACCCGAGGAAAAAAAAAAAGTTTACGGTATTAAAATATTTGTATTAAACGAGTGCACGTTGAGAAAAATTCAAACGAGCCATCTGAAACACGGAGTCATTACATGTCAGTCGCCAAAACAAATGGTGAAGGAAATGGTATCGAACTTGCCAAAATATTCTACACGTGTCTCGCACGTAACGTTGCTGTCCACTATCGACATCACGTATTACAATGACAGTAGTTTCGGGCAACTAATACACAATATAAATTGAGCTACATTTTACATCACCGCCATATATGTGTGTGTATTATCTGACAAGTGAGTTCGTGTAGAGCTTTCACACGCTGTTCAGCAATCGAATTAAATTTCACGCGGTATTTCCTTCAAGTTTATGTCTTTTTTTTTTAGTACAATATTACCGGTTGTGTGAAATGATACCGGCACGTACGGGCATGAAACGCAAGTACTCGCGTTGAAAACCAGTATGTTTGTGCAACCGTAAACCAACTTTCAACCCGTAAATACCGTTCCAACATGCACATGAGACTGCTTACAGAATTCACAATTTTGTTACATCTGTTTGAGTATACAAGGTTTACGGCAGCTCGCGGAAAATATACGCCAATTAATTTTATTGGCTGTGCTGCGAAACGGTTTGCTAGCTGTGCCTGTCCCTCGCGTCAAGTTTGACCGATTTATTTTTTTATCGTCGAAGGAAACCGAGTGGCCGCGATAAGCAGCAGCTCTGCGTTGAAGGCGAGTTCGCGATCTGCGCAAACATTTCCAACTCGGTGGTGTTCGTAACTATTATCAGCTCGGGGTTATATCGCCTCTGGTCACGAGTTGATTTTATGTTCGCCAGTTTAGTAGAAGGGTAGCCTTTAGCGTGCTTTCGAAATGAGAGGCAGGAAATTTGGCCTTAGGCACTTCACTGTTCGTCTTTCCACACCACCGGCTCTCTTCACGTCCATCCTGCTATTCGGTATATCACCATGGAAACGGAAAGGTGATTGCAGTATTGGTTTTCAAAATACATCTACAACAAGCAATGATAGAATTACATGTATTCTATTAACTTTACGTTTTTTAGTTAAACTTCGCAGCAATTGTATAAAGTTATTAAAATACTGTTTAAATGTTTATCATGAAATACGAAATAGTATTTTTTTCCTTGCTCTAAGTTATTCCACTCAAAAAAGCGCCACCTACAGCGATGCAAACAAACTCTCACTTGGGGCTAACAATAAATGAGACCCGGCGTAAAACGCCACGTTAATGTTAACAAAAGACTTCTGCTGCCATAAAACGGACAAGGAAGTTGTTCGTAATAACTTCGTATGTGACTATGCTGCAGCGGATGGATAATCTCCGCCGAACTGCCTTACATGTGCTGATAGAGACCTCAGATACACAGCATAGTAAAAATAGCCAGAGGCCAATTCACGCATATGCTTTAAGGTTTCCCTCCCTATCGGCGGGTTTATCTCGAGCCCACTGGAGGGACGTACCCTGATAACACAAGGTCTTGTGGGGAAATGGGCCCCTTAAAACATTAACTTTTATTTTGGGTGCAACCCTAGAATGCCATTTCTTGAATCAGAGCAAAATATAATTGATCTATGATGTGTAATAAGAAAATATATTAAATTACTCGGTGTGCACTTGAGCTACGTGATTTAAATATATTAAAAATGCCAGTAATACGCCTCTTCTTAAGAGACGGTTAATCAGGATTAGATTACTTAGTCGCGTAACGCGTCGAACTCCCGTTTTTTAATCTTTGAAGTGGTACAGTAAGACTATCGGTGAATAAGTCCAAGGACTGACATCAAAACTTTTCTTCGAACTTTGCAGTTCACAAAAATGACTGACAATCCGGACTGAGATAAAAATACTTATCTTTGTAACAGGATGATTATAGATGTTAAGTCTTATATATGCTAAAATTATTATTAAGATTATCGAGTTTATAAGTTTTTATTTATATTTGAGTTTATATGTATTACTATATGAAGAAATAAAAATCTCCCGTTTTAATAAGTACTTAATTAATACAGAGATCTCAATTCACAATAAATATTAATATAAGTAGAGGGGTTATAGGGACTTTGGCACATCGTGACCTGGTATCAGAGCGTCGGAGCTGTTCGTGTTACGTCATTCAGGTCTAACGGTGGCCATGTTGGATCCAGGTGACCTTGACGTTTGACCAAGGTGACCTATGACCCAAAAATCCAAAAAAATTTCAAACAATTCTTAAAAAATATATTTCAACAAAAAATGAATAAAAAATGTATAAAAAATTATTTAAAAAATTCGTTTTACAAAAACTTTAACTTCCGGAGGTCTCCCACTCCCATTCTCCCATACTCATTCCGCCATCGTGGTAGGTGCAGTTCACCATATTGTCCACCATGTTCGTAGGCGTCACAGCCACCTTCCACCATCTTGGTAGGTGCAGTCTGCCATCTTGATTTATATAATTAATACATCCGTATTTTCTCTCTGAATTAAACTGGTAACATTCTTCCTATAGACGACCACTCCTTCATTCTGAGTGATGAGATGACTGATTCTCGACCGAAAAATTCCTAGAACCTCGATATCTTCCACTGGAAAACTGGTGGGTTGAACTTCTTTTTCGACACCTGACTCAAGAAAATTAAATTTTATTCTCGTGTCAGTTACTTTTCGTCAGTGATCTGCGTTGATTAACATTGACACTAAGCGGTTTTTTTTAAAGCACGAAAATATTGTGTTGGGCAGCCCACTCACAGCACTTCATTTTTTGCAGGGGAGACAGTATGTTTTAAGTTGAGAGAGATATTTTAAACGGTGCTTAGCAGCTTAAATTGGTAACGACGTTTAGGTCGATGAAGAAGGTCAAGTGTCTCAAGAAAATCTGCCGGACATCCCCAACGTCCACCACGGGTGAATCTGTAGCCAACGTCATCAATTACGTTTCCCACATGTGCGAAAATGTATGTGCGACCACCGACGGGAATCGAACCCAGCTCGCCTTGATGGGAGGCGTGCGCTCTGGTAGCTGTGCAACTGCTGTCGAGAGGATGGTGTGAAGTATTTAGCTCGTCCAGTCCTGTGTCGGTGTGAAATAATTATTATAGAAAGGTTGCCTTATTTCCACCGCCACGTTTTGTGGTTCTCTGGGGTGGTGATTATCGTAGTGTTCACAGAACAGTTTGCAAATATTTATGCATCGGGAAGACCGCTTGCATTTATTGCTGCTGCCATTATAGTGGAATAAACAATACTTTATCTCTGGCGAGGGACTGAGGTGCGATGATAACTTTTACTTGCGTAAGCATGGGATCGTTTTCACCCTAGGCTGCAAAGAGCCTAAGGCTGTTTATTAACAAATATTAGAATGTGTCTGAAAGTAATAATCATGGTTCATAACATATTTGATGCATATTTACAATCATATATTCATGATCTGATCGTGATCTCTGTTACACCCGGTAGTAAGGGTTTCATATTAGATTTTTTTCGTAAATATCCTAAGTGATGATTTTACATCGCGCTCAGTATCGACGGCAGTAGTATTCCAACGATTATTTCCCGAGTCTATATATATCGGGGTCTTGGCAGGGCTATTTTTTCCATGACACGGTACCCGTAAATACTGCTGCTAATCACAATCGAAGTGACGCCGCAATGTGTTGTGAGAATATTCCGTAAATAAAACAGCTTTATAGAAAGTCATATCTGAGTGATTTTTCCTAAGTTTCTTCAGCGTATATGCGATGTCGCTCCGGCTTGAAGAGTTGCTGAGTTCCACCCTTCAAGAAATGCATTTTTTAAAGGATATAGTTTCATCGATGTTTTGCCCGGCAAGATAGCTGGAGTTTTAAAATTAAAAGTAAAATATTCTTACAAAAAAATTAAGTTTTCTCTTTTGCAGCTTTTTTATGGCAGAGAGAATGGCAGAACCTAGCAAGTTTGATCTTGAGTGACAATAAGGGTGAAATGAGGCATAGATGGGGCTGTAACGAATTGGTGTGGAGGGAGTCAGTCTGGCCTATCGAGTGTAGAGCAAAGTTAAGCCTATAAAATGTCATATGCATCTGATTTGATGGTTATGGGTTGTGTGTGGATATGTGTGTGTGTGCACGTGCGATCGTGTTTCAAGCTATTTAACATTTAGAAGAAATGTGTCCAAGGAGGAAATTTAATCGTTTCGAAGCTTGATGAAAGACTGCCAGAGTGGGGAATGAATGATGTCATGTTCTGTGTTGCAGCACCAGGTAGGGCTTAATGTCTCCTCGACAGCGGGGTCATTAAAGATGGAACAGACAGTACACACAATCAGCATCAGAGGAAGGAATCGAACATGTCCTACGTTAAGAGACCATCCAAGCGTATCCCTGGAGTGATTTCGGGAAACCGTGGGAAAAAACTCGAATCGGGATGTCTGAGCCAAGAATTGAATCTGGGTCCTCCCGAATATGCGTACGGAGTTTTATCACGGCAGCGCTTCCTTGCGTTTCATAGCAGCAGTAGCGTCACCCCACCGTCGCTGGGTCGTCTACAGATGTACGCGTTTCGCCTCGCAAACATTTATGTGAATGTAATTCCTGGTCGCTCTACCATCGAATTATGAAAATGGGACAGCGGATAACTAAGCGTGTGAACGGAAAAATGTGACATGAAGTGCTGGAAATTATCAAACTTTTCTCAATTGCACAAACAGAGCGAGCAGTTGGTAAGCCGTTGCGGGTCTGTGATGTTTGCCGTCTTTCACAGCAACCAATAACAGAAAATAATCCTGACGCCTTGAAAAAAAAACGTGACCTATTTTTCTACACGCAAAAATTCCCTCACTATTGACGGTATGGAAAAGTATTCGCCCGCATTGGTGTTTTTTTAAAACTGATTTTACTTTTGAAGGGTTTTCATGTAAAATGCTGACGATTTCTGCTGGTGTTGCATCAAGGTTTATTTTTGGCGACGACCTGTACGTTAAGCGTAGCTGGCAATGTGGTGACGACAATAAGTTTTTGAGCTGTTGAAACATATTTGTTCCCTCAAATTCTTCGAATTTAACGCTTATGACTTTTGTCCTTGCGATTAATAGTCTCTCTGGTAATGACTCGCGAGGCCAAATCACGCGTGGTGGATAGAGAAACCAGATATTTTTCAAACTGATACGTGTATTAAGGCATGCAAAACTGTGTGGCTGAAGTAGGATAGGCATCGTGTAATTTTTCCCCTTAGCATGTTTATTGCTGTAAAATGCATGATTAGGGTTGTGAAAATTAACGATGAACAGTCATGTTGAAGTTTCCTCACATGCACACTGACGGACGGGAATCAGTTCGAGCTTGCAATGTTTTGAAAATTGCACCTAGTAAAATCTGTAAATATTATTGGTGGTGAGTTGAATTTGGCGAAAATATAATGTTATAAAGAAGGCGTAGTTTAATAACAGCAAATGTGCCGAGTTATGGAATTTTTGTATTTGTTAAACTCATGAAATTGACATAGGACTAATATAAGAACCATCGTAATGTTGTAAGCTAACGTTGAAGCTCAGAAAAATACGTCTGTTCTGACTGGGGTGTGTTTTCTTAGACCGTGTGGCGGGCAAGTTTGTAAGTCATATTCCATGTGAAATAGTTGTTAAATAAATAAGATGATAGAATTTTACATCTTTCTTGCCGCCTGTGAAAAGGAATTTGGTATTCTCTCGTGGTGTCTGGTGCTCGAATTTTTTTAATTTGCATTACATATTTTCTCTTTTTTTTGTGTGTGTGTGTAATTGCATCTCGCTTACGTACGAGGTCCTGATAAGATTAATTCTTCGTTCAGTGGTGTACTGTAAAAACGTAAATTTCCTTCTTAAGTGGGATAAAAAATAGAACACAAGAGGCGTTAAAACTTGCGTTTTTTATACAGACCATTCGATTTTTTTCAGTAAAATTTTTTAAAAACAATTTTGTGGCTTTGCTACATGAAAAAAAATATTACGACATGCTTTAGTTTGGTGATCTGTCCATTCTGCCATTCTAGACTCGGATATCTTTCTCGTTAGTGTTCGCCTATTTGACTAACGTAAAATAGTAGCGTTACTATTCATTTTCTAGGTGGTGTACAAGCTAAAATTATGGTAAAAATGTAACGTTTACAGTCCTTTGAGACGGAGCAAGTTGTTAGGGTAAACGCGTAATAGAAAGGACTCGGCCAAGAAACCACCCCGGCATTCACTTGGAATGATTTTTAAAAAAAGAAATTCGGCTGAACGAGTCGAGAATCGAACCCGGGTTCCCCTGAATATGGGTCTCCCCTGGTGTTGACTTGTGTGTGCAGATATCATCTGTGTTACGTATCGTACTTATTAAAGTTAGTGTGTGTGAGAAATAAAACATGCTGCTAAAGCGATAGGGATCCCCCCTCCGCCCTTCTACGGTCGCCTAAGAGTTCTCCAGCGGTCAGTGTGCTACGGAAAAGTCCAATTCAACACCTGGTGCAGCGAGGCTGGACGTTTACATGAGCTCAGATTATGACTGCACGTGTCTCTCGTTTACTTCTATAATGGGACTCGTATCCACGTCTTTAAGTACGTTTTTCTCTTAATAGTTTTTATGCGTATATAAGTCTCGCCTGCAATTGGGATATTTCGGGCGCGCGCTCTCTCTCTCTCTCTCTCTCTCTCTCTCTCTCTCTCTCTCTCTCTCTCTCTCTCTCTCTCTCTCTCTNTGTGGGTGTGTGGGTGGGTGAGTGGGTGAGTGGGTGAGTGGGTGAGAGTGTGCGGCCGTGCATGTGTGTTTGACGTATGAGCAAGTGGAGAAGTACCGTTTTTTTTTTCATTATTTCTTAGTTTCACAGAATCGCAATGTATCTTTGGTTTCGCCAGAATTAATAAAACATTTCACGTTTGATTTTTTATACAAAAAAAAACAAAGATGGAGGTCGAGCCAGAATTTATTTACAAAAAAATGAGTACATAGAATTAATTTTCTACGTTATTTCAAAGGGATTAACGTAACTCCTAAAATTTGATGGTCTCCGTAATGTACTGGCTGCAATATGTTCTAACTTTTTTCGCACTTGTGAAGTCTTTCCTTATAAGTCTCGACGAGGTTGAAGGGTGGTGAATGAGAGCTGTAAACGCTTGTATTTGCTGGAATTCGTATTGTGGTATAAATCTGCATGGCGGACTAGCATCTCGGCAATAAAACTATGTTTTAGTTCGCGTAATTCATAAAGAGTGAATACTATTGACAGCTGCTGGCGTAGAGGCCACACACATATACATACACATGTTCACATGTCACTTTTCATTCGGCTAAAGTCACGTAGCGGTGTGTTTGTGACTGTCTGCACGTGGAAGAATGATGGGCGNTTTTACAGTGGATCGGATATATCTCTTAATGGAGCGAACGCACGTCGATGCATAGAACTATTGAAATTTTGTTTGCCGTAGGACAAATTCTTTTGTGATTTGGTACTTGTGGTGGGTGTCCTTTTACGCTAGCGTCTCCTCACGGTATGTACTGTTTAACCTGCAAAACTTACTACCTATACTTGCATTATTTATTAGTATGAAAGATTTTATATGCTGACAATGGGTGCTAGAAAAATTATCGCACGTGGAGTAACCATATGAGTATTTTTTTCCCGTTGCCTATTTTTCCTACTGTACTGATTTTTAAATTGGGAGGAAACGTCTTTAATGATGAGCGTGTATGCCTTGAGAAGGGGGAGGGGGTTGCACGGGCTACTTACCTGTGCATATCGCATAGCGCGGAGGTAGCGAAGGGGTTTAAACTTTGTTTTGCGATTTTTCGAGTAATGATTACTTTATAGAAAGCTGCATAACGCATTCGTACACGGCTCATGATTTTTTCAACATGACTTTTTCAACATGAATTTTAAAGAAATGTTTTGCTTAGCCGGGCAAGCATGTTGTTTAGAGCTGATTGATTTTTCGTTAATATTTACTCCGAAACATGCTGTTTGTATGCTTCTTTCTCGTGACGTATATTTACAGTGTGAGGTTTTATAGTATTTTCGATATCTTGCCTTTCGATTCGAATACATTCCTTTCGTTGAATGGGGTTGGTTTTGCAAAGCTGCGTTCGAGCCATTTATTAAATTTCATTGGTGGATGGCTGCACCTACCAAGACGGCGGTCAGAAACAAGATGGCGGACTGCACCAACCGAAATGGCGGACTGCACCGACCAAGATGGCGGACAGCTGCACCTATTAAGATGGCGAACTGCACCTATCAAGATGGGAGATGGTGGCTGTGATGCCTACCAAGAGGGTGGACTGCACATACAACGATGTCGGAATGAGTATGGGAGGAGGGGATGTGGGTAATCTCCGGAAATTTAAGTTTCTTTTAAATAAATTTTTAATATAAATATTTATATTTTTTTTATATAAATACCTATTTTATTTTTTGTATTTTGGCTCAAAGGTCATCGGGTTTAAAGGTCAAGGTCACCTGGGTCCAACTTGGCCGGCGGCCAAACCGGTATGACAAAGCACGAACAGCTCCAACGCTCCAGTCCCAGGTCCTGATGTGCCAAAGTCCCTATAATCCCTCTACTAGTTTAGGATATTATAACGCTTGTAGTGGCTATGCAATTAAAATTCAAATGTCACACGTAAAATATATAAATTAAAGCGGAAAAAAAACAGCTGGAAAATATAACACGTACGTATAAAAATAAACATAGGATTCCAAAAACGACAAAGAAAGATTTTCACTGAACCACTGGCCATTAGCCAAAAGTGGGCGATAATACGTTGTGGCGCTCTAATAATTTCCAGGAAACCTACAAAGCCGTGGGATAGATCCAGCGCGAAAACATCATATCTCTTTATCATTGTGTATTGGTTAGCCAGGGTGATATTTCATTGCCTCTGTGACGGATGTGCCTTGTTATTAGCGCTTTACTAACAACCTGTCAGCTGGCGCAGAATACATCATGTATTTCATACCTTTGAGATAGTTTCATTTTCGGCTGCATTCAGGAGATCCGTCCATTGCAGGGTGTCGATAGCTTAGGAAAATAAAGCAATCAATCCCTTTATTACATATGGCTTACGTTTTTTTAATTCAACGCTTGGAAACAAAT
Organism: Clitarchus hookeri; assembly: GCA_002778355.1. Lineage (NCBI taxonomy): Eukaryota > Metazoa > Arthropoda > Insecta > Phasmatodea > Phasmatidae > Clitarchus > Clitarchus hookeri. The sequence continues at coordinate 181,624 of NQII01000964.1, read as the reverse complement.
CCTGCCCGTAATTGCGTGTAATGCAGTACTTACTGTAATTTTCCCGGTTAATCTGAAAAAAAAAACAGATCTGTTCTCGGCGCCTCATAAAAATCGCAGCATTTTTAAAATTAGCAGCAATTAAACATTTTTGTTCTCTATTGCACATTTAATTCAATATTAGCCGAACATTAACATATATTCTCGGTGTTAGCTGATCGACGAAAGGATGAGACTTTAGAAAAATGACAATCTAAATTTAATAATATGGCGGATGTATACACAATAGGCTGAAAGAAAAATATAGCCAGTCCTTTAAATAAATTGTCCAGTTAATATAAATTATATAATTTTTTAAATAAAATTTTATTTTATGCTAATTGTGTTCCCATGGCTCCAATTCGTCAAAAATTTAAAAACCATTTTGATATGAACAATATTTTACACAAGTAAAATCCAAATCAAGTAAAAAATTCACTTTACCACTAAACGTGAAATTCGCTTAAAGTAATTGTATACATCAATAATAATTTTTTTGATTTTGTTTATAATTGCCTGTGCACTAATTTAAATAAATTTAGTAAATACGGCACACCAGAAACGGCGGAAAGAAAGACTGAGCCGAAAGTCAGAAAACATTTAAAAATTGATTTTTATTGCGTAAGCTTGATTAAAGTGAGGATAAGTGTCTTTCTGGCCACTGCAATACAAGCTTGAGTGTGGATCCTATTGTAAGCCTAATTTTGGTTGTAAACCAAGGCGTATAACAACACGTACCGTATGTGTGTGTGCTTCGCCCTAAAATTTGACTGGAGTTATTTGACGAAATATTGTTAGGGAATAACACCTCCAGTTTTAGTCAAAATAAATTAAGGAATTCCATCAAAACGCGAATCGAAAAAAAAAAAAAACTATCAAAATTTTTGCAACTGTTAGTACTTTTAATTGCAATTGTTTTTTTTTTTTTACTGATGCGACTGTGACAAAAGTTAATACCAGTATTGCGCGATGTCATACTTCTTTTATGAAGTATTTTCTTATTTAGAGGTTAGGAAAATTTAAATTAGAAAATAGTAGGTTTCCAAATTCAATTATGAAATTTTGGTTGTTTGAAAAAAGTCAACTTTAAAAAGTTCACAAAAATCTACCAAAATAAACATATGTCTCAAAGCAGAGTGAACACAAGAAACCATATTTTGTTTAAATATTGGTGAACCACGTTTTAGTAAATAGCAGTTTTATAAATACCCACGAAGTTTAATGCATTGCAGTATAAGTTTTATTGGGAAATTGAGTCTTCTCACATGCATTGGTAACAAACTACGACTGACGAGAATCATTAAACGTGACAGACGTGCAACCCTTTCTCAAATTGGCGCATATTGGATTTGTGGACTGCCCTGCAGGATTAATGGTGTGAATTGCCTTCTGCATACCATCAGGAATTAGTCGAGTCCATACCACGTCGTCTTGCGGCACTTCTGCGTGCTCGGGNGAGTCCATGCCACGTCGTCTTGCGGCATTTCTGCGAGCTCGGGGGGCCTACACGATATTAGGCAGGTATACCAGTTTTTTTTTGCTCTTCAGTGTAGAAGCTTCTGTGTCGAGTTCAGAGTGCAAGGATTGGCTTAACATATATATCCAGTCAGTCTCACCTCATGACTAAAGCACATGGCAGTCGTAGAAACGTACAAACTTAACTTTTATTTCTCCGTTCTGAAAAACTTCGTTCCTTGTATCTTTTGTTACTGTCCCGTTGTCTAGCGTATTTTCTAGTCTGTTGGGAACACAATTCCATATAATACTTTAACTGTGGGTTTTAGTTATGTATTAGTTTGTGGTTGACTTTTATTTTACACTGGTGATATTTTTCCGTATATACCTACATGACGTGTTATGTGCCAAACACAGGCATTTTTTCCCTCAATTTTTAAAATACATTTTATTTTAATTTTAATATATTTTGTGGTTTATTTTGTGTTTCTTATAATTTTGGAGGATTTTCAAGATCAAGATTGCTCGTACATAAATATTTATCCATCGAAATTATTTTATAATTGTATGATTTGTTTTATAATTTTGATACATTCTTCGAGTTATTATAAATGTTTGAATATATTACTTTCTATTACGATTAAAATGCTGAATACAGTAAAACATCTGTAACTTCAAAAAGATTCTTAGGGAAATTTGGATGTCGTGCAATTTGCAGTCTTAAGGCATCCGTCTACCTGGAGTTATTTTCTGTGTTTGTGGCGCAGATTAAATAGCTATATGGACGATAGAGTAAAATCCCATCTAGTGCCCCTTCACATCATCCCGCTAGGCACTGAACTGCGCTTCAGTCTTGATTCATATTGCGTGTAACTAGCGGCTACTTCTAACTTTTGATTGTGTGGAAGGAAAATCCTCCCTTGCGTTAACTGCGTCAGGTATAAAATTAGCCAGATCTGTATGTTTAAAATGAATTGCCCTTCTGGAACACTCATCAACGCACAGCCCAAACCGCGTGCCACAAAAGCATAACAATTTAGTGATGGCATTGCCTTAGATGCAGACATTAATTAAGAAAGGATTTTTCTAAATTTGACCCCTAAGAGGGTGAAAAGGGGTGTAGCATTTTTACGAAGACTCCTAAAAAGCTCGTTAACCCGATTAGTTATCGTTGTGCTCTTGGCTTGAAAATGTAACCTATAAAAATGCCTAAAAACTAATTCCAATCTTTTTAAAATTCATCTCCTAAGGGAGTAGAACAGCGTAAAATCGTTCTGGAGTACTCCTTAATAGATAATTAAACCGATGAGATATAATCGTGCTGCTAGCCTCTAAATAAAATCCAATATCAGGATTGTCTTAATTCTTTTCACATTCTCAGGGGTTAAATTTCAAACATATTTCTGAGGACTATTCAATATCTCATTGGCGCGATAAGATGTCGTTATTTTCTTTGCTTCAAAATGCTACGTATATACACGCGTAAAAAATATTTTCAAGATTTTTTTAAATTCAGCCCATTAGAGGGCAAAAAGGGGTAATACGTGTTTAGATTTTCCTATAGCTCATTAACCCGATGAGATACCGATGTGCTCATATTGGGATTTTTTAAATTCCACCCCTAAAAGGTGAAAAGGAGTAAAATTTGTTTTCGTAGACACCTTCATATTGCATTAACGCGATAAGATATCGTTATACACTTTGCTTCAAAAGTTATTTTATACAAACGCCGAAAAAAACAGGTTATTTTTTACAAACGCCGAAAAAACAGATTTTACAATTTTTTGAAATTCAACTCCTAAAAATGTGAAAATATCTAAAAATATGTTTGCGACTATACGTTACCTACATTACATAATTTCCATGTCTGTAACTTTCAAACGAGCGTACTTTATAAAAACTTATCAAACTATAAAAGTATAAATACAAAGGAAACCCGTATTTTAATGTGAAACAAAATATTTCATTTTCTTTAAAGTTATAGACAAAGTCGTCAGAACTGAGCAGGTTCAATAAATAAATATGCGATTTTTATTAATTGTGCGGTCAGTGAATTGCACAACGCTGTGTTCTTTTTTCCGCCTTTTGAGATTTTAAAAAAGTGTTCTAATCACATTTTATACATTTATACATATATCTTGTACATAATTTTGGTTAGAAATTGAATTGGGAATAGTGCACATTCAAGCTGCACAGTAAGTAATCTTTGAGTAGCAGTATATGTTTATTGCAAACAGAACTGTCAGAACGAAAAACTTGAAAATCGCTTAAAGAACTGTCAAAATCAAATGTAACTGTGGCGATGGCGTTAGTTTCGTTTTCCTACAATTCAGAGCTTTCCTTCACAAACATAATGTTTAAGTTAGCTCGAATAACTCAGAGTAGCGTTAATAACAGGCATACTTACAAAACAAAAACCGGTTCACCCAATCTTTAATCTATAGTTTTAATGAGAAACATTTAAGTAGTTTTAAAAAAAAATATTGCCATAGATGATGATGATATGAGATATGAGAAACGTTAATAATATGACAAATACTTAGCACAGTGTAGGTGGCCGCGGTGGTACAGTGGACAGACTACCCGCCTCTCATCTAGGTGAACTGGGTTCGATTCCCGGCGGGGCCACTCCCAGATTTTCGCATGTGGGAATCGTGCCGGACGATGCCGCTGGTCGGCGGGTTTCTCGGGGATCTCCAGTTTCCTCCACCCTTGCATTCCGACGCTGCTTCATACTCGCCTCACTTCAAACTCGTCGGCTCTCAACACCACGGTGTTAAGAGCCCCCAAATATCTTTCACTCACTCAAGGTTGTGGCTAAATTAATGTTACTGAGAAAACTTGACCTGTCAAAACGCAACAACAGCACCAGGCTCCAAGTGAAGGCGTACTAAAAAGATGTCGTTGAGGTCACAGTCACCACTGGATGTGCACGAGGGGAATAAGTTTTCAAAACGCGCATACCACTCATTCCATGGGAGTACCCTTCCCAATTTATGAGATTGCAATTCGTCCCTCAAAGTCTGTTTTGGTGTGACTGTAAGTGCCACTGAAGGACGTTGAAAGTGGGGTGAGATTTGACGGTGGACCAAGCACATGGGCAAGCCCACTAATGATGCGTACAAAGAAGTCCTTCGTTAAAAAAAATTAGTAGTTGGTTCATGTTGTACAAGCGGGCGAAACCGCGGGACAGAAAGTTAAGTATATAAATAAACATAAATATTTCATCGATTGAAAGATTGTAGCAAATTTAAGAGGAGGTTCCTGAACTGTATTCTCGGATAGTCTCACAGCAATTTTTGAGACGCAGTAGTCTGCTAAAAATAATGTTTACAACATACAATATGTGTGCCCTAGTAGGTCGTGCGATTCCTTTTCGCGTAGAAATATATCGCGATCACATGCTATAATTTAACATAAAACATGCATTTCATGCTCTCAGAAAAAAAAATATGGTTGGAAGAATAGGATTTCTATGTCAACAACCCATACATACTCCTAATACAGCGACAGTAATCAAGTGAGTCTGTGGTGAAACCTAAATATTGTAAACGTAGCTTTTGATAGCAACGGCACGCATTGCTGTGGCCCTATTTGTGATTCTATCTGCATGAAACTATACACATGCCGTAGTTTCTACAACACAACTATCTGTTAATTCTACAGAGGAATGAGTTTCTTGAACAGAATAATTCAGTAATATTTGGATTGTCCCCGCAGCAAACAACATAACAATAACAAACTAACAAAACATTATGATACTCGTACCAAAGTTTGATTGCTGGAACCCTGAAACCCGGTTAGAGAAATGTTTTGTTGCAACTTCACTGGTGATGTTTTTCAGTGTACGCTCTGCAACGCAGGTCAAATGACAAGTATGGTCCACCTCTCAAGTTATACTGTAGCCATAAATGTTTTACTGCAAGATTTGTCACAAAAAAAAAAGCATATCGAAAATGTTGGCCTGAGATCACACGACATCCTTTATGTCAATAAAGCGATAGAAGGCTTAATTTTATAGTTACATCACAGTTAAATAAGATCGTTCAAAAGACAAAGGAATAGTTAGACATACCTAACAGAATATCATTTTAACGCAATACCGACTAAATTACTCCCAGTAAATCACGTAAAAATATTTTAAAGTTTATTTCTATGCATTGATGCATTATACACTGAAGAGCCAAAAAACTGGTACACATGCCTAATATCGTGAAGGCCCCCGCGAGCACGCAGAAGTGCCGCAAGACGATGTGGCATGGACTCGACTAATGTCTGAAGGTATGAAAGAGGCAATTCACACCACGAATCCTGCAGGGCAGTCCACAAATCCACAGGAGTCCGAGGCGGTGGAGATCTCTTCTGAACAGCACGTTGCAAGGCATCGCAGATATGCTCAATAATATTCATGTCTGGTGATTTAGGTGGCCAATGGAAGTGTCTAAAGTCAGAAGATTGTTCCTGGAGCCACTCGGTAGCAACTCTTGACGTGTGGGGTGTTTCATTGTCCTGCTGGAATTGTCCACGTCCGTCGGAATGCACAATGGACATGAATGGGTGCAGGTGATCGGACAGGATGCTTACGAATCTGTCACCGGTCAGAGTCGTATCTAGAAATACCAGGGGTCCCATTTCACGCCAACTGCACACGCCCCATACCATGACAGAGCCTCCACCAGCTTGAACAGTCCCCTGTTGACATGTAGGGTCCATGGATTCATGAGGATGTCTCCATACCCGTACACGTCCATCCGCCCGATACAATTGGAAACGAGACTCGTCAGACCAGGCAACGTGTTTCCAGTCATCAACAGTCCAATGGCGGTGTTGGCGGGCCCAGGCGAGGCGTAAAGCTTTGTGTCGTGCAGTCAACAACGGTACACGAGTGGGCCTTCGGCTCCGAAAGCCTATATCATTGATGGTCCGTTGAATAGTTCGCATGCTGGCACTTGTTGATGCCCCAGCATTGAAATCTGCACCAATTTGAGAAAGGGTTGCACGTCTGTCACGTTTAATGATTCTCGTCAGTCGTCGTTTGTCCCGTTCTTTCACGATCTTTTTCGATCATGTCGAAGATGTGATGTTTTACCGGATTCCCGATATTCACGGTACACTCGTGAAATGGTCTTACGCGAAAATCCAAATTTTGTCGCTACCTCGGAGATGCTGTTCCATCTCTCGTGCGCAGACTATTAAACCACGTTCAAACTCACTTAAATCTTGATAACCTGCCATTGTAGCAGCAGTAACCGATCTAGCAACTTTGCCAGACGCTTGTTGTCTTATATAGGCGCTGCCGACCGCATCGCGTTACTGTGATTGGTTCCATGCCTCTTTTATTTGCATACGCACGCCTATACCAGTTTTTTGGCTCTCCAGTGTATAATGTGTGCTATTAAAATGTAATGTGACTGAAGCAAGCTTTTTTTCGTTTAATAAGTATTCTACAAAATACTGGAGCAATACAACTCATCAATGATTTAGAATGTCAGATTGCCACGTTATCAATTCACGCCCAAGGAAACGTTGATTTCAACGTGCGGAGACAGTATATACCATTTTAATAAGAAATTCTAAAAGTGATCAATTTCCCGCGAAACAGTAAAATTCAGACAATCCACTTACTCACATTTGTAAAATTAATATTCAAACACTTTTTTTGCTTCACAGCGCAACAAATTTAAAAACTGCTCTTTCTAGAAATTTCAGGGGTTGTACTATTTATTGCTTTCTGAGGTACTAGCTCATTGCCATGAAGCTAACTGTGGGAAGCCTTACATATTATACTAACCTAGACGCCCATATAAAAACAGCACACAGGATCGTGGTTTCCCGGGATTCAAGCCCGGAGCCCTCTGATTCGAAGGCAACTTAATAATTTCAACCACGCAGCACCCTGCTCACTTACACCTTGAAAGCAATTTACATCTCTCATTTGTATAGAATCATTGGCAGAAGCTAGGTATTAACGTGAATAAATATAAAAATAAGTGGAAATTCCAACATGTTAGTGAATCTTTTCACTTACATGTTTTACGCTTTTCTTTTTCATGCCGAGTACAATTCAGATTACAGAACTGCTTACTGAGTAATAGACATTTAATAGGATATTCATGAAATACTTCTAAAGATGCCGACTACAGGCACCCTTAAAAGCAATAAAAACAATATACAGTGCAAGCCGTATTTCTGTGAAGTGCTCACTTTCTGAGAAAAAATTGCGTTTCTAGTCTATTCACGGTATTATCATCATACTTTTAAAATCAAACCTTTGAAAAATTACACCATGTATGACTTGTTTGTTAGTTTCCGAAATATGTCGTGTAACACAAACGTGTAATACTTCTGTTAACATAAATGTAACCAATTTTCGGTGAAATTGAACTTTTGCTCATATCTCATCTATAAATTTCACTGTTTCGTCCAAAAATTGATACTAATGAAAACGGTGAGAAAACAGGTATACTGGCAATGCCTAGTAAGAAATATATCTCGTGCCAAATATGATTAAACTGAGGAAGCACAAATTCGGCGCGTTGTCCATTTGGTGTAATTCCCTAGACTTAATTAAGCTTTGTTTGCACGACGCGGAGGAAATCCCTGAAAGTGGAACTTCAACAGGGCTTCAGAAAAGTTGGAAGTAACCGTGAATATACTATACATATGTTAGTATATAGCGACAGGACAAGATAGAAGTGTGTTGTTTGGTGGTTGCCACAGTAACGTAGCGTGCGACGTTTCTAGCTAAGAGGGCTGATACTTTGAGTTAGTCGTCCTAGATGTTTGTGTCGGCTGTGTTTTGATTTGTGTCACAGGTCTAATAGTTCACAATGTTACCTTCGCATAACTCACATATTTGTACAATTAGGAAATAGCCTTAGTGTAATAAGCAACCCTGACCATGTATTAAATACTGGTACTAAACAATGGCTGAGGCTTTCTGTGAAGGAAAATGGTCCTCGATAAGTGGTAAGTGAACTCCTATATGTAAGAATTATTCTCACACGGTAAGTAAATTAATTTTGTTACCACTAACCCCCAAAGCCTGAGTAGCAAAGGCTCGAAAACTACATTTTGAAAGAAAGTGAATGCCCCTGTTGTCTTTATTATTTATTCAACAATGTTATTTAGGGGTGTTGGACACCAAAAAATTAGTAATTTTATATACCTAGCATTATTCAACTTGTACACATTGTATGTGATGACTTTTTCCTCAAATGAAAAAATTATATTTTATATTTTTGAATAATCTGATATCAAATACAAAATATTTATATTTTGCTGCAGCTACAACAACAAATACTAGCTAAGCTGTACAAATTAAAAAAAAATTGCAACATAAACTTTTGCTGTGGGCTACTGCTTGACATAAATATAATAACCAAATAGCAGTTCATAAAATAAAATAAAAGTTAAAAATATGCAAAAAAAATTAACATTTATAATTTTTTTTTCAATATACACCTTGTTGTTTAGTGATTACATATGTATCATGCGGTAACCCATGACATTAGTTTACTGTGTAAATTTTTATCTCTGCAACTTAGTATTGGTTATTTCGGCTGCAGCAAAACAGAAACATATAGATTNTATTTATTCAACAATGTTATTTAGGGGTGTTGGACACCAAAAAATTAGTAATTTTATATACCTAGCATTATTCAACGTGTACACATTTTATGTAATGACTTTTTCCTCAAATGAAAAAGTTATATTTTATATTTTTGAATAATCTGATATCAAATACAAAATATTTATATTTTGCTGCAGCTACAACAACAAATATTAGCTAAGCTGTACAAATTAAAAAAAAATTACAACATAAACTTTTGCTGTGGGCTACTGCTTGACATATATATAATAACCAAATAGCAGTTCATAAAATAAAATAAAAGTTAAAAATATGAAAAAAAAATTAACGTTTATAATTTTTTTTTCAATATACACCTTGTTGTTTAGTGATTACATATGTATCATGCGGTAACCCATGACATTATTTTACTGTGTAAATTTTTATCTCTGCAACTTAGTATTGGTTATTTCGGCTGCAGCAAAACAGAAACATATAGATTTTGTCATCAAATTATTAAAATAATATAAAGTGTTATTTTTTTTAACTCGAGGCGAGTATTACATATAATGAGTAAAAGTTAGAAAATGTTTGGTACAAATAACAACGTATTATTTTTCTGCTATCCGACATCCTTAAAACTTGTTATTTAGTATCTACAAAATTTTATGGCCTGTTTTTAAATATATTTTGTAATGACAACATACTTTTAAAGTAGAAAGAACCAAGAATTTTGGAAGTACACTTATCAAACAAACTGAATGTCATTGGTGTAGGCAATGAACCAGTGGCTACAGGAGGACGACTCACTCACTGCGGTGGCGTGACACCTAAGGGGGAGGGGAGTAGGCGTATATAGTCGGTTCATGACTGGAAGAGACTTTCTTGAAGCCCTGCTAAAGATCTACTTTCAAGCCCATTTTGTATCCTTCTGCCAAAGGGTAAACAAACATTGCCATGTGGCAGTCACATGGCAATGTTTACATGCAATGTTTACATTCCACTGTGTGTGTGTGTGTGTACATGTGTTCGTACATGCACATACCCATCATAAAAGTAATGTATATATTATTAATGGATATTCCACAAGCGTAAAGTTTTTAATCTTGAGAATTTCACACAAAAGAATATGTGATGCAAGCGAAAAACATTTCATTATATAAACCCAAAATGTGAGTATTAAAAATTAGATGTTTCGTGTGCGTGCCTGTGTCTGTCTCTCTATCTATCTATCTCTCTATATATCTCTATCTCTCTCTCTCTATATATATCTCTATCTATCTCTCTCTATATATATCTCTATCTATCTCTCTCTATCTATATCTCTATCTATCTCTATCTATCTATTTCTCTCTATCTATCTATCTCTCTCTCTCTCTCTCTGTCTGTGTGTGTGTGTGTGTATAGGTTTGATTTTGACTGGGGGATTGGGTGGGGGAGAAAAACTTTCACTTTGATTACATATTATAGACACAATACTTTGCAATGAAATGTGTCAACATTCAAGGAGTCCATCCAACAACATTAACATGGCAACGCCAATCTCTCATAAGCCCCCGGATGGCCGTGCTGTAGAGAATTTGTGCGATTCTTGTTTAACCTAATATTTCATTTATCGGTTTTTTTATACTAATATCAGCTCTTTATTATTTGATTTTTCATAACGTATGACTTTAATTTGTGCTAACCTTCTCGTACAGATTCCTTTTGCTTTTGAAATCTGTATAAGAGATTACTCATAGTGCGTTCTAACGTGTTTAATATTTTTCAAATTTATTTCAGGTTTGCTTAAAATTTTATTTACTGTATTTTACGTTGTATGTTGCGGTAGTTTTTGTGTGCAGTCATGAGTTCTAGCAAGGTGAATAAAAGAGAAGTCACCAACGCCAACAGGACATCATTAACCTCACCGAATCGTTGTATTCACTAATTAGCTGAGGGGAAATGAAACCCTGCAACGTCGCGGAAAGAGCGGCAGAAATGTTGAAACTCTCCAGATCTACAGTGCTAAGGTATGTTAAAATATCTGTAGTATTAACCATTGCGTTTGCAAGTTGTGTGTGTTAAGATCAATTACGTTGGCCCACGAAATGTGTTTACAAGAACATAAAGAAAATTTGTTAATAACTTGATAACATCGTCGAACGTTGTCTACGTGTATTTTTAACGTTTTATTTTGGTAATTATTAAGTTTATAGGGTTTCCTGTAAAAATAAAAATAATTCATTGAAAATCTTATATTTCCACTCTGCTAATGATGCAGAACACGAATATACGAGGGGCATTAACGTCCGACTAATTTCGTAATATGTGCCCACCTAACCTAACAGAACCTAACCCCACGATGAGTGAATCACTATTTTACATTTTTTAACTAACCTAGGATTGTAGGGTTATATAGTAACCAATACCTGCCACCTATTAAACTAACCTAAACTAACACACGGCAGAGCATATCACATTGTCACACATCATTTGTAAACAAACCCTTGTATGTTTTTGGTATCAGTAACTGTAGTTGACCCAGTAACTGAATTATGGTCCTTTTTAAATTATGCAAATTAGGTTGGCTATGTAGCACTGAAAGTGAAAAATATGACACTGATAATTTACAATAACTAAAAGACAATGGCTGTAGAACAGTGGTGTTGGGGAAATGCATTAATACACAATTGTTTTCTTAAAAGATTATGACTGCGATTTCATCGATTACGATGTCCTCTCATGTTTAGTGAAGTGATACAGATATGTTTAATAGTAGGGGAAGTTCCAGTTATATCGACTGTAATCTATTTAGTGACGTATAACAATGGCAATTAATGCCGCAATGTAACTTATAAATACAAAACAAGCTCCTTCTTCAGAATCTTAAAATGCACCATCTCTCCATAACCTATATAAAATTAATTGACTATAACAAACTCACTATAGAGGCAATTTTCCTTACCATTGTCAGTTGTCTTTATAATAAATTTCCACTGTATATATTGGGTTGTTTATGAAGAATCCCTCGCAGGGGTACACAAATTCCAACACAAAGTAGTTTTTATTTTTAATTACACATTGTAATACCACCTTTTGGTTAGGTGATTCATACACTCACATTTGAGTCTATATAACCCTACAATCCTAGGTTAGTGTAAAACCCAACAATCCTAGGTTAGTTTAAAAATGTAAAATAGTGATTCACCCATCGTGGGGATAGGTTCTGTTAGGTTAGGTGGGCACATGTTACGAAATTAGTCGGACGTTAATGCCCGTCGTATATTCGTGTTCTGCATCATTAGTGGAGTGGAAATATACCATTTTCCGTGAAATTATTGTTATTTTTTTTACAGAAAAGCCCCCTAAACTTAATAATTACCCAAATAAAACGTTAAAAAGACACGTAGACAACGTTCGACGATGTTATCAAGTTATTAACAAATTTTCTTTATGTTCTTGTAAACACATTTCGTAGGCCAACATAATTGACCTTAGCACACACAACTTGCAAACGCAATGGTTAATACTACATATATTTTAACATACCTTAGAACTGTGGATCTGAAGCGTTTCAACATTTCTGCCGCTCTTTCCGCGACGTTGCAGGGTTTCATTTCCCCTCGCCTAATTAGGGAATACAACGATTCGGTGAGGTTAATGATGTCCTGTTGGCGTTGGTGACTTATCTTTTATTCACCTTGCTAGAACTCATGACTGCACACAAAAACTACCGCAACATATAACGTAAAATACAATAAATAAAATTTTAAGCAAATCTGAAATAAATTAAAAAAATATTAAAAACGTCAGAACGCACTACGAGTCATCTCTTATACAGGTATCAGAAACGAAAGAAATCGGCACAACGAGAAATAATAAATAGAGGATATTAATAAAAAAAATAAAAAAACCAGTAAATGAATTATTATTGGTTAAACAAGATAATCGCACCAATTCTCTGGCACGTGTGTCGACCACATCTCGCCAACAACACACGGAACGAAGGTTTGTAAACAAATGGCCGCTCTACTTTCACCTTGAGCGTGATCTTGTGAGTATGCAAGAAACATTGAAATCAAAGTACGTTAGCATCACGTCATTAATAATTGGCATAATAAGATACAAGTCTTTTCGAAACCCATTTGTAAGCGATAAATTAACAATTACGTTAAAACTTTAGAACTATTTCCTCTCTTTGTGCTGGCAACCTAACGGCATAACTGTATCCGCGCTCGCCGCTGTTTGTAATGTTATATGCATGTAGCTAACGGCTAGGGTGTTTTTTCAAATGTTGATTTTCAAAAGTTTCTTCCCGTCGTGAACCGACTTTAGTTGGGGAGGGGCAATCTCAGATAGCTGTGGTATGGTGGCAGTTAGAAAGATTGGTGGGCTGGAAGGGGAAGCTCATTCACACTGTTGAGGCAGATGTTAAAATGAGTGTAAATTGAAGGTAGGGGAAGGCTGATCCAATCATAGTGATAAAATAAAGGAAATATTAAATAAAACGGCTGGATGGGTGGGGAGAGAGGTTAATCAAGAAAAGTGGTGGCATGAGGAAATAGGTTGGTAGACAGGAAGGAGGGAAGCGAGAGTGGAGATTCGCCCAGAGCGGAGATACAGGCGAAAAGAGTTGTAGGCTGAAAAATACATTCTCACTCATGGCAATGGTGTAGAGGAAGTGTGGTAGGTTGCGGGGATGGGAAGGGAGAGTGGAATCATTCGCAAGGGATGTGTGGGGGAAACTGGAGGTAGGTTGATGAGTAGTAGAAGAGTGCAGGGAGTGGATGGTGCGTTATGCATAGTGGGGACACTAAGGGAAGTGTGGTGACAGGAGGGAGAGGAGGTGCCACTTACCGACAGTGGGGCCATAAGGGAATAGTGGGTTAGAAGAGGGAAAAGGTAGAATGGAATCGCCCACAAAGCAGTGCGGGGGAAGGGAGGAATGTTGAAGAACAATGGAAGAGTGCAGGGAGTTGATGGTTCACACCAAGGGAAGTGTGGAGACAGGAGGAAGATGAGGTGCAGCTTACCGACAGTGGTGCCATAAGGGAACAGTGGGTTAGATGGTGGGAAGGAAGAGTGGAATCGCCCACAAAGTAGTGCAAGGGAAGGGAGGAACGTTAAAGAACCATGGAAGAGTGCAGGGAGTGGATGGTGCGTCACCCACAGTAGGGGCACGAAAGGAAGTGGGCAGGCAGGTGGGAGAGGATGCGTAACTCACCGACAGTGGCGGCATGTCCTCGGCGGCCGCTGTGCTGTCGCTGTAGCGAGCTGGCACAGCGGCCGGGCAGCAGTTGCAGGAACACGTTGCGGATGTTGGAGTTGAGCCAGCCGTACACGATGGGGTTGGACACGGCGGACGACATGGCCACCAGGTGGCACACGGCCAGCGCCACGTACAGGTCGTCCGTCGAGGCGGTCAGGAACTGGCCGTCCACCAGCAGCGAGTACAGGCCTGCAGACACAGCACACTGCATCGTCTACCACTTCTTACAAGCAATACCGTTTAAATGTAGGCAGTGGCTTGGAAGTACACTGTTCATGCTTAACGGCCCTGCTTACCAAGCCGGCCGCCGCGTTAAACGAAATTCCTTCGCATTGCATCAATTTTAATAATAACTATAAAAAAACATTTTGACGTGAGTTTCTCAGACAATATTGCTATATAAAATAATTTTTAAAGGAATTATTTATGCACACGTTTTTTTTGTTACATGTAAATTTAAAAATTAAATTTAAGAAAAAAAAATTTCAACAAAACAATTGGCAAGACGTCTTAAAATAACAACATTCCTTAAAAAATTTCATGTAGAATACTTTTTGTTTGAAATAGTTATATTTAAAATGGACGCAATGAGAAGGAATTTCATTTAACGTTGATTCCTCATTTGTAGTTCGCTGCCGCCGGATTGGTAGGCAGGGCCATTAACGNGAGAAGGAATTTCATTTAACGTTGATTCCTCATTTGTAGTTCGCTGCCGCCGGATTGGTAGGCAGGGCCATTAACGTAAACTTTTTGGAAGTGACTGACACATTAATAGTTATTCCGGTGAAGAAATAGAAGACATTTTAAATCTTGCTTTAATTGTTTAAATTCTTCTTCGCACATTTTTAATCAAACCTTTGAAAAATCACCCCATGNAATTTTAAATCTTGCTTTAATTGTTTAAATTCTTCTTCGCACATTTTTAATCAAACCTTTGAAAAATCACCCCATGTGTAATGTGTTTGGTTGTTCTCTAAATGTCGTGTATCACAAGCGTTTTATACTTATGTTAACCTAAAGGCATCTTATCTTTGATTATGATTAAACTAAGCTTTTACTTATATTTTATGTATTAATGTATAATTTTTCTATTGTAATTTTTATGAATAAAGACAGGGGAAAAAAAATAGATCTGTTCTCAGGGAAAATATTGTTAAATTGAGTGTGCATGAATGCGGCGCGTAATGCCTTTGGTGTAATTTTCTAGCCTCAGTAAAAAATTTGTTTGCATGAGGCAGAGAAATATCATGAAAGTATAATTTTATCAGGGACTCATAGAAGTTGTAAGCGACCGCGAATGTACTGTAAACTATATACGTAGGAAGATGATTTGTGGAAACGCGTATGAGCAGTATTACGCCCTCCTCCCTCCAACCGTCCACCCATCAAACGCATGCTTAGTACGACCAGTTATTCAAGGACACTGATGCGGATACGTAATCACGTAAGCGGAGCACGTATCAAACTCCGCGTTCAATCTATAATATGACGCATGCGTACGGGGATAACGTACTGATACGCGTAAAAAATCTGGGCTATTCCCAACTCTTCCGTGTCCGTGAATCCGCGTGACCAAAAGGAATCGAATATTGAATATTGTTGACGTCGTTTTCGTGGTCATTCTGGCACACAAGGCAATAAGTTCGTGGATTTGCCGCGGCTATTAACTTGTTGGATTTAATAAACACTTGCGCATGGTTTTTGCAGTAGTATTTATGTAACGTATAAATAATAAAGAATTTAATTAAAAAATTATAAAATTAGGTGCGTACATTATAAAACTTATTTGTGTAATTTGCAACAGCTGAATATTTTTGATTTCACAAGTTGCAGAACTGTACGTTCCTTTGTATTGTAAAACAGCTAAGATTCGTCACGATTCGTCCGCTCGTTCCTTTGTATTGTAAAACAGCTAAGATTCGTCACGATTCGTCCGCTCGTTCCTTTGTATTGTAAAACAGCTAAGATTCGTCACGATTCGTCCGCTCGTTCCTTTGTATTGTAAAACAGCTAAGATTCGTCACGATTCGTCCGCTCGTTCCTTTGTATTGTAAAACAGCTAAGATTCGTCACGATTCGTCCGCTCGTTCCTTTGTATTGTAAAACAGCTAAGATTCGTCACGATTCGTCCGCTCGTTCCTTTTACGTATTCCGTGTCCTTTTTCTTACGAATCCGTGTATTGTAGAACGAGACTAACCACAACCTCGTCGATGCGAAGACTCTCGTTGCACGTGGGACCCTAAGACGATGCAGCGACGCAATACCGCGGGAAAGGGGAGTGCACCAATAAAATCCAAGACCAGTGGTAACGCCCACCAAGTTTCGCCGTGCAGGAATCAGCTGTGCGATCCCACCGGGAATCGAACCAGGATCGTCGTGGTGGGAGGTTCGTGGNAGTTTCGCCGTGCAGGAATCAGCTGTGCGATCCCACCGGGAATCGAACCAGGATCGTCGTGGTGGGAGGTTCGTGGACTGGCACGCAACAACCGCAGTGCCCTAATGTTTGCACAGGATGGTGAGTTAGACGAAGACGTAAAGAAGAAGAAGACTNGGCACGCAACAACCGCAGTGCCCTAATGTTTGCACAGGATGGTGAGTTAGACGAAGACGTAAAGAAGAAGAAGACTAGAGAGTGCTGTTAAACATAGAAGGAACGTAGGGAAGCAAGCACGTTTCACATTCCCAGTAAACATCTCTGTAACGCAACATTTAATGGTCATCTTTTCATNAACGTAGGGAAGCAAGCACGTTTCACATTCCCAGTAAACATCTCTGTAACGCAACATTTAATGGTCATCTTTTCATTGCACCAGTCAAAACCACGTGACTCCGACTAAGTCTTGCACAATGTTTTAAATTACTGCTCTGAAATATTAGCACACATCATCATGATGAATTGTAATACAATTGCATTATAACTGACTTACGCACAACACCATTACTTTATTTTGAGGTGGTCAATCCTTTAAAATCATTCCGACACATGTAACGTTTGTTGGGTGATTCATTCCGATGCTATAACGTGCTGACTAATAAAACGATTGAAATAAATGTATTCTTGTTCGCTTAGCTGTACGACTACAGTGCTAGGATGATCTTGAGTTCACACCGTGCATGCGCGAGGCGCAAGTGGGGGCCCGCGGCTACTGCTCGTGACTCCAATGTGATAATGGGCTTATTTTGGTATCAAACGAAAGAACTCGTCTAGATCTGTTTATATAAACCGTGAAATTGAAGTTCTCATTTCGTTANTTATTTTGGTATCAAACGAAAGAACTCGTCTAGATCTGTTTATATAAACCGTGAAATTGAAGTTCTCATTTCGTTACATTAATTTAATTTCCAAACCCGAAAGAAAACTTTAACCGCTAACTCATACGTATTCACGTAAAACACACAGCCGTGTCTACGGCACAGCCACGCGCCGATTTTTGTAATGTCACAAGTATGTTGTAAGAAATATACGTGCACAAACGGCATGTCGCTGTATGAACGCGCGACTTTGCAAGTTGTTGCGCAGTGGTTCGCGAGCCGAGAGGACGTGCGCGCGAGACGAAAATCAGTCTGCTTCATCTTCAGTCCGCCCTATCAAGTGCGCGCACAACTGTGAACCAACTGTTCTAGCAAAGGAGAAGATCAAAGGGAATGCGGAGACAATGCAATCCCCCCTTCCCTCCTTCCCAAGGGGCTCACGGCGAATTTGACTGCTGGGCCGTCGCCACGTAACAGGTAAACACACGTGGGAATGAAATGGCTTGGCGGACCCTTTGAAGTGGGGTCCACCCTGTCGCTTGTTGGGTTGAGCGGGGGCTTGCAGGAGGGTCTAATTGGCTACGCCATGCTCCGAAGCAAACTTCCCGTGGCGCAGTAGGTTGGTGCGCGGCTGGTCTGCGGTCCGGGAGTCTCTGGGTTCGTATCCTTGGCAAAGCACGGGTGTTAGTTTAAGTTAGGTAATAAGTTAGATCGTAAACACCGGGAGACGTTACTAATACCTTTACGATACAATTCAATCAGTAAAACAATTTTATTGAATATTCAGTCAATGAGCTGTTATTTACTGGCGATTGAGTGGAATGCACTGACGTTTTACTGCCAGTCCAGTGCAATTCACTAGGAACAAGTATAAATCAATGTTTAATAAGTGAATACCAACTAATAAAATTATGAGTACAATTGTACTGACTCAGGCGGAGAAGTGTTTCGACAGATATAGTCAAATTCGCTGATTTCGAGCACTTATAGCATTTTCGATTTGCACAGAAAAAGTTGACTTTAAAACGCACCCACATTTAATTTTTTTATGCCACGGTACTTGTAACGTATATAAATTAATATATGAGGATCAAAATATTTAGTTTATTTGAATTCGGCCGAAAAAATCTTATTGCAGTTTTATTTACAATAAGTATAACTGAAACTTAAGTACGATATATTTTATAAAATGACTCCTTAGATCAGTACATGCCTTAATTTTAACACACTTTTATAAAAACTTGGTCGCCAAAATGAATTTTAAATAGATGCTATGAAATGTAATGCAAAATAAGGCCAGCTATCGAAAACAGTTCCATGAAATAATTTTACGTCAACCGCGGGTTATGCAGTGTTCGAGTACCTTTGTTCAGTCACACATTATCCATACTAGGTTGCAACTTCAATATTTGCATTGAACAAGTAGGCTACGCCCAACTTTTAAACCATGTACAACAATTATGCGTCACTTTAAATAGTGATCTATAAATGAATATTTTAATCTTATTCGTTTTTCGTAAAACAAAAAAACAAAAAACTGTTGAAACATCTCGCACGAATTAACGTAACATATATACATTTTTTTACAAGAAATTTTTACCATAACTTTGGGTAAGTCGCTTCTAACTCCAGCTTTATGCGTTGTTCAATTAATGCGTAGTAACAATGAATGCGTAATAATATCTCCGAAACTGACAAATAATTAAAATTGGACGTAATTTTTTTTTTGCCATGCCTGCTATTTGGAAAAGACTGCAAGGGCGTCTTATTTTGTTTTTGGACGGTCACACATTACCGACATAAAAATCGCGACCCTTCTTCACCATTACGGAACGCTATGAAGACAAGCAATTTTATACGTCTGCCGGTAAATTACTATATTGCTCAACAAGGTAGTGCATAAGAAATTTCAGCCGCGAGTGTTTTATAACACAGCTATTCAAATAACTTACGAAGGCCGAGAAGAGAGAAAATTTTACCATTCATCCAGATGTTTTTTTTTATTAAGTTGTAAGTTACCATACTATTTCAACGGTTCCCGATAACAATAAAACGCGTCGAACTTCCAGCGGCCTATTTTACGAGGAATCCCTTGCAAAGAATTTAGCTTCAATTTCCCTAAAAACATTATCAATTTCTAGACTGAAACAAGATTAGATTTTTTGGAATCTGCGTGAATGTTACCGTTAATCGTTAGTTGCTTACGAGAAACCTTAGCGCGAAAATGTGGAGTGGGAATGGGCGTGTGTTCTGCCCTCCGAGTCCAATTATTTTACTAGTGTGAGGCAGTGAGTGAAGATATTTGGGCGGCTCGTAAAATCGAGGTCTGGAGAGCCGATATTTTACTAGAGACTTAAAACCGATACCCGGCCATCAAGGTTTAATATGTGAAGAACTAGTTTCGCGTGTAATCGGAATACGCATCAACACCCCGCCTTAAATGGGAATGGAAAGACACAGGGGGAAATCAGTCTTAGTGCAACCAGCCGGCCACAACTGAACTATTGACCTCCAGAAGGCAAACCAAACACACTACCGAATGTCCATACTTCCGTAAAGTTTACGTACCGAAATATTATAATTGCTACTGGAGTACAATAGAAACAAGACCAAATAATCCTCAAGATGTGCATTTGGTTTGAAAAGCATAACAAGAGTACCGACTAGCTAGCCGATGGACTGTTTTATCACGGAGTGTGTGAGTGTGAGCGAGTGTGTGAGTGTGAGCGAGTGTGTGAGTGTGAGCGAGTGTGTGAGTGTGAGCGAGTGTGTGCGAGTGTGTGCGAGTGTGTGGGAGAGTGTGTGTGAATGTGAGTAAGTGTGTGTGTGAGAGAGAGAGTGTGTGTGTGAGAGAGAGAGTGTGTGCGAGTATGTGAGTGTGTAAGAGAGTATGAAAAGAGCCGCATATTTAAATGCGAAAGGAAATTTAGAGTGAGACGAGATAGACATCAGTTAACAAGGAATACGTGACAACCAACCTCATGCAAGGTTGGTTACAACCAGTCACTACTAAACTGCTGGAGGTAGGAAAGCAATAAAAAAAAAATATGGGGCTCATATCGTTATTGTGAAACGCACATAACCTTTCATGGAGCGGATGTAATAATGCAGTGGCCATGTAAAAGTAGCTTTTAACTTTCGGGTTACGTGTCAACCACCATGTTGTTCTCACCGACTTCGCGTAAGGTAAAATTTTCGTTTTGATATAAAAGAATAATCTAATAAAGATATTGCGATGGAGATACGTGACTTTTCATGAACGAATGAAACGAGCTATAAAAATTTTAATAGGCTATCTCGTTTCGTAAAATTCCCAAAACTGGACATAATTTGTTACGCTAGAGTTCAAAATCATTGTCCATGTTATTAGAATCCCATTAATTATATTTCTTGGAAATTCTTTGTGTGGTTCGCCCATATTTAAATTTGAAGTTTTAGCCTAAATGGTAAGTTAAAATAGCTAAAAAGCAGGTGAACAAAGTGTCGAATTTCAAATAAAATGCAAAGTGTCACCCACACCTGGGAGTTTTTTTTTTTTTTTTAATTTGTACGAATTAGAAATATATGTCCAAATATTTATATGTACGTTAAAAAACATTAATTTTATTTTTGAAGCGATTCGGTATTTTTTATGAAGTAACCAATATCATGTCACGAAACCATAAAATATCATGAATCTGGAGAAAAAAATCGTGACTATCTACCAGCTTTGAAGGTTAAAATGGAACCAGACACTATAATGGTGCTGCAAAGGAATTCAGTGTCGGGGGAAATGGGAGCACCCGGAGAAAATACTGTCCTGCGGCAACGTCAGTGACGTTTCCCAAATGCGGAAATCTGGAATGTCCCCGCCAGGTACCGAGCTCAGACCGCCTTGATGGGAAACCGATGGACTGAACACTTGACCACTTTGTCCCTTCAACCACGTCAGTAACTATAGTGTATTCGGCGGTTTCTTCACACTTTTTGAATCAAACTTTTGAAAAACACCCCAGGTATGATGTGTTTGGTTGTTTTCTAAATGTCTCACGTATCACAACAATTTTTTTACTTCTGTTAACCAAAAAATACATAATTCTTGGTTAAATTAAATGTTTAGTTTTATTGTTTCTATCAATTATACTTAATTTATAGTTAATATGAATACAAGTAGGGAAAAAATAGCTTTGTTAGTAATGTCTATAGTAAAATTGTTCTTTTGCAATACATCATTAAACTGACTGCGAACAAATGCGGTGCGTTGTCCTTTTGGTGTAATATCCTAGACTTGTTTGCAAGGGGCGGAGGAATATGTTGAAAGTAAAACTCTATCAGGGCTTCAGAAAAGTTGGAAATAACTGTGAATGGACAATACAGGATGATTCTAAAATCATGGGACAAACATTGAGGGGTGGTAGAGCTCACTAAAAAAAACAATTATTGTGTAGGAAAATATGGGCGGGAGTGACGCGTTGAGGCACAAACACAAAAATAACACATGAAATGCAACACATTGTTTATTTACAACGTCGCCGCTAAATGCCTTTTTACAGCAATGTTTATAATAATTGCTCAAAATTGCTACCACCGACAGTAATGCAAGCTTGGTAGCGTCGGTGGAGTGATGCTGATGCTGATGCAGCAGGTCACTGGCGCACCGTTTGACTGCCCTAAACTATCGCCACCATTGTCAGCCAATCACGCCATATGTAGAGGTCGCCAAGCATGTGTGACTGTTGGTGAATGCATTTCCAGCAACTGTTTTAACATTTTCTGTGTGGAATCACTCGTTAAGCTTGCTGCTAATGAACATTTTATGTTTCCGTTAATGTGTTATGTTTTTGTGTTTGTGCCTCAACGCCTCACTTCCGCCCATATATTCCTATACAATAATTGTTTGTTTTAGTGAGCTCTACCACCCCTCAAAGTTTGTCCCATGATTTTAGAATCACCCTGTAAATAGACAGTGATCTGTTGGAAATTTATTTAATTTTACTTAGAGGTAAGTTCTTCACCACTTATGATATAGGTACCAAATACTTTAAGAACACAGAACGCAAATGAAGCGGCGTTTGTTTTGTGTGTGCAAACCCGTTCACTAAATGGCTGCGTGGAGACTCTGTAACGGGACTCGTGTCTGATTGGCTTCCGCGTGTTGCGATAGTTTTCCCATTGGCTCGGTCGACAGCTAGCAAACGAGTTACCATGCGCTGATTGGCGAACGGTGTTATGAAATTCTGCTGATTATAAGCGGCGCCATTTTTCTGGCGTTTTGCGAGTGAACTTCGCAGACAAGCGGCGGCTTCACTTCTGTATTCTTGAGTACTCTGTGATATGGAAGATGAAGTTCGTCAACGACAATAACAGACAGCAAGTATAAAAACTTAGGCATAGCGTGGTTGTCCAGGACTTGAGTTATTGGTTGAAAACCTGAATAGGTTAGAGAACAATAAATTCGGAACATTGGTAGACAAACGTATTGTTATTTCATGGTGTACTAGAAAAAAAAAGTTATAAAACGATGCATTAACGGTCATCTAAGATTAAAAACACGGAATATATGTCAAAAGTTTTGTAGGAAATCACTTAATTTCGAAAAGCGTATAACAATGATATTTCCAAAGTAAATTACATACGCAATATGACAGTTGTGGAGGGAGTGAAGAACGCCCTAAATTAAGTTTTAAACACCACATTGTACAAATAATTATTAAATATAACTTTTTTGAATTTTTACAAGCAAACACCTAACTCGTCTATTCTAAATAAATTCAAGTCCAGGTTTTAAGGTAAAACTTATAAATATTCGAAGTTAATTTAATGTTTAGTAAAATAACTACGTTGGTTTTACTATGGCTCTTACTAAAGTAGACAATTAAAACCAACGTCTGGCGCTAAAGAGGCGAATTGAAGGGTGCAGATTTATTGGGTCATGACCTAAAGGATGTCTGGTTGTGAAAAAGGAAAGGATGCGAAGGACTTTGGTGTATATAAATTCAACATTTTGCCATAGTGATAACGGATAACACTTATAATGCTCATTAAACAAATAATGGTGATGATCTGAGAGTATAGCCCACATTTAATATTAATCATATTTAAGTAAAAAAAAANCTCATTAAACAAATAATGGTGATGATCTGAGAGTATAGCCCACATTTAATATTAATCATATTTAAGTAAAAAAAAATACAGTCTAATATAAATCGGTATTTACACTTGTCACGATTTCTTCGCCCTTTTTGAAAAAAAAAAAACATTTCAAAAATCATTCCATACATGACATATCTGGTTGTTTCCTAAACATGCCATGTATAGCAAGCATTTTATGCTTGTTTTAACATAAAGTTACCTTATATATGGTTAAATTTAACTTTTTTATGTTTTATACATTAATTATAATATTTAATTTATAATTACTACACTGATGGAAAATGAAAAATGAACACCACTAAAGTGGTGACGTATAAACAGTGATAGAGGGCAGTACATTCAACGATAAAGAGTTCTGTGCTGTGGACAGAGTGTAAACCGCGTACTAGGCATAACATCGCTGAGCCCAATACAACTGTAGTTGACTCGGTGAAAGAGTAGTCTGTTGTTTCAAGCATGCCCTGTGTGGAGTAAGCATTGTAGACATGCCACGACGGCATAGACGAACACACTTCGTGCAATTAACGGGCTTTGAACAAGGTCAAATTGTTGGCTTGAGGGAGGCTGGATGGTCCTTCCGAAGAATTGCCCAACGCATAGGACGTGAAGTGTCGGTTGTGCATCATTGGTGGTGCCGGGGGTCCAACGATGGTGCACATGCTCGTCAACCTGGTTCCGGATGGCAGCGGCATACGGATTCTCGCCTGGACCACCGCACAGTTTAGGATTAGGGTCACTGATGAACCAGGATGTTAGCTAGGACCATCACCAACCGTTTTCTGGACGCTTGGCTACGATCAAGGGTGCCGCTCGCCAGGCTTCCTCTCACACCTCATCACCGCGCAGCCCGCCTCGGATGGTGTCGCGAACGACGCAACTGGAGGGATGGAAGGCGCGGAATTGTGCTGAATGATAAGAGCATATTCTGCCTTGGCACCAGTGATTGTCGTTTGCGAGTGCAGCGTCGACCAGGAGAGCGGAAACAACCAGAGTGTATACGGCAGCGACATACATGACCAACTCCTGAAATTATGTTCAAGTGACCAATAGCCTACAATGTTTGTTGAGGAAACACTGAACAGTGAACGCTACATCCAGAACATCATCCAGTCAGTCTTGTTGCCGTTCCTACAACGCCAAGGAGATGTCCTCTTCCAGCAGGACAATGTTCGGGCATACACGTCTCGTGTTACCCAACGCGCTCTCGAAGGTGTTCAACTCCCTTGTCCATCACGATCACCCGACCTGACCCCATTGGACATGTGTGGGACATGATGGGACGACGTTTGGTGCGGTCTGCGATACCGGCAACAAACGTCCACCAATTTCATCTAGAGGTGGAATTAGCGTGGAACACTATTCACCAAGATGACATCCAACACCTTTATGATCGTCTCTACGCACGACTTAAGAACTGCATCGTCGCTAAAGGAGGCTACACAAGATAACGACATTGTTGTGCAAGACACTCTGTAGCCTCTGTTTATAGGTGTATGACCCTGTGATCATTATCACATACAGTATACAACCTATATATTTATTCAATAAAACCTACATTCATATGGTACCATGCGTCTAGGCTTTAATTTTCCATTTTTCCCTTGTGTATGAATTAAAACTGTGCGAAATTGGTAATGCCCGTTAACAAATACTGAAGAGCCAGACAAACTGGTACACCTGCCTAATATCGTGTACGCCCCCCCCTCCCCCTGCCTCGCCCTTTCAACGAGCTAGCCGAAGTGTCGCAAGACGACGTGGCATGGACTCGACTAATGTCTGAAGGTATGCAGGAGGCAATTCACACCATGAATCCTGCAGGGCAGTCCACAAATCCAATCTGCGCCAATTTGAGAAAGGGTTGCACGTCTGTCACGTTTAATGATTCTCAACAGTCGTCGTTTGTCCCGTTTGTCCCGTTTTTCACGATCTTTATCCAGGCCGCAGCGATGTCGAAAATGTGATGTTTTACCGCATTCCCGATATTCACGGTACACTCGTGAAATTGTCGTACGTGAACATCCAAATGTTATCGCTACCTCGGAGATGCTATGTCCCATCTCTCGTGCGCCGACTATAACACCCGTTTCAAACTCACTTAAATCTTGATAACCTGCCATTGTAGCAGCAGTAACCGATCTAGCTGCCAACCGCATCGCGTTACTCTGATTGGTTCCATACCTCTGTCATTTGCATACGCACGTCTATACAAGTTTTTTTGGCTCTTCAGTGTATTTTTTATGCAAAATGTTACTACGCTAAGTGAGTACGAATGCTGTGCGCTGTTCCTTTCGTGTAATTTTCTAGACTCGTTGAAGCTTTGTTTGTATGAGGCGGAGGAATACCTGGGAAGCAGAACTTTAGCAGGGCTTCAGAAAAGTTGGAAGTGACCGTGAATATACTATAACCGCTATTCACTGGAATTTTTAAAGTAAATCCTTTTGTATAAATAAGTAACATTGGTAGGGAACACGACAAAAAGGAAGGAGGGTGAAGGTCCCCGAGAATCATAAGTTCACCGAAGCTCGAGCTTTCTTTCACCGGCGCTGTCAAAAATGTGCGCGAAAGAAAATAAACTTGCTTTCAACTGCCGCTTGTTCGGACATTTAACTTTTAATTAGACGTTAAAACGGAGAATTAATTTCCCTAATTGGTTCCTGCGTAGTTAAAAAAAAAAATGAATGCTGTTACTGAATGGGACTTTTTCCCTTCTTCAGCGCGTTGATTTCTAAAGCTTACAATTAGCCGGTGACGGGCAGCTGGGGAACTGGCGTACNGCGTAAACAGTGCGCCGCCGTCCGGTAATTCAGTTCCGTCATGTCTCGCTAACGACCCTCTCTTGCCCTCTCGTCTCACCCTCTCTGAGGTAATGGACCACGTTCCGTTGCGCCGTTTTGCACACGCACCGACATAACACCAGACTGCGATCTGACATTTCGTTTGTGTTATCACACGCGCAGATGTATATCGAAGCAGCAGGCTACATTAACTCACTGAGTGGAAGAGATTTGGGAGGCTCTTAACAGCGAGGTCTTGAGAGCCGAAGATGGTGAAACGAGGTGAGTATGAAGCGGCGCCAGAATGAAAGGGCGGGGGAAACGGGAGACCCCCAAGAATACCCATTGACCAGCGGCATGGTCCGGCATGATTCCCACATGCGAAAATCCGGGAGTGAACCCGCCGGGAATGGAACCCGTTTCGCCTAGTCTTACCACTACACCACCGGGGCCCCCAGTAAGGAATAACCTGCCGGATTTTATTGACGCTGTTTAAAAATACCCGGCATAACTAGCAGAATCAGAACCTATGACCAAATTCTTCTTTTACTAGCGCGCGATTTAAATAGTTTATTTTTTATTTTTAAGTATTTCCGTGTGTAATCATGTGATGGAAAATCTTAATACTACCTGGAGCAGCGGTGTTGCAGT
Organism: Clitarchus hookeri; assembly: GCA_002778355.1. NCBI lineage: Eukaryota > Metazoa > Arthropoda > Insecta > Phasmatodea > Phasmatidae > Clitarchus > Clitarchus hookeri. The sequence continues at coordinate 154,520 of NQII01000964.1, read as the reverse complement.
GGCCAGATCATTCCTCTCACACCACACCACACCGGGTTCTATTCTTGGCAAGGACCGTCTGCGATTTCCGCACGTGTGAAACTTGAAACATGGTGAACTTTGCGGTCCATGACGGCGCGTTTTCCCGGCTACTCCCGTTTACCTACCATTATACGCCATATTTGCTCCATCCCTATCTCACTTCAGCCCATCCACGCCAAGAACCTCAGCTGTTCAGGACCGGCAAAATCTTATCACGCACTTTTATTTCACCTCTAGCTTATTTTTTGACAATTGTGCTAGCGTCATTCGAAACGCCTACCTCCCGTTAATCTTTCTCAGCGATTGTGGCGTATACGACGGAGGGGTTGTGGTTGTGTAGTCCCTTTCCATTTGCCCCTAAGGTTGTCAGCAGTTAGTATAAAAATTATTTAAAATATCATTGTCCCTACGTGCGTGTAGTTTTAACGGTCACACGTAGTGGCATGCGCCCAGTAAAGTTGGTAACGACGGAGGGAAAGTAGTTCCATGTCTCGAGGTTGAATTAAAAGCATTCGGTAAACATTTGCCAATACTACAATTATCAATTTTTCTTTCTAATTTCTTTAATGATTATAAGTGCGTGGATTATAAAATTTGTAAACTGTTTACTTTTATATTAATTTTACTGTTTCCCTTCACTGNAATGATTATAAGTGCGTGGATTATAAAATTTGTAAACTGTTTACTTTTATATTAATTTTACTGTTTCCCTTCACTGACGCATGTGTAAAGTGATCAGGTCCACAGCAATGTTGAATTTACACATGGCGGAAGGATACATAACGTGCTTACAAGTAGATCTTAAGCAGTGCTTTTAAAGGTGTTCATTTTACAGTGAACAACCATTAGAAGACCTTTAACTGTGAAAAAAAATTAACTGAAATTAATTATGATGCAATTTATTATATTGTGAGATTATATTTCTCCTATAATCTGTCCTAAGTAACACATGTATCAGCATCGTTAATATCGGTCTGACTTCCTTTCCTTCAATACAGTCTAACCCCCTCCTCCAACCGATACATTTCTGGCTACGCCTCGACTCAGCAAGCATAATACCCAACGGCTGTGAATATCGAATATTGTTTTTGTTGCTNAATGATTATAAGTGCGTGGATTATAAAATTTGTAAACTGTTTACTTTTATATTAATTTTACTGTTTCCCTTCACTGGCGCATGAGTAAAGTGATCAGGTCCACAGCAATGTTGAATTTACACATGGCGGAAGGATACATAACGTGCTTACAAGTAGATCTTAAGCAGTGCTTTTAAAGGTGTTCATTTTACAGTGAACAACCATTAGAAGACCTTTAACTGTGATAAAAATATTAACTGAAATTAATTATGATGCAATTTATTATATTGTGAGATTATATTTCTCCTATAATCTGTCCTAAGTAACACATGTATCAGCATCGTTAATATCGGTCTGACTTCCTTTCCTTCAATACAGTCTAACCCCCTCCTCCAACCGAAACATTTCTGGCTACGCCTCGACTCAGCAAGCATAATACCCAACGGCTGTGAATATCGAATATTGTTTTTGTTGCTGCTTGTTAAGATCTCCATCTGGCTTTAAATGCTTTGCATAAAGAGCGTTCAAGTGTCGAAAACAACTTCTGACTAAACTTCTGGCACATTTTATAATTCTGATGTATCGGAGCAAATAGCCTGATGAAAGTGGAAAAACGTGGGAAATAGTTTACAAACATAATTGTCAGTTAAAGGGGATTTTAGTTTATAGGATGTGTCATACAATTTTTAAAAAATGTTGCATACTTGGCATGTTTGGCTACAGTAAAAAAATTTATTGTTGATATAAGAGTAAGACAAAGATATTTTGCGGAACTTCTTTACGTGGTTCTCCCATATTTTATTTTATGTTATAAATTAATTCCAACTTAAAGGTATCCACAAATTGAACCCCAATCGCAGAAAAACTAAATGCCTGACACTTGATTGTGGTGTACTTATGACTTCAACAAACACTTTCCTTAAGTTGAAATCAAACAATGTGAGGAGATAACATTATAAAATTTGTTAGGCGAAAGTAAGGTTAAAATGTCTTTTTGTGTTAAAAAGTAAATTGTTTTTATTTTTAAAATAATTTGTCATTTTGAAATTATAAATTTAAATAATAATGTCAAAAAACCATAAAATATCTTGAAAACACATATTTAAAAATTCGGGCACTTGGGCACTTCTAAAGGCAACAGCTGTTAAAGCATTTGACATATCATTGCATCTGTTCGCGAGGCACTGCAATGGCGTGTAGTCTTTTTCTCAGCACTCAAGTCTATACCAACTTTACGAGCTTGATAATAAAGAAAAACCTACGCTACGTATAGGAGTACTTTAGATCGTGTATCGAAAATTTTTCCCAAATTTTCACAATTTTCACCCGTACTGCTCTCCAACCTTTTAAGCTTCGAAAATAAATGTGCTCCTTTTTAATTGCTTCCGGGTGTGCGTGTTGTAATGTATTCAGTGCTTCTTACCTGTTAATGATTTTCTGCATTGAAAATTTTTACGTCAAAATCTTGTTGACGTTTAGATTACTATACTTCAGTATGAAATAAATTGTCTGACAATGTTCGTTTATTACTTTATTTAAAAAATTTAAGAATCATTTTGCATACACGTCTAATTACCTCAGGAAAAAATCAAAATTTTCTTGCACTGTATAACTGTGTTTTATTGCGACATTACTTTGAGCAATTAACTGAAGTCTTAAATATTTATATTTATACAGATTTTTTTAATCACTGTAATGCGCATTTCAGTAGAGTGTACGCAATTGAATTATTAATTTCGTTCCATGAATCTGCAATATTTTACAGGGGTAATTTGTGTTTTCATAAAAGTGACATCTCCATAACACTCGTAAACAATGCTCATTTTGAAATTGTGTTATCCTTTGCTATATTATGCAGCGGAGCGATAATTTAAACGCAGCGGATTATTAGCCGTTCCGAAACGAAACAAATCAACAAAACCACTAATTCGACCGGATTAAATGAATTTATATCCGTCATCATAATACACAAAGTTTCCAGCGCAGAATATGAAACGAAAATAAATGTTGAATATCCAAACACGGGGTGCCACTGCACGTGAAATTCAATGCACGTAATTAAATTGTGTGTCAAACAAAAAATAATTTTAATAGCGTACTAGGCAGTTGTGTTAGAAATTTTCATTTCGGAATGTTTTTACAAAACTCCGTTTATTTCCCACTTACTGAACAGCGTTTCCCTATGTTTGTTCTTTGATTCGTGTGTGAATGATTACAAGCTTTTAAGTATTTTTTTCAAGCATATCAAACTCATGACAGACAAATATAACTTGGAATTAATATGTCAGTGGCATCAGTTGATATAATTGAAGCACACCAGTTTATAGAGGAGGAGGGATTAGAAGCAAAGCCATCATAGGGGATTATTAATTGTTTTTAGGCAGTACTTTTATTCTCAGTTCATTACGTCATCACAAGACTATTTTTTTTTTCAGTACATTACGAAGCGTTTTCGGATTTTCATCAAGGCTGTCTACTCTGTTCATAAAAAACACATAAATTACGAATGCGTTAATTCTTAATTTAATATTTGCTTTCAGTGTTAGATCGAGTATTTTAATGAACGTTTAGTTATGTATATGCGCATTCGAATCACATTATCATGACCACCTGCTAGTATCCAGAGTAATCGCCCTTCGCAGCACGGACGGCAGCTAGACCAGCTGGCAGTGACTCAGTCAGGTGCTGATAGGTCTCCACGGGTATCTGGAGTCATGCTGTCTGCAGTGCGTCCCACAACTGTTGAAGGGTGCGTGGCGGAGGAGACAGACGACGAACACGACGATCGAGGCGGTCCCATAGATGTTCACTTGGATTGAGACCGGGGCTTTTTGGGGGCCAGGGATGAAGTTTGAAGTCTTGATCGTGCTCTTCCAGCCACATGCGGGCACTTCTAGCCGTGTGGCAAGGCACTTTATTGTGCTGGAGGATCCGATACCATCCTCCCGAGGAAAGACAATCATCATATACGGGTGGACGTGATCACTGAGGATGGATTCATAACCAAATCGATTAAGAGTGCCTTCCACGTGGATGATGGGACCTAGAGAATACCACGAAAACTTTCCCCAGACCATAACACTGCCCTCACCGCCTTGTGTTCGTCCAGCGATAGATTCAGGATGTCGGTTCTCCGAAGTTTCTCGCCGGTCACGCTGACGTCCATCCGTTCTATGCGGCTGAAACGATGAAAAGTCAGAGAAGGCAACCGTGGTGGCAATACAAATTACTTACTTTGTGTTTTACGAACATTACAGTAATACCTGGCTCGAAATTAGGATTATTATTTTTATAAATACATAAACAATTTGCATTAAGCATGAAAGTAACGTTTATAAATTCATTAAGAACCTGCCCAAAACTAGATTAATCACGTTTAAAAATTCGGCAAGAACTGGTGTAAAAATAGGGTAGTCGTTTTTTTCAAGTATAGCCGGAACTGTAGCACAGTAGGCTAGATATGTTAACCGTTATAGTAAGAATTGGCGTAAAAGTAGGTTAGTTATATTTAGAAATATTTCCAGTGTATATTGATCGACGCTTGGGTACATATCATTGTCCATTGTAATGATAATTTTATTGTCTAGTGGAATGACACGCAATGGAAAGAAACCAGAAAACTATATAAATTCTTTCCAAAAACCGTTCGCTTAACAGTGAAATAACTTTACGAACTATATGTATAGTATACTTTATAATACTGCAGCAAAGCAGTGTTAATATTTTTATTTTATTAATATTACTTACATTTTCCTGATCGGCGGGTAAATTTAATCTGTTGTTTGATTAACCCAATACAAAATTTTACTGTGCACACGCGTTTTCATTACTGAATTGCTTTGACGTATGGCGAAGGGTAAATGGACGGTCACAGCAGGCGAGTTTCATGCGCTTGTAATTTCGCGATGTCAGGAAATCTTTGCACCGGAAAATCGACATCGACGAATCAGGCGGAAACACGAGTGCAAAAATCGATGAGCCGCTCGGTCGTCCGTGTGCTGCTAAATGCAGGGAGTAAAAAAAATTAAAAAAATTCCCGGAGGCCTGGTTGAAAAATAAAAATTCCGAGGCTGATTAAGCATGGTAAAGCGACGGGTAAAATGACGGATGGTTTGAATCGGGAAGAAAGGAACATCTAAAACACGTAGAATTTAAACTGTGTCCAAATGTGCACAATAATTTGTAATTTGAATGCTTTAAAAGTAAATGATTAATAATTTTCCTAAAAATGAGGTTTTCAAAAAATAATCGTTTGATACGAACGGCGTAATGCTTTCTACATATATTCCCGTAAATCTTCTAAAAAAAAATAGCGATGTCGATGTAAGAACTATTGCAACCGTGTTTTCGAATTTAGCGCACTGCATTAGTATTTCAAAAATGTAAGAGTGCAAATCGTATTTAGATAATTATGTCAGGTGTGATGACGTCTAGAACAAGGGACAATTTTACTTTGATATTGTCCAGTTTGCGAAATCTAGAACCGAAATAATAAGTTAAGCTTTGCGCCAAAAAATGCTCAACATGAAAATATTGTAATCTGAATTTCCAAACAAATAAGAAAAATTATATTCCATAGCTATTCAAATAGCTGTATATCAAACTCACAATTTACATATTTTCAACCCAAATTAATTCAAAGCACTTAAATTATTGGAATGTGTATACTGATATATAATATAGATGATTGAAAATAGTTCGTCGCATATATTGTGGAAAATTCAAAGACCGCTATAAATAAAAAAAGTACGTAAAATGGTTTGACGTATTTGATAATTGATTTTAAAAAATCTCTTCATTTCTTTATGCCTGGGCAGCTCTTACCACTTTTTCCAGTGTCAATTTTTTTTCTTCACCGTGTTGTTAATTCGTTTAAAAATGTGAAATTGTAACTTTTATATATGACTTAATATCACAATGGAAGATTTTATGCTACAAATAAAATTTATTTAACATTTAGATGTTTATCAGCGTTTGATACAAATGTGTAACGATGATATCTATAACATGCGCCTATCAAATGCAGTGATAAGTTACCGTACTTATGACCGCAGGGTACAGTCGTATTTTGTTTGTTCGTATTGCAAAAAAAAAAAAACTTAAGAGAAATATTTTAGCTCTATGTGCCCTCGATANAAAAAAAAACTTAAGAGAAATATTTTAGCTCTGTGTCCTCGATATCGAGATCGATGGGGAAGGGGGGGGGGTTATATACAACCGTGAGGTTTAAGATCATGATCCTACCTGGATTGTGGAAGCTGCCTTTATATTCGAACACGGTTAATTTATCTTTTAAAAAAAATTAATTACTGGTTAATTTACAGTACATTCACAAAATGGGCTGTCAGTCAGAAGCAATTTAAAAATCTGATCATGTGTGCACGTGAATAAATTGGAAGATAATTAAAAGGACTGTGTGAACTGGGAAAAAAAATTAGCTATTCGAAACGTGTGACGAAAGTTGTAATTTCTTCTAGGTTCCTTTCTTCTGGACAGAAAGACAATTGTCTTCGAAACTATACGCTGGAAGTGCTTCTTTAAAGGGGATATTTCCTTGCAAATAGAATGCGCTTCACCAAGTAACAGTAACATTTCCTGTATTGGTTTATGCCTGTACGATATCGCAAATATTCTACTGAGAACTAGTAACACCCACAGCAGATCTTACGGAAATAACGTAACCGCAAACTCAATAAAGTGTTACGCATTTTCGACAGAGCAAGAGTACAATTATGCCCTTGTTGAATGAACGTAATTATCGTAAAATACTGTTTTAGAGATACTGATGAAAGTAATATGAAAATGGTATTTTAATTATACATACNCAGAGCAAGAGTACAATTATGCCCTTGTTGAATGAACGTAATTATCGTAAAATACTGTTTTAGAGATACTGATGAAAGTAATATGAAAATGGTATTTTAATTATACATACTGTAAAAAATGTTTCAGTAAACTTCTTAAACTGTAATGGAATTTTTTAACCTATACATTGTATGGAAATACTACCATATTTAGGCTGCAAATATAGGAATGTTTAACACCGCTACAATACACAATTGGTAACTTCGGTAATCATTCGACTGTTTCCTGAGCATATGTAGTAACACTACCATGGGTGTGTGGTAAAAAAAAACTTGATCAACCGCAATTTCTCACTGAACGTAAGTACTGATGTGGTATATTTTTGAACAATTTCTTANAACGTAATTATCGTAAAATACTGTTTTAGAGATACTGATGAAAGTAATATGAAAATGGTATTTTAATTATACATACAGTAAAAAATGTTTCAGTAAACTTCTTAAACTGTAATGGAATTTTTTAACCTATACATTGTATGGAAATACTACCATATTTAGGCTGCAAATATAGGAATGTTTAACACCGCTACAATACACAATTGGTAACTTCGGTATTCATTTGACTGTTTCCTGAGCTAATGTAGTAACACTACCATGGGTGTGTGGTAAAAAAAAAACTTGATCAACCGCAATTTCTCACTGAACGTAAGTACTGATGTGGTATATTTTTGAACAATTTCTTAGNAAAAAAAAACTTGATCAACCGCAATTTCTCACTGAACGTAAGTACTGATGTGGTATATTTTTGAACAATTTCTTAGAGAGCAGTTACAAACACTCAAGCGTGTATGCGAGTCTTCACTTCGAAAAATTACTTTTTGAAATCTTATGATTTTAATTGAGTTCTTCCACCAACCACACGTTAACAAACGCTATTTGCAGTCATTTTAAATACGTAGTACAGTTGACAAGCTTGAAGGCGTGCATACGTTCAATTCTCATGCGAAATTCAAGTAGTGTAGAAAACTGCGTTCGAGTATTCAAAAAGTCTTGAAAATTCATTATCGGCATTGAAATGACTCTTGCGCATTATTCGACAAGAATAACTCTCACTTAAGAAACGCTCCTTCTTCTCTGACACAGATTACCGCCCCAACGGTTGCCATTTATCTCTCCAGGAGAAAAATTGCTGGAAGAACACCCACCTAAAAAATAATGAGAAATCGATGAAGACTAATAACCGTCCTCCTCCGGGTTACTTACGAAAATAAAAAATAAAACTCAGTCAAATTAAAACAAAGATTCTTTTTGAAATAAGTGCCTGGCACGAAGACGAGTATCTTGTAAAAAGTAGCCACTCAACAAACTAGTTTATTTACAGAATTCCAGGATGGCGGCAGGACTATCTTATAGCTACACAATTGATACAATTTTCAATGCATAAAGGTGACATGTTAACAGAAAAAAAAATTTAGTGCTAAACTGTCTGATTTATTAGAATGTTTACGATACTATCCACAAAATGTTTTTTTTCCGCGTAGACGGCTAATTTTAATAACCAAATTTCGTAATATTTTGCTTACGCAAATGCTTCAAATCGAATACCACACGAAGCACGTGTTTTTTTTTAATATGACGTCAACGCCACATGTGTTAAAACATCACTTCTCCGCATTTTGCTTGGTGTATTGAATTCTTACCTTTCACTTTTTTCCTCTGCCCATACGATATCTCTCTTCGCTTTCGCGCGCTTCCCCCCGCCTTTGCTTTCGCCTGTGCGTAATCGTATTCCGCTCCGTACTCGGAACTTTTACGCCGTAAATGGATTTACTTAAACCGCGCGTCAGGACTCGCAGCAGATCCTTCCTTCATCGCCTGACGACTCATGCGCCCACAGCAGGTATGCTTGAGCATACGTTCAGAATTTATGTAAGTTCCCCATTCTTTATTTAGCTACGAAGTAAGGAGCCTACCACTTCCCCAAAAGTAATGTGGCGAACATACTATTCCAGCTTGTTGTAGTAATTTACTTTCGTCGGTTCTTTACTAGCAAGAGCCTCGACCTGCACTTCTGTTAAGGAAAAGCTGTTTAATTTGCTCAACAAGCATTATTGACACAAGGAAATAATTTATATAATGTAATGCGGGGTTATTGCAAGAAAAATGATAAAATACGTGCTTGTATAAATAAAATAAAAAATCCGCATTAAATTATTTTGCTTTCCTGAACACACTTACTTTTCAGATTCTTGTAAAAGTTTGCATGATTTTGTAACAATACCGTGTTAGTGGAGTGGGGAGATTTGGGCGGCTCTTAATGTCAGGGTCTTGAGAGCCGATGATGGTGAAACAAGGTGAGTCAGGAGCAGCGCCGGAATGAAGGGGTAGGGGAGTAGGTAGATTATGGCGAGTCGGCGACAAAGGCACGGGGCACCGGAGCTTCGGAGCTGTTCATGCTATGTTATTCCGGTCCGCCAGCGGCCATCTTGTCAGCCATGTTGAATTTTGATGATTTTGACCTTATCCAGATGACTTTTGACTTAAAAACCAAAAAATTAAAAAAAATCCCTTTAAAATCCTAAAACATTTATAAATAAAATTTATTAAAACCTTAGCTAACCCTGCCACGCGTTGCTGTGGAATAAAACTTTTTGGTTCTATTCATTTCTGTGAAATTAATTGAAAGAAGTATATGCATTTTAAAAATGAAATAATAACTTCATGAACAAACATATGTTACAAAATGGATTTACCATCTTCCGCGAGTATGAATAAGTTGTGTGGTTTTCCTACTCTAGGACACGACACATACAATTGGCCGTGAGAAAAACATTCTGTTTCTAAATCTAATCCCGCACATTTCCAATGACTGCCGTGAGCTTTATTTATTGTCATTGCAAATGCCAATCTGACTGGAAACCGTGTTATTTTAAAGTGAAAGGGAATTTCCGATGGAATAAATGGAATTCTAGGAAGAAGCACATCTTCTCCTTTGAAATCACCTTTCAGGATGGTAGCTTTTATAGTATTGCCCATCATTTTTTTTTATTGCAAGGCGTGTGCCGTTGCAAAGTGTTGGTGGATTGATGTTACGAAGTAAAATGACTGGCACTCCTATTTTCAATTTTAATATATGTGGAGGCAATCCTGGAACATCAAGCGAATTTAGAAATTCAGGCGGATAATTTATTGCTTCATTTTAGTGTAATGTTACATCCACAGATTTGTATGTGACATGTTCGCTTGTCGATACGTATCGACATATATGTTAGTATCGATATATCGAGCATTGACGTACTTATAACTATCGATATATCGTTTTTATATAGATAGATAGATAGATCTGTTGCTAGGTTGTGACTTTACATTGTTGACGTTGCATTGTTCACTATGCGCTTCCTGGCGCGAAAGCATGGTAAAAATGAGCTTTTGCAGATTTTAGTACCTTTGCACCATTATGTCTATTTTTTCTTTCCGCATGTTTGTGAGCACCGAACGAAAGGAAGGTTTATAAAAAAGCAGAATGGAAATCGGTTGATTTTTTCGTAAGTTACACACTTCCGAACAAACCGACACAAGGTTTATTTATATATAATTTTTTTAAAAGTTATAAAAAAATTATTTTGAAAAACTTACAAATCCGGCAGTATGCACAGCAGACCAGATTACAGACCTCCACCACCCTTCTCACCACCTCTCCCCTCGGCTTTGCTCATTCCGTCGAATGCGGCTATCTTGTCGAGGTCCTGGGTTAAAGCTCGATTTATTATCGATTTGTAGATACATTTCATTCGTATAGCAAGTGCAGCTATTTACTGCGTTTTCTATTGACATTTCTTCCCGAAAAAAAAACTTAAATTAAAGGCAGAGTTACTGAGGAAAAATTACTTAAAAAACTACTCTGTATAAAATAAAACTGAGGATCTGCTTACATTCTGGTACATTCTTGAGTACGCTCATTTAAAACACGAGCACCACTCGTGTATTCAAAGTAAATACTCGTGGCTTATTCGAAATCTCATACGTGATAAAATATTTTATTTCATGAAGATATTAAGAGAGTATTTTGAACACGTAAAACATGTCTCATAGATCACGTGGATGCATAAATTGTTTCTTCACATGCAGAAGTTAGGTTTTCATTTACATAAAAATCGACGTGATTTACCAGGACATTCTTCTAAGCTCCTCAAAAGACTTGTATTAACGAACGTCAGATAAGGGCCCGGTGAATTCAAGCAANACCAGGACATTCTTCTAAGCTCCTCAAAAGACTTGTATTAACGAACGTCAGATAAGGGCCCGGTGAATTCAAGCAAGTTAGTGGAAAATATTTGTTTACATGTAAAGTATACGGATAACCGCATGCAATTATTTGCTTAAAGTTTAAGTTTAGACTAGCGAACCGGCCCGGCTTCGCCCGGTAACAATTTAGTTTTTACAGCGATACTGTGAAAGACAAAAAATGTTACTGTGGGTCATCCTTAAAACATAAACATATGCTATCACGGACATTTCTGTACACATTTTTGAGAGCTACAATTCTGTAGCACATTAATTTGATGTATCTCTTATGGTTTAGTCAGCGCNTTTTCTGTACACATTTTTGAGAGCTACAATTCTGTAGCACATTAATTTGATGTATCTCTTATGGTTTAGTCAGCGCAAGTCTTGTAAGCGCCCTAAAAGCGGTTTTTTACGACTTGATTACAAACGGTTCGACATATCTCTACTATCCTAACATTAAATATAAATGAATTATACATCAAAACCTTCCTCAAAAAAGTATCCAAATTATGTTGAAAACCGCATCAAAATCAATCAAGTAGTTTAGAAGTACTAAGCGAATAAACAGACAGACGCGGATAAGCGGCTTTGTTTTATACTATTTAGAGAAGAGATGATGCAAGCTCATCAGAGAACTCAGCCGTGCACACTACGTTCTTCCCTGAAAACTTGATTTTTTTAGAAACTCCTAAGTTCCTTTTGCTCAAAATGAGTTGTTGATGGTTTTGCAATGTAGGTAGATGGAGATACTGTTTCGTGCAGAAATACCTAGTGTTCAGTATTTCTTCAGTCATCTATAGCTGGGTAAAAAAAAGTCTTACATTTGAGAAACACCCGAACTGCTGGTTAACAGTGAAAATATTTCATACATTAAATCATATTACAAAATAAATGCTTTTTCTTAAGATAGACAAAACAGCGTAATCCGAAGACCACAGAAGTAGACATTTACATTTCAGTATTAATAGAATTTGAGTATTCTGAAAAGAAAAAAAACACACAGGGGCTGTTAAAGTAAATACCTGAATTAATGGGTTGGCGTAACACATATTTCACTTCAATAATTCCACTGACAAACCATCTTATCTCACTACACATATTCCATTAAAAAAGGCAAAAATTAGTTACTTCAAGGGGTTCTAGCAATACTTGTCCGATGAAGAATCTATGAAATTATTTTATAATGAACTTCTTAAATACCTTAAGACTTCCGTTAAAGTTTTATATTAATAGTGCTAATTTCTCAGTCATTGCATTAACTTTTACGTCATTCTAATTTCCGCAAAAATATAATCTTACAATGAGAACGCAGTTATTTAAGCCATTACATTGTAACTTCACACAAAATCGCCAAACTTGAGTCTTCTACCAAGTGTTATTTGTACATACTTGCCATACAGTTACTACACAGGAACTTAGTTTATTTTCATGCAGAACATAATTTTAATTATGTGTTATATCACACAAAATAACTTTGTTCTCCGCGTTCATTTCAGTAGCCCTTCATGTCAACAATTTATTTGAGAAAATCGTTATGGTTTTACAATCAAAACTTTTTAAACTTTTATTGAAAGATAAGTCCTGAAAATGGAAAATCAGTTTACCCTTGCGTAGTACTCGCATACGAAAAAAATAATTTTATTATTTGTATAATACATAATAAGAAATACAATTTTTCCCCTTTTCCAAAAATATGACCTTTTTCCGGATAAATGGTTTTTCAAATGAGCAATTAAGTTGACAAAGATGCACTTTTCAAAAGTTTTAATTTCAGGTAACAAAAAATATAGGCGACCTTAGGTGTAGTTCATGGAAGAGACTCCCTTTTGTCCGCGACCACTATGGCGTTACGTCTTTATCGCGAAGTGACAGGATCAGTAACGGTTTGTGTATTTAATCTTCGTTAATGACGTGACTTCACTATGTTATGTTGTGGTCAGGCCTTAGCTGAACGGCTTGCCTGATCACACCTTCAAATATTAAACCTGGAAACGAGCGGGATTGCAACGNTGGTCAGGCCTTAGCTGAACGGCTTGCCTGATCACACCTTCAAATATTAAACCTGGAAACGAGCGGGATTGCAACGTCACCATTTGGTCGTCGATCCTTGCTAAATAAGACAGTTGCAGAAATCCCCTCCGCCGGTCACTGAGCAGGGCCGCAGAACCACGCGCTTTATATAGGCCGGCGTAACACCCGGAACGAGCGTCTTTCGTCTTTAGTCCTTTGGGCGACCCGACCAGCGAAGCAGACCAGGAAGATTGGTGTGTCCGGCCGGCGTTAACCGGCTCGTAGAATCAGCCTCCGGCAACATTAACAAGGNGTTTAATTAAAATGGCGTGAATCATAATAATTAATTCAATAATTATCATCTTAAATTCAATGTAAAGCTCCCCCGATCAATATTCATTTAAATAGCAAATGTATAATCATCATGTAATAAAACCTCATCAGATACTGTTGTGCTCTACCGAATCATGAGTCATTATTTGAGATACGCCCCCAGTCCCCCGCATACTCGCATATTGACATACTACGTTGTTACTAGTTCGTAACAATTAGCACCGATTCGCTACGCATGTGGTTTGGAGTCATTAAAATCCGAGGGTGCTCCGTCGCTTTCAGCTTTCCGTGCATAATCGTGAGACGTATAACCCTAAAAGTATGCATAGAAAGCATACCGTAGCTGTGCAACGTTGCTCTTTGAATACACTGTCTTAATTATGTAACGTATTATTTGCTAATTTTAACTCACTTCATCAATTCAAGGCACATTAAATAAATCTAAATTTAATGTGACCTCATTTATGAGGCTACATTTGACGTCTCTTTCGTTCCCGGACTAGTGTATCACATCTCTAAGTTGATCGCCGGACCATTTACATATGACAACAATACGTCTTTCGCTAAGGTGCCAAGAAAAACAGCAAGGATTATCGCGGTTGCGAACAAATCCTATGCCGTTAATGTTGTAGAACAAACAGATGATACCGCACAAGCAGATGATAAAGGAACAATTAATTTTTCACATGCACCCAACCAAAAAGGCGTATCCACTGATTTACCTGTCTTATCTTTACCCATTCCGAAGTTAGCTATTCTCATGTTTTGAATATTCTAGTAATTTTCCCTAGATAAGATTGCCATTGGTCCGAGACCAACCCCTCAATTATCATGGCGAATATCCAACACGAGTCCACGCCACCTGGCCTGTGACTTCACATCGATGAAAGCTCGACAGTACATAATCCTCAACAGACCACCCAGTCAAAGTCTGCTTTCCTAGAAGCGTGCTTTGTTCTGCGGCCAGTTTCTGCTACTTCTTATTCTTCGCGACACTTGGGGTTTCTCGATAGCTTGCAGACGCGCTCTCACTGAGCCCAACACCCTGCCATACACAGACCATGAACTACAGGGGATGGACAAAATAATATGAACACCATGCAATATAGTACATTTTGTTGCATGTTGGCAACACTGCTTCCGTGTAAATAATGCGACGCGTATGAATTGCACAGTTTACGTGCCAAGTCTTGTAGGTTATAGTTCAGTGTATTATACGCTTTGTTCCGCGACGGTTAAAACAAGCGATCGGTGAAATGTGTGATCTCTCAGACGTCGAAAGAGGGCAAATCGTTGGTGCTCGGTTAGCGGGAGAGTCTGTGACGAAAACAGCTGAATTGTTTAACGTTTCACGAGCGACAGTATACACGGTAATGACAGCATACACAAAACATAGTAAAACATCATCGGCGAAGAGGAATATTGGGCGAAACCCAAAGTCAACTGACAGAGACCGACGAACATTACAAAGAATTATGGCCAGACAACACAAAACTACCGCGGCAAAAGTGACAGCAGAACTCAACACTCACTTAAGTAATACTGTTTCGACAAAAACAGTACGGCGGGAGCTCCACAAAGCTAACATTCATGGAAGGGCTTCAATTACGAAACCATTTATAACGGAAGCCAACGCTAAGCTGCGAAAGAAGTGGTGCCACGATCATAAAACCTGGACACTTGATGATTGGAACAATGTGATATGGTCCGATGAATGATCGTTTACATTGTTTCCTACAAACGGCCAGGTTTATGTATGGAGAACCCCAAAAGAAGCCTACGATCCGGACTGCCTGCTTCCTACAGTCAAGCATGGGGGAGGTTCCGTTATGATTTGGGCGGCCATATCGTGGTCTTCAGCTGGTCCTCTCATTCACATCACTGGCTGGATTACTGCGAATAAATGTGAAAGTCTATGCATGTGTGTGTGTATATATATGTTTGTTACCACTCAGCTCCATAACGGCCGAACAAATTTTGGTGAAATTTGGCATGTAGGTACTTTAGGTCCTGGAATAGGACATATGATACTTTTTATCCCGGAAAATTGTACGGTTCCTGTGGAATAACAAAAAAAACTTAATTCCGCAACGGCTGAGAACGTGACCGAAATATTTTTTTCCTCTGGTTTCAGAGTTTATCAGGCCACCCAAGGACATCTGAAATAGCTTAACGACTGCTATCAATCGATAACAACCGGAACCGAATATTTTACGTGCCCACCGAAACCCGGAAGCACACAGATGTTATGCCACTAAACGGTCACCCATCCAAATGTGTGCCGCTGGGAACGTTGCTTAACTTTGGTGATCGATTAAGATCCCTCAGTCAAGAGCAAAAAGTAGTACCTAGGTACCATTTTCTCTAAAGCTACAACTTGATGAACCTCACGTTTTGATTTTCATACATCGACGCTAGAAAGCGTAAATGTGGCAACTACGTGATAGTTGCACAGATACACTCCAAAATCATTGCCCTACTTCTTGGCTATCGGGTAAAGAATATTTCCTTCCTTTTGGGTTGCCGTAATCAGTTAAACACCTAGGACAACATAGTATAATTTAATAATTTTGTTTTCACATAAATTAATTGTCTTTTTCCAATTGTACCCGGGCGAAGCGGGGCCGATTTGCTAGTATATAATAATTGCTGCGGAATTTCTGTTTCCAACATGTTTTTTACAAAATTGTATTTCAACGTCATTTTTTTAAATCTATGAACCAATTATGGATTTACTTAACTTGATAATAAATTTTCATAATGTAAATAACGTAGCTATAATTTAGTTTTCAGCAATCCTCTAAGAACAGAAACAAAAATTAAAAAAAAAAAAAAAAAAAAAAAAAAAAAAAANGGAATATTATTATGAGGAACAATTTTGTGGTGCAAATCGTTTCGCAGCAGTACTAGAACTTGAACGGGGAACTTTTGTCGGAGACTACAGCAGAGCACGTAGAATATCCTCCACTACGATCAGGAATCGCTGCTGGGACCCGAGGCAGCGTTTTCCGGCAATAAACAGATCGGAGAGGTCAAATCCAAGGTCAAGAGATGACGGACGCCTATATACGGAGCGACATATGTAGTTCCCGTGTTTGTGCTGACAACGGGGTCTGACCACTCCTCGCCCAAAGAAGACCACAGTTCAGATAAGGGGAAAAAAACACTTAAAGGCTTACAAACTGCTTAATGGAAAATATATCAGAGCTCCAGTACTGTTATAAGTATGTATTCTAGTCATATATAGTATTCCCGTTTAAAAAATCAAACTTCAACTGGGAAATGAAATATGGTTGTATAGAAAGCTCGTTGGTAAAGCAGGTGACTTGCGTGCACTTGGTCATATACAGATTGTGTATTNATGTAGTTCCCGTGTTTGTGCTGACAACGGGGTCTGACCACTCCTCGCCCAAAGAAGACCACAGTTCAGATAAGGGGAAAAAAACACTTAAAGGCTTACAAACTGCTTAATGGAAAATATATCAGAGCTCCAGTACTGTTATAAGTATGTATTCTAGTCATATATAGTATTCCCGTTTAAAAAATCAAACTTCAACTGGGAAATTAAATATGGTTGTATAGAAAGCTCGTTGGTAAAGCAGGTGACTTGCGTGCACTTGGTCATATACAGATTGTGTATTCTGCATAAACATGAATAAACTTTGTTGTGATGAAATTTCCCTATTGGTTTTCATATAACTTGTATATTGGTTTTCGTTTGTAGGCTTGTTCCCCAGCCCCAGTACCTGAGAAAATAAACCTTTCATGTATGTGGCTGGAGAGTTGGAATTTAAATATTTACTCCTTTGACATATTGTTCAACTTATTACGGAGCGAATGAAGTCCCGTTTTAATCTATTGGTTTAGAGTAAAACTAAATCACTATTGTATAAATTCATTAGCGAAGCCCCAGCCCATAAAATGACAATTAACTGCTCATTAAATTTTATTAAAAATCATTCACAGTTAATGTGCTTCGCTTATTTCGTATTTTAGTATTTCGTGGTTAAATATTTTCTGCCGTATTCCTTACTCAAAATTTCCATAAATATGCTGTACGCTATTATATATATTCTTGATGTCGTCAGTTTACCACAAAACTATGATAAAAGTAATCGAATTTCAATTCTTTAAGTACCGTTGGCATAATTTATTTTCAATATCACGCTATTACTTATTATAGCTTGTTTCGTTGATTGCACATTTCTTTATTTGGAAATTGGAGACATTTTACGCCACCATTTAATAATATTAAGGAGTGAACGAAATATAAAATTCCACAATTTGCTATTAAAGTAGTTAAATTTTAAAGTATTTGTGTGTCAGACAACCGTATAAATATGACAAAAAAATGGCGTCCATGTGAAGAAACCGGGCATACACACAGACGTCAGTCACGACTTCGTGCACAAATGTTTCTTTAAAAAGAATGTCTTACTGGCGTTTTAAAAAGGTCAACATTGTGACACCACAGCAGCGCAGTCCTCGAACGTAGTTTGTTATATGAATTATAATGACACTGGTAGATGAGACGAAGTGTCAAA
Source organism: Clitarchus hookeri (assembly GCA_002778355.1). Classification (NCBI taxonomy): domain Eukaryota; kingdom Metazoa; phylum Arthropoda; class Insecta; order Phasmatodea; family Phasmatidae; genus Clitarchus; species Clitarchus hookeri. The sequence continues at coordinate 136,445 of NQII01000964.1, read as the reverse complement.
ATTGGCGCGAGAAAGCGTGGAACGAATATTCCTTCGAGACATGTTCGCGATGGAAATAATCGATTCCCATGTAAGTGGCTTGTCGTTTTTGGGAATTGGATGCCGTTCAGATGTCAACGCAAAAAGACCGCCGATGCGGTGGAAACTAGAAATTAAAATTAAATATTTAAAAAAAAAGTGGAAGGAAAATAGACTGGAGACAGTTCTTTTACCAAATGTCTATTGAATAAAGCATGAGAAAATATTTTATCAATGATATCATCCATATTGTTTTCCGTGTTAACTCGATTCTTTCACAGATTTAAACCTTGACTTTCACACGAACATGCACAATTATTGCCGTAAGAATGCACAACTTAAAAAATTCACTTAGAATCGAAAATAAAATAGAGGATACGTATTGACATTAATTCCCATAATAAAAAGTTGTATTTCTGCTACGACCTGAGTGCTAGATATTTGGTTTTACTNTACGTATTGACATTAATTCCCATAATAAAAAGTTGTATTTCTGCTACGACCTGAGTGCTAGATATTTGGTTTTACTAACATGCAGCCACAGGGCACAGACTTGCTTAGCATATCTTCTGAAATCAGTTCTTATTAAGTTCCCGCACGTAATANGACATGCAGCCACAGGGCACAGACTTGCTTAGCATATCTTCTGAAATCAGTTCTTATTAAGTTCCCGCACGTAATAAAACCTTTGATTTTACAAATTGGAAAATATCCAAATAAGTGAACCTGGAACAACTTAAAACATTTTGGGAAGGTAATTTTTGTGCTCTCCCCCTGAATGTATTAACAATATTTTAAAAAATATAATTAGTGACAGCGCGAGGAATCGTTCCTTCTTAAAATACTTCTATTTTATTAAAATAATTAATCTTTAACGCACGAAGATAAAGTTCCCAGTTTTTAAAGTGAACAACATCATCAAACAAGCAATTATAAATTCTCAATGGACCATGCATCTTGGAAATATTTTAAGATGAAGGCCAAACATATACGGTTGATAAAGCAAAGCACATACAGGAAAAACCAGCTCTATTTTCACTCAACTTGCTACTCTTGTAGAAGTATGTCTTAATCTGTTGCAAGTTATTTCTTTCCCAATTTTCCTACAAGAGAGCCGCCATCAGGGATAAAATCTTGTACCATGTATCACTATGAGAAATTCAACCCGACTTCCACAAAACATTGGCAACACTAAGAGGGTTCTTAGTAGCCTCGATCTTGGAACAGTCCCGTTCATAAGGCGAGGAAGAAAGAAAGGTGACATTTTAAGTCCTGCCACCAGCTTAAATCCAGAATATTTGAGCATCCAATCTCAAAGACTCGACATTAGTAATTATTTTCAAGTAAAGCTGCAGCAAATGTTATTCACTTACATTATCTATGTTGCTATAAGTCTTTCTTCCTATTATTTTTCAGGAAGAGCTTTCAGTCGCAGGTTGTCGCTGTTACTCGCTTACAACCTGTACGATGCCGTAAGTCGGACCCACTGTTCGTTTACACGAACAACACATATTTCACTACAAAGCCCACAATTTCCAACAGCTCCAATTTTAAAAGTATTTCTGTCATCACTCAGCCTTGAATCAATTCACAAGTGATGATTCGAGGCAAGAACACTTCTTACTGGGTACATATCAGAATATGACTCTTTCACACCACAATTCCTGAAGCTGAATTACAGTTATTATACGCTGTGACCATAAAATCTTTTATTTATGTTTTCCAACTTANTATATATATATATATATATATATATATATATATATATCTCTGCACGTACAACTTGCAGTGTGACTATTTCATCATCATTTAATTAAGAACGAAAGTTCAAATCCTACATTTTTTAAACCTGTTTATAGCAATTTCCGTGCCGATGGCACAAATATCAGCAGTAAATTTGGAAGTATCTGAAATCTCTTACGAAAGACGAAAGGTATAGGTGCATATAAAAGTAAAATAATGCGTTCGTGTTTGCATTGTACACTAATTTGTCCTGCGATACAATTGAGAACCGTGCTATACACATATANACATAGGCACACGAACGAACGTATGACAATTTAACTTTTAAATATTCGTATACATTTCGACAGTGCATGCGATTAGGTTTTAACTTGAACTAGGAAACATACAGTGAAATTTATATCCCGTCTTCCAAAGGTTTCTTACAGACAGCCTCGTTGATATGGTGAGAAGTGGAATGATAGTAGAGTTACGATAATTAGTATACTACAGTTCCACAGTCGGCTAGCAACGTGTCTGCTCGTCAAGAAGATAGTACTCTGTGAGTAACGTTTTGTTCATGGAACTTGGTGAGTCTGCAGTGATAATGCAGATTTTTTTATGAGAATGTACCGGCTGGCATTGATATGAAAGTTACTGGCTTCGATCTATCAATGATAATGTCATGTTTAACTCTGCCTACTGCACTCGCAAACCTTATTTCATGGCCCGTTATTATAACTCTCAGTACTATTTGTTTCTTGATTACCTTTTTCTCCCTGGTACCTTTCTGCGCTAGAATTTACGATGACAGTTTTGGTGACCTCGTCACGATATATTAAGACTTCTTGTCACCAAAATGATATTTAAAATAAAGGCAATATTAATACACCTCTTGCTTATACTGGCCCTAGTCCGTTTTGGCCAAATTTATTGTTAATTTTCTTTAAAAACTTTAGCTGGAATAAGAAAATGACTCCCAATGTTACACTGTAACATGTCTTGTCCACTTAAGTAACATTTTCCCTGTAATTGTGTAATGGTTTCAACTATATACTTTCGCCCATAGAATACAGCAGGAAAACTATATCATAGTTGTGTTACAGAAAACCTACTTTACACACTTAGAATGTTTCAATTTGGAATCTAAGCCAGGAACTTCCGTCACAATGGTCCAGGTGTGATCTGTTAACCATATTTGACTGTTGTAAACATGTTTTATCACTTCCGTCCCACAAGAATAATATTAGCAGATGGAAAATTGCCGCAAGCCATTCACTGAAAATGTATCGTTATATGGTGGATGAACGGAACAAGGAAGGTGTTGCAGTGAATTCGAGAGCTGTTAGGTGGGTAGCTATTTTAAAAATTATTTGACGTTAGCTACGCTGTCTTTAGTGGCCGTAATAGCTAGGAATATAGACTCGCATTGTGCGGAGGTCAAGCCCGTGTTGACTTCTGGAATGACACGGAATTCTAGGACTCGGTCGACACTTGTTTTTGAGTCCCTGTGTACTCAGGAACCAATAACCACTGTGGTGGTATGTAATTTGACCATTTGACCCTGCCGAACTACGTTTTAGTGGCGGAAGCGTAAACTAGCAAGCAACAGGGTAAAGCAAAGCTAACAACAGCTTACCTTGCAACCGTTCGCCACACACCACTGTCATGTGTAGCACGTTTGCTGTTACAGGAGTGTCAGTATTATAACTTTAGTTGCTAGAGTTTCTCCAGTAAAGGTCTTCATCGTAAAATCACACTGTCCTGAATGTTGAAAAGTCTGGTTATATAACGTACAAACCGTGCCCACGACTCCACTCGCGTGGACTACAGAATTATTGTTTAGGTTTTTTTCGTTAAACTGTTGACATTTTTTTCTTTGATAAGTATTATGTTTTTAATGGGGTAACAACATTTTGAATTTTACGTATTTATTTATTGAGAAATTAAATGGTAAAAACGCTTATTAATATGTCTCTGTTATAGATAGATATATGCTACCACAAAGTTTTTTTTAGGTATTTTTATTCTACACAATTCTTTACTACGTGATATTGTTCCATCTTCACGTGATTTGTATGATATTATTCCACGGTTTAGAACAGCGTATTGCAAGAGAGTGCGATGGTGGCAAACATTTTTTTGACTTGATTCACTCTTATCGTCAGTGCTTATTCCTTATGCTACTTTATGTAACAAAATATGTACTAAAACCTTGCTAGATAACATAGCTATGAATTAAAAACAAAACACGTCAATCGCAGAAGTGGTTCTCGAGTGATAAGCGCCCTAACAGACAGACAGTCAGACAGACAGAGATACGTTGAGGTTTATGACATGTATATATAGATACTTGTCATTAAGATACCTCCATTTGTAGTTATAAAACGATAGAAATAAACGCAATTCTCCAGTCTTGCATACTTAAGCCTACTTGTCTGCCGAGAAGTCGAACGCAAACATGATGGCAGCAACGGAAGAGTCTTATTTATTTCATAAAGGAACGATGATCACCGTAACCAACTATTCCATTGATAAAAGGCTTAGTGTAGATTATTGTACCACTGGAAAAGTGTTAAAAGCAAAGTAAATCTACCAGCAAATTTTTATAGCGCCAGCCGCCTTAGTTGGCGGCTGTTGAGGGGCGAGTAACATTCCAAGAATTTATATCAACGGCGCAAACAATTTACCTACCCGTGAATTAAAACACCGGTCCCAAGTTCGACCAAAGTCATTAAATTAATACGTCTGGAAAAACAGATGTTCGAAACAAGGCATTTGGTGAGTAACTACATACTTGATGGTAAGATCAAGGAAGAACATACCAAATAGTTTGCTGAAAATTAGGGACGAATAGGGATAAGTTTGACTACACGAGCAGCTAGATTTTTTTAGTTGGTGGCACAGAACACGAAATAAAAATAATGACAACACTTTATAGGCTTAAAAATGTATGGGCAGGCATAACGTTGGTTAGTCGGATAAAACTGAGAATGTTATGTTGAATGCCTATACTTGCTTCCAGCAGGGATTACTAGGCGATACATGGGGAAACGACAGGACTTCTACGATTAGCAAAACGCTGGTCTTGCCGACGCATTGTTAGGATAAGGCTTCGCAGCTCTGCCAAAACTGAAATAAATTACGCAGACGAACCAAAACAGTGGAATATGCGTTGTAAAGAGAAGAATTTGGTATAATAATGAGGGACGAGAGATAAGGGAAGTTAATTTGTCGGGCACGGTATATGAGATAATCATCAGAACTACCAGTTTAGAAGTTTGAATCGCGGGATAGAGCTGCCCGTGGGAGGTGATTAGAAAACTAACGAGGACTGGTATGTCAGAGTGTAACATTCGAATTACGGAACTAGTTTTTTAAATATATAGAGCTTAAGCTTGGTGCACACGCTTATTTCCTTTTCTGCAACACAGCAAGAGCGGGAAAAAATTAAAGAGGGGTTATAGCTTGGCGCTTGAAGTGTGCCGAAGAGAGAGTGAAATTACTTGTTTTCCGAAACTATCATTTATGTTCACGAAGTACCGGCGTGCGAAAAATGTAAACTGCTTCAGTTAACGACGCTGGGGTACATCCGAAACATGACGTGCATTAGAATCACCTTTTCACAGCTCTCAAATATAGCTGGAACCATAAACTGTATCTCAAAAATTAATTAATCGGGTACATACGGAATTATTATAGGGACCTGCTCTGAACTGTCAACGCAGATTCTCCACCAGTAAAGTTGCAAGATCATTGCTCGTAATTATAGAACTAAACGCAGCTCGAAGGAAACCACGCACACCTGTTCAGTTCTTTGCTTGTAAAGGCGATGTGGCACTTCATTCGCGTATTTGTGTCGCCCTTATCGCTCCCTCATTTCTCTGCCCCAAACACGCGAGATAGCACCAGTCCGGAGAGTTCAAAAATAATTTGTCTGTCATTCCATAGTTTAAATTTAAAATTTAATTTATTTTTTTAATATTGAGCCGAAAACTTTGTATAAATATTTTACCAATATATGTAATATCGCCACGTTTTATTTTATAGGCGAAATCACTGAACGACGCGTGAATATAAACGAGGACATGTCACGTTGTCTAGTTTTCTCACGAACCAAAATAAGGGGGAGTGGAGGTAGTTTTAATATGCTTTCTGCAGGAAGCCGATGACGGCAGCTAACCGAAAAATCAACAAAACTTATTTTATATTTTGTGACCACGTCTGCAGCACCTCTCCGCATTCTACGCCTATCCATCCATCTTTCTTTCCCCTTTCTCCTACTTTCCCTCTTTACCCACAATCCATTCGGTTCTCGCGTTGTCCAGTAACGGTCGCCAAATCGAGCCGTTGAGAACTACTCGTTGGAGAGTTCCGTTCGCCTAGCGAGCTATTCTCCCCGCCCATTGGCTCTGAGATTCGACACCGCTAACAGGAATAACAGTCGGCCCCATTCAACCAAAACCGCTCCAAGGGAATCCACTGTGACAACACTCCATTCGAGGTCTAATTGCCCCAATATAGTAAGTAACCCCACCAAAACCACGCAAACCAAACGTCAATCTAGAAAATTACTGTGGATGTGGGAAAAAAGTAGAACTGTGATATCGCAATACCAACTTTTAAAGTGGAAGTACAGTAGCTTCAATGAATCACTGCGCTAGACATAACTATATGCATAACTAGTTAAAATGTAGTAAACAGACTACCAGAATCGTCAGGAAAGTATGATTTAAGTTACATATGAATTAAGAATGCATATATTTTGCAACAGTGTAAAATATTTTGGTAGAATTTACTTACATAAATTTATTTAAAAACTTCTTCATAAAAGTTTTTATTTAATCAATATTTACGCGTATTTCCATGGTGGGTGCAAAAAACAGCACATTCTGCAAAAAAAAAAAAATCTCCCTATGAAATACTATTATAATAATTTATCTGGTTGTATATAATAAAAATTAATAACGGATAAAAAAAATGTATTACCGGTATTTATTTTATGTGCACTTGTTTTAGCCACGAAAGTTAACCGGAATAGACGTACAAAAAATCAATAATAAAAATATTTTTTATCATGAGTACCAATATTTTTTTACACCTGGTACGGTGCACGTGGCGTATATTTGGCGTAGAAGAAGGTGAACACTTCCGTGCACTCATACACGCATTGAATGAAAGGCCGCCGATTATGCTAGTCATTAATACAAAAGAACTAGCTAGTTAGCTAACTAGCTAGTGCCATGTAGGGACAGTCTGATTTTTCACCGTCTTTCTTGTACAAGTCGAATGTAGGCAAACAATATAATGTTGACACTGGCCATAATGGGGTATGTTTTTAGCCTACTTTTTGGAGGAAAGAAAGGCTTATAAGATCACTTTCCTTTCTGTGTGCCTTCCTGTATTTATTTGTGTAACTGTGTATGTGTCTGCACGTGTGTGTGTCCCACCCCTTTCAATTTTTGAACGCGAGAACCGAAGCATTAAATTCAGAGGTGAATATTGTTGTTAATCAGCGATTTTGAAAGAGAGCGCCGCATGTAAAAATAAATCTTTTACATTAAACACTGAAGAGTAAAAAAAACTGGTACACCTGCCTAATGTCGTGTAGGGCCCCCGCGAGCACGCACACAAGTGCCGCAAGACGACGTGGCATGGACTCGACTAATGTCTGAAGGTATGCAGGAGGCATTGAAATCTGCGCCAATTTGAGAAAGGGTTGTACGTCTGTCACGTTTAATGATTCTCGTCGGTCGTCGTTTGTCCTGTTCGTTCACGATCTTTTTTCCGGCCGCAGCGATGTCGAAGACGTGATATTTTACCGTATTCCCGATATTCACGGTACACTCGTGAAATGGTCGTACGCGAACATCCAAATGTTATCGCTACCTCGGAGATGCTATTTCCCATCTCTCGTGCGCCGACTATAACACCATGTTCAAACTCACTTAAATCTTGATAACCTGCAATTGTAGCAGCACTAACCGATCTAGCAACTTTTCCAGACGCTTGTTGTCTTATATAGGCGCTGCCGACCGTATCGCTTTACTCTTAATGGATGACATATCTCTGTTATTTACTTACGCAAGCCTATACCAGTTTTTGTGGCTCTTCAGTGTATCTCGAAAACTACTCAACCAATTTTCAACATATGTGGCACGTACGAAGTAGTATGATAGGCCAGGTAAATATAAGTAACTAAAATTTTAAGTTACTTATTTTCAAAACGGCGGCTATCTATTTTAGCATAGTATGCTATATTTTCTAAACCATTTAATCAATTTCAACTTGCAAATTCTTGATAGTTAGAGGCCGCGGTGGTGTAATGGTCAGACTATTCGTCTCCCCCCAAGGCGAAACGGGCTCGATTACCGTGAAGGTCGCTCCCGGATTTCTGCACGTGAAAATCGTGCCAGGAGATGCCACTGGTTGGCGTATTTTCTCGGGGATATCCCGTTTCCCCCACCCTTTCATTCCGGCGCCGCTCTATACTCACCTCACTTCACCCTCATCAGCTCTCAAGACCTCGATGTAAAGAGCCGTACAAATCTCTCCACTGCAGTTCTAGATGATTATTTTACAGTGCAGCAAAATATCTGCATTCTTCTTTCTTAGTCATAAATCATACTTATCTGGCGATTATGGTTGTGTGTGCATTACTTTTTCGATTTAAACATGTTGTACTCTACCTTAACATCACTTAGCTTAAGTACGTGTGTTGAGAAATTTCTTATTATTTGTTGGCATGTGTTATTCACGCAAAAAAAAAATATATTTTCGATTTACTCCAGGGAGCTTGAATTATCTTTTCATCATGGTTCACCCGCCATCCTCCGCTGGACAAGATGGACGAAGTCCTGCTGGGTTTCCTGGAATGTCCTGCGCGCACGGACTACATTGGAACCTCCCATCTGGCAGTGAAACGACGGCCGCAATGCGTGTTAAGTGTGCAGGTCGAGGATCGACGGTTGCCACCGTGAGACAAGGGCGAGGGTACATCGCTCTGGAACAGCTGTGCGAAAACTGCGATCCACCCCAGCGAAAACGCGGCCGCCGGCTGCAGGCAGAAGATCCTGTCCTCGGAAAAGGCTGCACGCGGTTCAGTTTGCCCGTGCCGTCGCCAAATGGACTGCTATTGAAATAATTATATGCGTGGTTGGGGGAGAATTTCCAAAATAATATTCGTTCTATTTTTTATTTAATTTTTTTGTATTTGCGTTTTCGCGTCTACATTAAACGCATTACAATACTTGCCACTACCTTCAAAAATCAGTAAAAGTACCGCATTTACAGGGGACCTCTCAGTAATGAGGGATTTGTTACGCACACGCACAATTTCATCATAGGGGCTCATATCCTCTCTCCATGAATTTGATTAATTTAGTCTACATACGTTAAATTTTTCTATACAATATAATCACTTCTGTGCCTTGTTTATTGCGCAACAGTATGATTATCACTAATATACATATGTCAGAAAATAGCATTACAAACAGTTTCCTCAACAAGTGATGTATTTATAATAATACATGTACACATTTCTTTTTTTTTTTTTTAATAATACGCAATTAACTGGCAAGATTAAAAGAAAAAAACAAGCCTACACAAGAAATCAAAAATTTCAATCAGCCGATGAATTCTTCTTCGCTGCTGTTTCGGAAATCACCGTNAACAAGCCTACACAAGAAATCAAAAATTTCAATCAGCCGATGAATTCTTCTTCGCTGCTGTTTCGGAAATCACCGTTGTTCGTTTATCAAATTTGATCTTAGCAGAAAGTTCACAATACAAATACTTGATACTGAAGATTCTACTTGATTTTTAACAGAAGAACGCGCGGTGATTCCTAACGTCTTCGTTTCTCACCTCCTCGACGTCCTCAGACAATTGATCCATTGGCAACAGGAAATNAACAAGCCTACACAATAAATCAAAAATTTCAATCAGCCGATGAATTCTTCTTCGCTGCTGTTTCGGAAATCACCGTGTTCGTTTATCAAATTTGATCTTAGCAGAAAGTTCACAATACAAATACTTGATACTGAAGATTCTACTTTATTTTTAACAGAAGAACACGCGGTGATTCCTAACGTCTTCGTTTCTCACCTCCTCGACGTCCTCAGACAATTGATCCATTGGCAACAGGAAATGTTCCATGATTACTGCGCTGTGCTCTAACCGTGTGTGTACTGTAGGCGTCAGCTGATGCCAACTGTACAACTTATAATAACGTGATAATGTTCCTATACTCCATTCGTGGTTACTTCCAACTTTTCTGAAGGCCTGATAATGTTCTACTTCCAGGATATACCTCTGCCTCATACAAAGCTTATGAAATTACACCAGAATACCAGCGCACCGCTTTCGTGCGCAATGATATTTTGCATAAGAACTATTTCTTACTGGGCATTACCAACACACCTATTTTGTTACTGTCTCATTCATATTAGATATAAATGAAAATAATTCAATTTATAGACAACATATAAGTAAAAGTTTAATTTAAACAAAAATAAGGTACCTTTATGTTAACAGACGCAAAGCCGCTTGTGATATACGGCATATTTAGGAAACAACCAAACATGTCCTACATGGTGTGTTTTTTCAAAGGTTTGATTCGAAAAGAGCGAAGAAACCGCGAATGGAATATACACAGACCTATTCATATTTGTTGGTGCTGACTTTATGGCCACCTGTAAAAGCAAATAATATGACCGAGAATATTTTGTTTAATTCCTGGTAAAAATCTGTTGCTTTGGATGATGCAGGTGGCTCACAAAAAAACTTCTTGCAGAGCATCCGTCAGTGGTAGAGAGAAATTATTGCTTTGTGCGATCAGGATTAAGGTTCATTAATTTTTTAAACTCCTGTAAAACAGCTTCTTTTTACTGCCGGATTTGAGATAAACTTTGTCGCCACGCTTCATATTCCACAAAAAAAAAAAAAAAAAAACTGTGCACCTATTTCCCAAAATCTGAATTGTATATGCAGGGTCACTATTCCGCATTTAAGGACGTCTTATTTTATGGGCTTATAAACTCTCCGCTATGAAGGGTCCGCCGCTATTTGCATACAGATCAGGCCGTGCGGGCCGGCAACGATATTCCGCTTTAGTTACGCCTGTGCCCGAAGGATCAAGTTGATGCAACCAGAATTTATACCTCTTGATTCTCTGATGTTTTTCTACAACATTAGCTGAGAACCTCCGTAAGTCTCTATTACCACTTGTTTAATATGAAAATATCGGTCAAAATGGTGAGTGAGTGAAGAGATTTGGGCAGCTCTTAAGATCGAGGCCTAGAGAGCCGATGAGGGTGAAGCGAGGTGAGAATGGAGCAGCGACGGAATGAAGGGGCGGGGGAAACGGGAGATCCCCGAGAAAACCCGTCGACCATCGGCATCGTCCGGCACGATTCCCACATGCGAAAATCCGGGATTGACCCCACCGGGAATCAAACCCGGTTCGCCTAGGTAGGAGGCGAGTAGTCTAACCACTACACCACCGTGGCCCCTTAATCGTAATTTCTTTACAATGTTTTCACATTTATTATAATTATACTGTTAACGCTGGGTAAAGGGTTTTTATATCAAATACAATATAATTTTCGAGAATACCAAAGAAATAAGCAACTACAGAAAACAACGAAATTTTCAAGTGAATATACCAAATGCGGTAGAGGATTCTTAGTGTGCGCAGAATAATTCAGAGCTCTCAAATGCTGTAAGCTTTTTAGTCTACGGAAATTAAAAAATAATATGCTTCAATTTAATATGCATGCTGTAGAATATATGGTATTAATTTCATTTAAATAATAAAAATGTTCTATTTTTAATTTTAATTTTTGTAGCCATCATTTTTGGATTTATCCCGCTGTGCTTCGGCGCGCACGTCCCGTACGTAACTGCAGTTGGAAAGGCAGGCGACGGCATATTGTGGCTCACGCTTCAGAATAACGCGACCATCTGTGATCTAAAAAAAAGATCACGAAGCTTTCCATCCCTAGTAAAATCATTACGCAGTGGATTTGTGATGTCCCCGTGGCTAGGCGGTTAGCCTGCTTGCCTCCCACCGAGGCGAACCGGGTTCCAACCCCGGTCGGGTCGCTCCCGGACTTTCACATGCGGNCGGCATATTGTGGCTCACGCTTCAGAAGAACGCGACCATCTGTGATCTAAAAAAAGATGACGAAGCTTTCCATCCCTAGTAAAATCATTACGCAGTGGATTTGTGATGTCCCGGTGGCTAGGCGGTTAGCCTGCTTGCCTCCCACCGAGGCGAACCGGGTTCCAACCACGGTCGGGTCGCTCCCGGACTTTCACATGCGAGAATTGTGCCGGATGATGCCGTTGGTGGGCGGGGTTTTCTCGGGTAACTCCCTTTTCCCCCCGCCCATTAATTTCNAGAATTGTGCCGGATGATGCCGTTGGTGGGCGGGGTTTTCTCGGGTAACTCCCTTTTCCCCCCGCCCATTAATTTCGGCGCTGCTCCATGCTCACCTCGCTTCACCCTCACTTTCCTTCACCCTCATCGGCTCTCAAGACCTCGCTGTTAAGAGCCGCCCAGATCTGTCCACTCGCCCACGCGATGTATTTGTGCGTGTGCAAATGTTCACGGCGAGGAACTTGAAGACCACGATGACTATTATGGTGAAGCGTTTTACCTCTCCTTGAAGTTGAGTTATAGCCAAAAAAAAAAAAAAGTTTGTGTATCGCCGTTCGGTATGTAGGACCTGAGGCAAACGCCAACTGCACACCAAGTGTGAATTTTCGAAGGACATGCCAAAGAAAATTACATCTTCGCATTTCACGTTCAAAGACTTTGAAAGCTCTGACGCCGTTTTAAGCCATACTATAATGTGCGCATTTTATTTTAGTGTCTGTGAAAACATTTGTTGTTGGAAATAAAATACAAATCTATGTTGAAATTATAATGTTACCGCTGCCCACTTAAAATGGATGTGTTCATGATTTTAAAACATTTTTAAATCAAACATGCAAATAACTTTTTATGTGTTGTATAGGTTTAGTAAACTTCAAGTTTTTGTTAAAAACGTACTCTACAAGAGATATTAGGAGAGGAGTTAAGCTGTCACAGTGTTACAAAAATTCGGAAGAGGCGGAGGGAGGAACGAACTTCACGTCTCTACATTTTCATACGAATGAGTCACGCGTGTGTCAATAATTTAGTATTTTTTAGTGATTTCAATTATAACATGAATGTACAAATGTCACCAGTATGTGAAGCAGTATGGAATAGGTGGTACCGGTTCTATAAATCTTTTGCCGTACTTCTATATACATCTAAAATGCATATTTGGTGATGCAGTTCTGGAGCCTCTACACCTGCTTCTTGATTACATTAAGCGATAGTCATTAAGGGAAAAATTAATTAATTTATTGAAATGCGTTTAAGTTCTATTATGTTCACATATTTACGGTGGGACGCTTTAAATTCATAGCTACACAAGCTGTTTATTACATATCAACACATCCTACGCTGTTCCAACCCGGTGTGGGGTCACAGTGGTATAGTGGTAAGACTATTCGCCTCCCACCAAGGCGAACCGGGCTCAATCCCCGGCGGGGATGTTTCCTAATTTTCGCATTTTGGAATCATGCCTGACGATGCCGCTGATCCGCGGGTTTTCTCGGGGATCTTCCGTTTCCCCCGTTATTACACTGAAGAGACAAAAAACTGGTATAGGCGTGCGTATGCAAATAACAGATGTATAGAACCAATCAGAGTAACGTGATGCGGTCGGCAGCTAGATCGGTTACTGCTGCTACAATAGCAGATTTAACTGAGTTTGAACGTGGTGTTATAGTGCCGCGTGCTCTCTACCCTGTATCGTAGAGGCTCCATCGCTAAACATTTGGATGTTCGCGTACCACCATTTCACGGGAATCCAGTAAAACATCACATCTTCGACATCGCTGCCCGGCCTTTTTCTAGCACTTGCTTGCCCTGTTTGCTCGACTGACGAGAATCATTAAACGTGACAGACGTGTAACCTTTTTCTCAAATTGGCGCAGATTAGATTTGTGGACTGCCCTGCAGTATTCATGGTTCGAATTTCCTCCTGCATACCTTCGGACATTAGTCTAGTCCATGCCACGTCGTCTTGCGGCACTTCTGCAGGCTCGTTAGGTTGTGAGGAGAGGTAAGGGGACTACACGATATTAGGCAGGTGTGCCAGTTTTTTTGGCCCTTCAGAGTACATTCCGGAGCTGCTCCGTACTCACCTCACGTCACCCTCTTCAGCTATCAAGACCTCTATGTAAAGAGCCGCCCAAATCTCTCCACTCCACTCCAGTCCACTCCACTCCACTCCACTCCAACCCGGTAATGAAGCATCTTAACGCCACAAACAAAAGTTGGAGAGAGAGTGATGGTTTCAATTTCATACATAGATTTCATATACAGGAGGTTCGAAAACTAAACGCCCAAACTACGGGAGGTGATTTCTTATGTAAAATAAAGTCGGAAGTATATAGGACACCATATGTCTAAATAGCATATGAAAGGAGATATGAGCCTGTGAACATTGGGTTTTGAAAACGAATTTTCGCTAAATGCCTTGTACTTTCTGCCAGCGGTAGGGATGACGATTTACCCACAGTACGTCCCACAAGGTTGAATGGGACACGCCCATTTGGCGCGCTATGGAGGGTGTACTAGTGGAGGGCATGTCGTTGATGTGCTGACGTATCACTTCCTCAAGCCGAACAGTGTGCACAGACCGAGGACCGCCAGTATTTCGCACGTGTCTCTGTATCATGGGAAGCATAAGTCACCTTTTTGCTGAGGTCTTCGTAGGGGTTGTAAAAATCATTCGGCAAAAATTCGTTTTCAAAACCCAATTTTCATAGGCTCATATCTCCTTTAATATTCCGTTTAGGAAATTGGTGCCCTATACATTTTCGATTCTATGCTTCATAGTAATAAAACGTCTTAATTTTTTGTAGCGAAGTTTAGGTATTGCCACTTTCTCTTACACCTCATGCAGTGGGCGTTTAATTTCCAAACAACCTGTATGTATATTTTAACCACATGTATAGCTCATATTGGAGTTTCTGGTGAACCTGGTTGAGATTTTAAACAATACCAAGCGACTGTTTATCGTAAAGGGATTGCATTATGTAAGTGTTTTTCTCTTACAGCATCGCTGGAGTTTTCAGTTTCTTCCTCTATAGTACATGCAGTACACTGTTGTATACGGTTAATAATGCACTTTTAAAATAAACCTATAAGATTTTCCCTGCCCCTACATCTATATATTTAGATCAGCGAGCTGACTGGCAAGCTAACAAAAAGCGAGGTCCCAGATGAGGGTGATTGAGGTGAGTATGGAGCATGCGCCGGAATGAAAGGGCGGGGGGAAACGGGAGAACCCCGAGAAAATCCGCCGACCACCGGCATCGTCCAGCACGATTCCCAGGAATGACCCGGCTGAGGATTGAACCCGGTTCGCCATGGTAGGAGGCTAGCACGCTAACCGCTCAGCCACCGCGGCCACTGTTACATAAAGAAACCAATTGTATGAAATTATAATTAATTTATACCTAACAGCATGTCCATCAAGGATATCGATAAATGAAGAAGCATTCAAGTCTCCAGAGCACCTTTGAAGGATTTTTTTTAAAATTTCCTAGTTTCTGCAGAAAGTATGAGCCACTTTTTGTTTCATCGCAGAAATTATTTATTGACAGTATGAAGCAAGCAGACATTTCTCATTGTTTTATGTAAATGTACCATCAAATATATTTAAAAAATGTGAAATGGTGTACTGGACACTTAAATTACACGGATGATAAAAGAGAAGAATAGGACATCAATTAAAATCAACGGAATGTCTGGCGAGACAAAAAATTATATCATTTCGTTGGCTTCTTGAAATCAGAGTGAATCCTCGTTTCGCGCAGTAGACATTCATAGAGAGTGCCTCTGGGTGCGAGTGTCTCTTCACCGCCCGTGTAATATATCTTTCGAAACGCTCCACAAATGTCATTTCGCCACAATAGGACCCTGGAACGGGGAGGGGGGGGATAGGACGAAGTTCCTTCATCTGCACGCCCTCGTTCCATTTCCCTAACTCTCGGAGCATTGTGCGGATGCGACAGGCCATCGCTTTTTTGATTAATGCAGGCAGAGCCGACTCGGCTTCGCCTACACAAGGATCTGGAATTGATGTCGCCGTAAACAGCTTAGGCTTGAGGCCAAAGCAACTTCCGCGATATAATAAGTTTCGAGTTCAAGCCACGAAATGCAAATGTGCCCGCGAGAAACTGACACATTCATTTCCCGGGAATGAAAAGGGGGCGATACTGGTGAGATGTGGACGTGAGGGAGTTTTTAAAATATAACTCGGAATATAGTGGCTGTTCATGCTTAATTGAGCACTTTTGATTTCAACCTTTGAAAAATGTCATTGGCCGTACCGGCATGTATTTTAACTGGGACACTGACACAGACGTGAGATCGGAGGGAAAGTAGTAATGTTTATTAAAATTTAATTTAAAGTGTTAGGTAGATATTTATGAATAACGAAATTACATATGTTGCTTTCTGTTTTTAATGCAACTAAGATTAATAANTTAATTTAAAGTGTTAGGTAGATATTTATGAATAACGAAATTACATATGTTGCTTTCTGTTTTTAATGCAACTAAGATTAATAATAAGATAATTTCCAAAATATTTACTTTTATAATTATTTTACATTTTTGTTTAATGAGGCCAAGGGCAATGTTGATTTTACATAATTTGTATACAAGTAGATATTTAGCAAGGCTTTTAGAAGTTACCTTATCGTGAACAGCCTATAGTGTAAAATGTTCATGGTTAATTAACCACTTTTGAAATCAACCTTTAAATATATCTAAACCCCTATCTGCTTACACAGTATTTCAACGGGTACACTAACTGACATGCGCCCAGTGAAGATAGTAACGACGGAGGTAAAGTAGTTCCGTGTATTAGTATAATTAATAGTTTTAGGTAAACGTATATGAATTCTGAAATTATTGCTTTTGTTTTCTGTTTTTTAAAGTTCATAAGTTGGTACGGGTACCTGGCAGGTAAACAACTGCACCCTTACCCTACAAACTTCTTCCGTTTTCTTGACAGCCATTCTCCTGGAGAGAGTAACACCGATGCAACTATTTCGTACATTGATGTACACATGATTATGATATAAATCATAGCCATAAATACCTAAGGATTGCACACATTTGTTGAATAATAACATGACATTTTTTAAATTTTGTCGAAGAAAGGGGATGATATTACCAAACAACAGTTCGCAAATTTCAGATCTCGATTCAAGACACCTCTAATTAAGGAATTGTTCTTTCATCTCAATTAGGTTTTATTATTCAGAATTAAAACCATTTGAAATATCGATTTTGCCGTTCTAATTACTGTTTTTCCTACAGTACCTGTAGTTCTGGAACAATATGCATATATACGTATATATACATATACGTATGTATGCACATATAAACGTACATGCCCACACATCCACCACGCATATATTTCTCATTATTGATCCATTATTAGCGATTTTTCTCGCTCGCTATTAGTGAAAAATTGCATGTGGTATAGACCAATAATATAAGATGTCAAATTTCCTTGGACACTTTGACGTATATACATCATTGAGATCAGTGTCAATGAATGAATATTACATTTTTTTCATTTTAAATATCACATTTTATTTTATATTTTTCTGTTTGTTGGTTTTACTTTTTACATATATTATTGTATCATTTTGAAGAATGGGTTGTTCTTTTCAAGATTTTTCTTCTTTGGTAATGGTTAAGAAAAAAATGATTTTGCTCTCCATATTTAGGTTTATTTTGTACGGTTATAACAACAATGTCTTTATTTTTGTACCAAAATTAAAGCATTATAATATTCTCTTACACCAGCCCACTTTTTTCACAAACATATGTTAAACTTCAAATAATGAAATATTTAAAAACGAAACTTAATAATGATTAATTCCTCTCTTACTATGTATATTGACATGGATAGTTTAACACTACCATTAATAAGTTAACCATAAAATAAGTTAACATAATTTACAAAAACCTTTAATTACACTAACATATTTTAATGGTTTAGAAAAAAATGTCTGTGCAAAAGGTATTCAAACACGATTTAAAAATAGCAATAATAACTTAATTATTATGTCTTACTATGTGCATGGCCTAAAATACCATGCTGCCATCATGCTTATTCTACAGATTATAAGTTAACTTATAGAATAACAAAACATTTAGCAAAATATTAAATTACACTGACATACTTAAATAATTAAAAAAAATATGAAAAATATTTAAACATGGACTATAAATAAAACACGAATAAATTGCCATGTCATAAATTGTACATGACCTAAACTGTCATTTTAACAGCAACAGTTACCTTAGAAGAAGATATATTATAGGCGAAAAATGTTACGTTGTCAACACTTAACGATACATAATCTGATAAAAAGCACAAAAAANAAAAAAATGTCTGTGCAAAAGGTATTCAAACACGATTTAAAAATAGCAATAATAACTTAATTATTATGTCTTACTATGTGCATGGCCTAAAATACCATGCTGCCATCATGCTTATTCTACAGATTATAAGTTAACTTATAGAATAACAAAACATTTAGCAAAATATTAAATTACACTGACATACTTAAATAATTAAAAAAAATATGAAAAATATTTAAACATGGACTATAAATAAAACACGAATAAATTGCCATGTCATAAATTGTACATGACCTAAACTGTCATTTTAACAGCAACAGTTACCTTAGAAGAAGATATATTATAGGCGAAAAATGTTACGTTGTCAACACTTAACGATACATAATCTGATAAAAAGCACAAAAAAAACCAACTGTCGTTAAGTATACTCGCACATCCGCACGCACAAATCAGTAGTTTATTTTACAAATAAATAATCAAATGAAAATCCCTGCAATGAATTCTATATCTTCGTAAAAATTTTATTTTAATTTTGAGTACCTTTTCTATACTTGGTCAATTACAATTAACTTCTGCAAAGAAACACTTTGTCATCAACTGTGCGGTATATTTCGAATTTAACACATCGAAATAAAGTTGCATGACAAAAAAAAACGCGCAAGGGAAAATATCAGTTTGCATTGTTTCCCGTGTGAGTTTGAGCAAACGTCGGTATTTAATTCAGATCCTCGCGCAGTTCACAAACCTTAAGTAAGAACCGCAGTAATATCTGTCAATGGCAAAGGAAAACAACTGATCTTTCCCACCAAGTTCAGAAAAATCCTTTCTTCTCTGGGAGGAAACGTGTCGGACAAACCGTCAGAGTAATTCTGACTGGAAAAAACCGTGTATGCATTCCCGAATAATATGCTTTCCAGTACGTACCATCCAATGACAATTTTGAAACCGAGATAAAAAGCACACGTAAACAACGGAACGATCAGCGAGCGAAATTCTTCCAGGCGAGTATAACATCGCGGAAGTATCGAGGGAATAAATCTCGAATAAAATCTCAGCGTGGAAACCAAAGGATAAAGGTGAAGGTAAAGACATCAGAAAAAATAAGTATCGCGAGGAATGGTTACAATACAAGCGATATGGAGAATTTACTTCATCCAGGTAATGTCGATACTCGAACAGTTAAAGCCCCAGAGAGTTCAGCTGTGACTGATCAAGCAATCTGTGGTTTATCATTATTATTATTTTTAATTTCCTTTCTTTTTCTGACGTGCGGATAGTTAACTGAAGACTTAACAGGGCAAGAAACACGCTGTTCATGTATAACGTTTATCTACATTACTTCCAAAAGGAAGAAATTATATATATTTTAACAGTAGACAAACCTAAAGATTATGCTTATATGTTTTTAGGTTGGTGTCATGCTATGTCCAGACATATAACTTTAAATATTTTCTTCAACCACACAAGAAATAATAAAACTCTGTTCTTCACTAACGTATTTTATAACGTCTGTTAAATAATTTGTTTATTAATATTTCATAAAGTAAAAATTTTTTTAGAATTAATTATTTTCAATTTTGAGTACAATCGTACTTAAGGTCATTTATGTGTCATACACACTTAAATGTTGAACTAATCTAGATATAGGGCCTCCTTCTGAGATCGGATAATGCTCCAATAGCTAATCTGGGATTCGTGTTCGAGACGTCGAAATACGAGTACAACCTAGCGATCTCGGTCAAATCTGCTACGAATCTTGAACGTGGTGTATTCGTGTTTATTACTGAATTCCCTGAAACCCTGCAAAAGTAAAAACTACCCGGCTCCTCGCTGAGTATCCATTCGCCATGAGTACACAAAAAGGTCAACGAGCCGGGAAGAAAATGTCAATGAGAAAGCAGTGCACCAATATTCGTGCACCGGACAGAAAATACAAAATAAGTAATTTTGATACATAGCAAAGAAATGCGCTTACCAACATTGCATGCCTGAAGACCTAAAAAACGTCAGTAAAAAAAGTTTGCTTCACTAATAAAGAAAAAAAATAAATAAATAAAGGTACTTTACTTAATAATACTTTATTTATTGCTAACCACTACCAACGTACCTTTTTTCTCACTGGTCTTAATTTATATTGGCTATGAACTAAATATCCACAAGTTAAAGACAAATTATAAGTGAAATTCTATGTAACCAAATAAAAGGTTACGTCCATGTAACCGGATGTGAAAAAAAACAATATTATGTACGATATTTTTTTTNACCAAATAAAAGGTTACGTCCATGTAACCGGATGTGAAAAAAAACAATATTATGTACGATATTTTTTTTTTCAAGGAACCAACCTAACGTGTCGGTGATGTAGTGATACAGCGAACAGACTATAATATAACGTGATAGTGGTATCTTACCAACCACTGAACTCTACACAGTTGCTCCACATGGAGTTTCTCGGAGGACGGGTTACAAACTGCAGGCGACTAGTGAACGGGGCTGTCATCATTTGCCGAGTCGCCATTGCTAGGTGAGTGGAGGCGGANACTGGTCTTAATTTATATTGGCTATGAACTAAATATCCACAAGTTAAAGACAAATTATAAGTGAAATTCTATGTAATCAAATAAAAGGTTACGGCCACGTAACTGGATGTAAAAAAACCAATATTATATACGATATTTTTTTTAAGGAACCAACCTAACCTGTCGGTGATGTGGTGATACAGCGAACATACTATAATTTAACGTGTTATTGGTATCTTACCAACCGCTGAACTGTACACAGTTACTCCACATGGAGCTTTTTGGAGGACGGACTACAAACTGCAGGCGACTAGTGAACGGGGCTGTCATCATTTGCCGAGTCGCCATTGCTAGGTGAGTGGAGGCGGANGTTACAAACTGCAGGCGACTAGTGAACGGGGCTGTCATCATTTGCCGAGTCGCCATTGCTAGGTGAGTGGAGGCGGACTTACTGCCAGATTGCGCTGGACGCTTGCGGCTCGCCAAGAAATCGTAAGTTTGTGCAAAACCACTCTGATTCTCCTAGAATCACAGGTTAATACTGAACCGTTTTAAGTCATCCAGAGTCGTCGGTTTCCGATAAACCCTCACGTTTGAAAAAAAAAACCTAGATTTTACACTCGACCACTTATAGACGCCAAATTCAACAGGTTTTTATTGTTATTCACTCAAAATATTTTTGTGGCATTTTATCTATTCTTATTCACTCGCAAAAAAAACTTGCGATGGGGTGAACGCGTGTGAAAAACCAAAATTTCATAGGTTCATTTTGGGAAAATTGCGTTTCACACAAAACCCTAAGATACGTTTGTCATAACTTACACTCCACAGTAGCAACGAACGCTTGCAATCTGGCTGTGGGACAACTCTAGCCAAGTCGCGACCACTTGAAAAGGCGAATACGCNAGTAGCAACGAACGCTTGCAATCTGGCTGTGGGACAACTCTAGCCAAGTCGCGACCACTTGAAAAGGCGAATACGCTAGTCTTCAAGTAAGCTGAAGATCTATCGTTCATAGCAACTGCGGTTTTGCCTGCGTCTACGTTTGCACGCGTGTTTGATTAAAGCGTGGAAAAGATGACCCGGCACGAGTGATATTTAAATATTTTCATTCTACAATAAACGATCCTACTTTACTTTATAAATCAACACCAATAGCACATCTTAAAAGGAAAAGTAATTTTTTTTTTTTAAGTTTTCATTTGAAATCTGTGAGAAGAAGCGTACAGACGCACATTGAACGGCTGTTCAGGCAATATAATTGTCAGAAACACGCGACATGGCTTCGTAATTACCATGCCTTGAAATTAAATTTTATGTGGTGAAACATTTATTTTGAAACTCGGGCCTGTAAGAAAACCACACGTGAACTAACGACCATTTCGCACTATGATCACGTAAAATACGTCGAAATAAATAAATAATCGACTAACATACCGGTAGACCTACTCACAAAAAAAATGTGTTTAGATTCACATTTTTCATAAAACATTTCCCCAAATATGTGTGTGTATATGATATACAATATATATAGAGAGAGAGCAACAAATATAGCTTTCTATTTCCGATTTTACAGGTTTTTTTTTCATACCATTACTTTTATTTTTATGTCGCTTGCTTATGCACAAAAACGATAAATACTAACAGTGCTTTTGATTTCAGTGGGCNAATTACTTTTATTTTTATGTCGCTTGCTTATGCACAAAAAC
The DNA here is from genome assembly GCA_002778355.1 of Clitarchus hookeri. Lineage (NCBI taxonomy): Eukaryota > Metazoa > Arthropoda > Insecta > Phasmatodea > Phasmatidae > Clitarchus > Clitarchus hookeri. The sequence continues at coordinate 113,986 of NQII01000964.1, read as the reverse complement.
GATAAATACTAACAGTGCTTTTGATTTCAGTGGGCACCGAACCAAACTGTTTTTAACCACATTTGCTGTGTGTATTATCAAGCAAACCACTCAAGATACTAAACAACAGCAGCCTACTCCATAAGCAACCGTACCAAAATGGGGAACGTCATTACGTCGCTGCTAGCGTGCGATTCTGCGGACGAAAAAAAAATTACCGGAGGGTGGGAAATTAATGGTCTGCCGGTAATCGGCGGTAGATAAGCATGCGAGCTGCCGGCCAATTTATACCTTCGTGTCTTATCTTGTCGTGTTATCACTAAGGGAAANATGGGGAACGTCATTACGTCGCTGCTAGCGTGCGATTCTGCGGACGAAAAAAAAATTACCGGAGGGTGGGAAATTAATGGTCTGCCGGTAATCGGCGGTAGATAAGCATGCGAGCTGCCGGCCAATTTATACCTTCGTGTCTTATCTTGTCGTGTTATCACTAAGGGAAACGTGCACGCGTCACGCGAAAGTGGCGAGGCGGCCGCAGCAGTGATGGCTTGCTCCCAGCTTCCGGCGGCACCCAAGTTATGAAAATATTATATTTAAAAACACATGCACGAAAGTTGTTGAGGCCACGGTGGCAGAGCGGTTAGCCTGCCCGCCTCCCACCATGGCGAACCGGGTTCAGTCCACGGCCGGGTCACTCCCGGATTTCCACACGTGGGAGTCATGCCGGACTATGCCGCTGGCAGATGGGTTTTCTCGGGAATCTCTCCCCCCCCCCATCCTTTCATTCCAACGCTGCTCCATTCTCACCTCATTTCACCCTTAACGGCTCGTTGTTAAGAGCCGCCCATATATATTTCAACTCTACTCTCCATCTCAAGTACGAGTGAACGAAAATAACAAATTCCAAACATGGCCATATTCGGGTTTTCTAGTAGGAAAGTATCTATCATGTAATCAATTAGACAGGTCCAAATATTACTGCATATTAAAAACTAAATTACAATGAGAGTTGTCAAAAGAAGGAGCTTAGTTAAGATTTATAACGGACGTTATCAGCTAGATGACAATGAAGCTGTAGAGACACCGTCCCGCGTCGCCTCGAGGACGGGAACGGAGTGATAACTAGGTTTTACAGTGTGCTTCGTGGTGTCTTAATGATTTCCCTGGTTTCATGCGACATAGTAGGGGAGGGCCTCTGGCACTTGGCCGTAACAGCTGGTCAAATATCGAAGGTGATGGCCCATTAAGTCCCGATATCGCGGCATCGGTGCACTTGCCGAGTTTGCGTTTCGAAGGGCTCCCACAACCCCTCACGCCATATGACTTAGGTGGTATACACTGTTCACGGTATAAAAAATAGAACTTTTGAGGTTTTAGTTACTTTTTATTTCAGCCGTTTTTGATCCTTTAACCATCTTTTTTAAATAAATATTGCCATGTAAGTAATAAACACAGTGTGTGTATTCTACCGCACCAGGAAGTTAACGTCTAAGGCTAAAATAAAATTAATTTATTGACTACCATTCCAAATGTGATGGCTTTCAAAAGTGCTCACTTTACCATGAATTAATAACATTTACCTAAGTATTACGAAGCCGAGTATGGAATCGGGTGTCAGATATCTGCTCGACTGAGAATAAAATATAGGGACAGGCTGGACTTAACATGGGTCGCAGTAGAGTATCTGCTACTTTTTAAATATTTCGTTAACTTAAGATGGAACCATACATAACTAACCACGTAGACCAACTTATTTGTTAGTTCTAAATGTCAATAATCCAGAGCGGTATTTGTGTGTTTTACAAAACATTTACAGACGTGCTACCTATGTTTAGGCGAATAAGGTTGTTAAGCCACAAGGGAATTCTCTGCTAAACCATTAATTTAAAATTTTGGTCAATTAGATCATATCTTGCTTTGAAAAAAAAAAACAGTTAAATTTTTTGATGCGTTATATACGCTTATTGAAAGGGTTTTAGATGCACGTAAATGACTTCATTACCATCCTTTAATCATAATTCTTATAGACGGCTGTAAACACGAAGATTATATATGAGTAGGTATATAATTGTTTTGGATAGCTACAAAAAAATGTGTCCTTTATTTACAGTTAAATTATATATTTTTTCTCTTTTCTTCAAAATAAATATATTTGTAATAACTTCTTCGTTAATCAAAACATAATTCACTATTACTTGCGTGTTACTGTGAACTGTGTAATTTATATTGTTCATAAAAATAAATAGTTTTATAATGTTTGTTGGCAATTTTTTATGGGCGTTCAGAGTTAAACGAAAACGAAAATTCGTTACTATATATTTCACCTTCTATGTGGGTAATTTTGCAAACGAAACATTAAAAATGTATTTTGTCATAAAGACTAATTTTATTTTTAANTCACCTTCTATGTGGGTAATTTTGCAAACGAAACATTAAAAATGTATTTTGTCATAAAGACTAATTTTATTTTTAAAATTCTTATGAATGTTGGATACGTTTGTTACCAAAATGCATAGATGTAAATATGACATTGTTAAAATAAACGTATGCAATAGCCGTAACTTAGGCTGCCACAGAATTGTAGTGTTATGCACGACCAAGCGCTCGTGGTGCTTCGACGTGNTTGCAATAGCCGTAACTTAGGCTGCCACAGAATTGTAGTGTTATGCACGACCAAGCGCTCGTGGTGCTTCGACGTGAATCACTTCATCTTATCCGAAGCGGCAGGCCACTTGTCCGTGCTTGATGCACACGCGGAAGACGGTCGGGTGGGATTCGCGTGAGGTCAGATTAACCTCGTAAATAACCGAGGAGATGCTTATCCCGGTAGCCATTCTCGCGAGGGTAAACAGCGCTGACTCGCGAATGGAGGACCGTGATTCGCGGTTATTTACCGCCGACATCAGGGGGGGCCCTCTCACTGCATGGCCGAACTACACTGAAGAGCCAAAAAAAACTGGTATAGGCGTGCGTATGCAAATAACAGAGGTATGGAACCAATCAGAGTAACGCGATGCGGTCGGCAGCTAGATCGGTTACTGCTGCTACAATGGCAGGTTATCAAGATTTAAGCGAGTTTGAGCGCGGTGTTATAGTCGGCGCACGAGAGATGGGAAATAGCATCTCCGAGGTAGCGATAATATTTGGGTGTTCGCGTGCGACCATTTCACGAGTGTGCCGCGAATATCGGGAATCCGGTAAAACATCACATCTTCGACATCGCTGCGGCCGGAAAATAGATCGCGAAATAACGGGACAAACGACGACTGACGAGAATCATTAAACCGTGACAGACGTGCAACCCTTTCTCGAATTGGCGCAGATTGGATTTGTGGACTGCCCTGCAGGATTCGTGGTGCGAATTGCCTCCTGCATACCTTCAGACATTAGTCGAGTCAATGCCACGTCGTCTTGCGGCCCTTCTGCGTTCTCAGGCAGGTCCTACACGATATTAGGCAGCCCTACCCGATATTAGGCAGGTGTACCAGTTTTTTTTGTTCTTCAGTGTATAAATGTCTGGCATTCTCCGTCCCACGTGAACAGTCGGACGATGGTGGCTCGTGACGCACGTTAATGAAGTTCGCCCACCTACGTCACTGAAGAGTTCAGGTGACTTTATGAATCCGTCCTTTAAAGGACTCTTGTCCTTTACGTAGGTCACCTGTTCTTGTATTACTTAATTTTTTTTTTTTATTGTTTCTGTTTATGATTTTGTTGTTAAATTAAATTCTCTCTCTTTCTCAATGAATCTTGTTGGGGTTGAAATTAATTTTGTTACGCAGTTGCCATTATGCCTTTTTCTAAAGTCGAATTATGTTATTACTGGTACAGTCGTTGCGAGAATAGGTGTCTTTATTCTGTGAACGAGGGCAGAGTTTCACCATAACTGTTTGGAGTTGTACGTGGCTCTCAGAATCAGTCAAAGATATGTCATTTTATATTAAGGATAATTTATAACTCAAGAAATATGTTTTTCATCAAATCTATTGAAGCTTTCATTACAGTGTATTAAGTATAGGATACCAGTCTCCCGAGGTGTAGTATTACTTGGCACGACAATGTCATTTTTTTTTATAACAAAGCAAGTGTTATGCATTTAACTTTTTAATACCGTGGATAAATTACTTTGCCCTTTTTATTTCCTTTTTGTGGTGGTAGTTCTATATATATTTTTTATGTACGTAAATGTTTACAGATGACACCACTACTATTCGCAGTGTTCCTGAAATGCAAACAGACCTAACAAATTGGCATCGCTAGCAGTAGCAGAATTGGATGCTGTGTTCTTTCCCGTTACTAATAAGTTCGAAAGATTGTTTGAAAGCTTCAACAATGGCGGATGATCCATTCCTAACATTCGAAACGTATGAATTATATTTCAGTGAAGAAAAAAAAATGGGTGTGTGTACTTATGTAAGCGCGTTAGAAGTTATACTTCTTTGGCGTGACTAAAATAAAATTTTATTACCTTTGCATATAATTTAAGTAAGAAGGAAAAACGATAAAATGACCGAAGAAAGACATTAAATACAATTAATAAAGGTTTGATTAAAGAGCATAATTAAATTACCCTAACCGTGCCAAAAGAAGTATAACTTAATTAAATAATACCTACAAAAAAAAAAACCTTAAACTCTTGAAAACACTCTAAAAATTTTACTGTACCAATTTTGTCACTAACAAATTTTTCACGGCACAATGTAAGTAAAATTAATTAAGAAGTTATATATATAACAATATAATTAATATAAATGAAATGTATTTCAATTTGCTTATTACATGAACTGATTTTCCATCGGTTTTAATTATAATCATGAGCTATGTTGTGTACCTTGCGGTTGTATACGATACGCGCATACGCGTTGGGTCATACCCCTACCACTTCACTGTCCAATTTCGTTACACTGTGCGCGCGCAACTTCCGTTTCACACTTAACTGTTACCCTCAACTCGCCAAAAGAAGTATAGCTTAAAAAAACTGTATTGCTTTATATACTTTATTGAACAAAACAATCTATTTTTCTTATTGTAATAGCAGTAGTGCTTGTAACATTGCAACATATACCTAAAACTGTTTATACATACACACATAAATATTGTATGTGTATGTCTATATATATAT
>NQII01000964.1:73352-108860 GCA_002778355.1 Clitarchus hookeri | reverse complement strand
TGATAGTATTTAGCTTTATTTTACTTAATTTTCTTAAATGTGTTTATGCTCTTCGATATTACATTGGTTTTACAAATAAAGTTTTCGCTTTCTTGTTTCAAAGGATTGTCGCTAAATGAAGCACTGGAGATGCTTGCAGCATCTGATACAAACGAAGACACTGGCGAAATTGAAATCACCGTTCTTGCGCCTACAAATGCATGTGATCCAGTACCAGATGAAACTTCTGGTGGTGAGGAAAATCCATTTTTTGATAATCGCCCTTGTAGTCGGTCATGTTCAAATGTTGAGGTATCAGGCAATTTAATTTCAAAAAGTGTTTCCAAAAGGAATTTGAAGAAGTATCTTTATCACTGGTCAGAAGGTGATATTGTACATGATAATTCGGAGTGGCCATTGTTACATATGCCTACCAATCTTCTAACACCCGAACAACTGTTTTATCTTTTTTTTGATGATGAAGTTGTTACCTTGATGACAATGTACATCAATCAGTGTCGAGCAAAGAAAAATATGCTGGGTGTCATAACTGAAGCTTAAATGAGATGTTTTATTGGTGTTCTTTTGTCGAGTGATTATGTAGATATTTACACGAAAGAACGTGATCAGGGAAAGTATACCGGACACTCACAACCTACTGGTATCAAATGCTATTTCAAGAGACAGGTTCAAATTTATTATGGGAAAGTTGCATTTTTACAACAATGACCGTCATGACAAAAGCGGTAGATTTGCCAAGGTTCGCCCATTGTGTACAGAACTTAACAAACGTTCCCTTCTACATGCTCCCAATTGTGAAAACCACAAATTTGACGAAAACATGGATGCAAGCATATCATTAAAGGAAAACCCATTCGTTATGGGTATAAGTTGTGGGCAGGGGTGACCAGCAGTAGTTACACTGTTTGAACCGACCCATACCAAGGTGCTAACACGATCGAAGCTCCAGAATGTAGAGACTTGGGTTTAGGCGCTAGTGTTGCCCTGGATTATGTTGATGCACAGTCAAATATTGGCCCTTTCAAGTACCGCACCTTCACTGATAATTTCCTCACTTCCTTGCCATTGCTTGCTGAACTCCGTGAAAGGAACCTCAAAGTAACTTCCACCGTAAGGGAAAATAGGGTAGGTGGTTGCTCTCTAAAAAATTCTAATATACTCAAGAAAACTGCTCGAGGAACATGTGAAACAAAATAAAAATAAAACAATAATATTGTAGTGACCAAGTGGAGATATAATAGGGTTGTGACAGTTGCTTCAAACTGTGTTCCGGCAAATCTAGTACACTACGTCAGCAGGTATTCTTAAAAGCAAAAGAAGAGGATCCCTATCACCCAACCATATAACATTCATGTTTACAACCAATATATGGGTGGCATCGACAGAGCGGATCAGAACATTAGCTTGTACATAACTTCAGTCCGTGGCAAAAAGTGGTATTTCAGTTTGATAACCCATTGCATTGATGTTGCTGAGCTTCGTAGACAAGGCTATGGTTAACTGGACCACTTATCGTTCCGCAGAAGACTAGCCATTTCAGTTCTTGAAAAAACGTGGCACTTGGCGAAAGCATCAATGATTCCATATTTTATGGAAAAGACCACTGGATTGTACCACAAGAGAAGCAAACTCGCTGCAGAATGTGTTATGTGAAAACAACAACAAGATGTTCCATAAGCTATGTTGGTGCTCATGCGAAAATGTTTCAAGGGTTTTTCACAGCGTAAAATAAATATGTAAAATATTTTTGTCATACGTAAGAAGGATTATACAAATAAACTTTGACATTGACTGGACTGTCTACCAGTGTCGAGGAACATCTCAGATGGTTTACGAAGTGGTTCAAGTCCAGTAAATTCGAATCTTGATGACGTAGATCGTAGCATCAGACAGTTGCTAGACGCCCGCCATACACGTTGGAAGGAGGTTGTCATCGTTGTGGAGAGGGGGGTGGGGCTGCCTTGAGCCGCGCGCCCGCTTCGGCTGCGACGTGTGACGAAAATGTGGAAAAGAAACAAGTAATCTGCCGATGCATCAAACCACAGAACATATTTCACCTCCATCGTTGTTGCTTTTATCTAACGTGTTTTCAATTCGAAACTGTCGAATAATTTAAAAAGAAAATTTGCACTCAATAACAGTAAATCAATTGAGTTCTGCCGAACAGCACATGCAGAAGGTAAATACATAATCCAGCACACACTGTCACAAAACCACTGCTATCTTTTGTCGCCAGTAAAAAGTTATCTCTGTCCGGCTTTGTTTTTATGTGCGCGCGCGTACTACCGGGCCGTTGTCTTTCCGTTGACCGGTCCGTGCCGAGCCGCAGCGTAGGCATTAGGAGGGGACTCGCGCGCACTGACGTCTGCCGGTTACAGTAAACTTGTATCATGGTAATAAAATGTGTTGCCATGATAAAAAATAAAACCATTGTTTAAGGCATATTGCTGACTACATACGTTAAAAGAGGGTGTAGACATGATTTTCTCTATTTATACGGGGAGTTTATATTAACATGAAGTAAAAACACGCAGAAATTTTGTAGGTTTAAAAATTTACCTACAGAAGATATTAAAATAAACATACTATTCGCAATGTGGCTTAAACCAATTGTAGCAAGAAATGAGATCATGTTATATATTAAATGTTATTGAGACTCCTGGTATCCCTACTCTGTTGTTTCCACTGTGTTCCATACCATAGATTAGTGATTTTATTGAAACTTAGTGCCATGCATTGTAAAAGTTTCTTTCTTTAATATGTATGTGCCAGAGTTGCTGGGAACATTAGACGTACAATCTTCCCAGCATTTCAATACGAACCACGAAAAGAGAAATTAAAGGCTTTTAAGTTCCTCGCCAAAATAGATTAACTAACTATATGAATATGACAACTTAAAAAAAATATTTATTACTCCTATGCATGCCATATTATAAAAGATTTCAACGCCCATAAAACCCCTGCGTAACGCCATTCTGGGTATAACTTTAGATTTTAGAGCGACGTAGTCGCAAAAATTAAAAATTAACTATTTATTACCGTAATTGTTCCCTGCTTTCTACTGATCAGGAAACTAACCAGGAGTTATTTGCATACTTAACTAACCTTAATACCTACTCATGTGTACTACTTTCTCAAACCTGGACCTTTCTTATTCAAAGCGAAGCGGCTATAGGTCAGTCAGCAACAAGTAATATTTAATACTAAATATTGCGATTTTTACGTCGACCTGTTTAATGAGGTTTTAAATTAAACTAAAGAAGTTCACATAAGCCCACTTTGTTTTCACGGGCACGTCGGATGTTTATTTTGGATTGTTATAAATGAGACGATTTTTGAGCTGGAAAGAAAAAGTGCTCTGTTTTTCTACCCCAAATTTCCACAATTTCTTCTGTTTGAAAATATGTTGCAATAAACGACAATTTTATTCCCCACTTCGAAACTGCCCAGCTTCTCTAGTTAGTCATTATGACTAAATTTCTGAAGAAGCCTTCAGAAAACAACTGCATTTACAGACGCGTACCTAACAGATAATATNACTGCCCAGCTTCTCTAGTTAGTCATTATGACTAAATTTCTGAAGAAGCCTTCAGAAAACAACTGCATTTACAGACGTGTACCTAAGAGATAATTTCCTGTATCAGCAAATTTTTGACTTCCCGATGATTAAAAACATGCAAAATATATATAACTTCAACGTCACTTTAGTAATACAAGATTCCTTTTCCGAACATTATGTCCCTAGGGTTTTCTGGTTGTTTAGCCCCACAGATGCTGTGGCTTCATTTTCTGCACGAAGTTCTGATGCAGCCTGTGTATGAGTGTATGTTTATATATTATTCTAAATATATAAGTACAGGCTGTTCTCAGTAAAGTGAGCACTTTTGATATCAACATTTGAAAAATGTCACTTTCTTTACCTGCATGTATTTCAACCGGCACACTATGCACCCAGTAAAGTTAGTAACAACAATTAAAATTTTATTTTATGTTAGTACGAAAGGACCATGGCTTCTTCCGCGAGGAAATCTTGTGTAGACTATTGATTAAAATATATTTTAAAGCGAAGCTTAACATAATTTTGTTACTCATATCGTTGGATTCCTTTTTTTTATAAACTGACAATCTATAGGCTTAGGGTGAACATGATGTCAACCATAGGGAGCCTATTTTTTATCTCTGTTAACAGTCCATCACTTCTTAGGTTGTTACACGCGTTCATTGAGTCTGTATCGGTGACGCTAGATTTGATTTTACGGGCTTCTACCCCGCCGCGCCCTCGTGACGTCACAGCGAAGCGAGGATCCGCCGACTCGGAGTACAGGATTCACGGCCGTCACGAGCCTTGCTCTGAACCAGACAGACACCGCGGTTCATCATCGGGAGCTATAGGACGTTCACGGTAAAGTGAGCACTTTTGAGGAACTAGTTACTTTTTACCTTCGAGACATCATTTATAGTTTAGCCGCCTTTCAAAAATAAATATTGCCGTTTCAGTAATAAACAAAGTGTGTATATTCCACCGCACTAGGAAATTAACGCCTAGGGCTGAAATAAACGATATTTACTGACCCGTATTCCAAAGGAGAGGGCTTTCAAAAGAACTCACTTTACCGTGAATAGCCTATATCCTCGGCGCGGGAGAGGCACAAGCCCGTTTGTAGTACCCAAGCGCCACGCCAGGGAGAGCTGCGCTCGCCGGCATCTGCCGCAAGATCGAGTCTGAGTCAGACGTCACGTAGCGTGAAACAACGTAGGTAAGCGCACGCAGCAGTGAGACCTGGGTAGAAGAGGATTGCAGGCGGCAGAGATCAAGGCGGCTGTTGTCGAAGAAGCAAAAAAAGAGACGAACAAAGATGCGGAGAAATAAGAAACACACGTCCCTAGATATTGAATAAGCTGCTAGAATACCCCAGAAAAGAATGGCCTTGACACGTTGGAAGGATGAAAAAAAACTAAAGATGCCGAAAATAAATTTTATATTAAATACCTTCTGAAAAACCAACAACTAAACGCATTTTTAATTGAATCCACTGGGTATCGCAAGTCACACGCTTGGCTAGTGCTGATCTGCGGCTCATCGAGGCAACGTCTTCTTACTGTACAGTGTTAACATTAACACTTAAACAGTAAGTTTGCATTACAGTAATATAAGACTTTGTGAATGGTTATCATTACGTAACTTTGTTACAACATTATTAATGTTACTACAACAAAAACGATTAAAGAAATGCCTCAATAGTATTTTTTTGTTGCAGCAACATTAGACTTTTTTTCTGTGTAACAGGCAGAGGTATTCATGGTAAAGTGAGCACTTTTGAAAGCTCTCTCATTTGAATAATAATATAAAAATATGGTTTATTTTAGCCTTGTACGTTAACTTCTGAGGGGGTCGGTTTATACATACACACTGTGTTTATTACTTACATGGCAATATTTATTTTAAAGATGTGGTTAGATGATAAAAAATGGCTGAAAAGGAAAATTAACTAGGGCCGCAATAGTGCTGACAGCCAATAGGCAACACACGTCATACAGGAATTGTAAATAAAAGATACGCGAGTGAGAAAAGAATAGCGTTCGTTGTACTCGCAGTGCTAGGCGTCAGTCCAGGTGAGTTGCGTTAACGAATGACGACAGCACGTTGATGTACTGTGCACCACCAGGGGTGTACACTTGTAAACAACTGCTAATGTACAGTACTCTGGCTGCAAAATGAACTCAAGGCAGCTAATGCTGTATTAAACGAATGTATCGAGAAACTTAACGAACGTCTACTGTACATTTACAAAAGAACTGTTCGAAGGCCCTACCACGGGCTTCAATACAGGCATTGTGTGATTGTTTGCTACCAGGCGGACCACTCGGCCATCTGAATTTGAAATTTCCGCATTGATTTCTCGAAGAAAAAAAAGTTCACCTGAGAGTGTTCCGACAAGACGATCTGGACGATTTGCAACTAAATAAAGATCTGCAACCACTGTAAAACTCTTCGCTGTAAACCGTTATTTTGTACAAATTCTTGCGGTTGCCACGAGTATTTTGAATTGAAATTCGTAACGGAAAAACTTATTTTTAAAACCCTATAGTATTAATAAACAAGTCGAAACTAATTGAAAATATCTGAGTTTCTAATATTTCCTAACTCCACAGTTTTTTTTTTTTGTGAGATGGCAACGCGCATAACACGCTAGTGAATATGGTGTTCGCGTTTAAATGAGCATGTTTAAAAACCTACTTAGGATATACTTTTCTCCCTATTTTGTACCCTTCTACGATATTTCACATTTTCACTGCCAAGAACCTGACCACGATATTCATGCATCTATCGAGTGAAACTGAGAAATACAGGAACATAAACGTCAGAATTCGTACTCTCATACTCACAAAACAAATTAATCTCAATTAACTGTGTTAGATATCCACAAATTCAAGTGTTTCACTCGGAAACGAATATGTTTGTAGGATCATCTAGACTCTTAAAATAGGGTTGTAGGTACCATCTAAATATTGTTAACACAGACAGTGATACCAAAAGAACTATTTGTTGTTTTCCTGCCCGTGATTGTATGCTATACATATGGTTGCTACTACAAAACAGCGAGTTTCTTCAACACAACAACTTCAAAAATATTTGTATTGTTCCCCACAACAATCAGAGTTGTAATAATCCAACGTAAAGTTATGTTGGTAATCCTAACTAACATTATAAATGTGAAAGTGTGTTTGTTTGATTGTTTGTTTGTCCTTCTTTCACGTCGCAATGGAGAAACGGATCGACGTAATTTCTTGCACAGAAAAATATAGAGGGCTGAAAGTTGATATTGGCAACTTTTTATCGCGAGAAAATATCTAAAAAAAATTTACAAACGATAATAGTGAATCCAGTCGGAAAAAAGTTTACCGCCAGCGCGCTCTCTTGCAATACGNTAAAAAAAATTTACAAACGATAATAGTGAATCCAGTCGGAAAAAAGTTTACCGCCAGCGCGCTCTCTTGCAATACGCTGTCTAAACCGTTAAAGATGGAACAATACCATGTAGTAAAGAATTGTGNCGCTCTCTTGCAATACGCTGTCTAAACCGTTAAAGATGGAACAATACCATGTAGTAAAGAATTGTGTAGAATAAAAGTACCTTAAAAAACTCCACGGAAGCATATATCTATCTATAACAGATAAATATTTATAAGCGTTTTTACCATTTAATCCACCAAGACGCTGAGTTTTATAATATGTATAGAGTACAGAAGATTAACACTAAATCAAATTTATTAAAAAAAAAAAAAAACTTAAACAATATATTTCTAGTCCACGCGAGCGGAGCCGCGGTCACAGCTAGAAGTAAATAGTTCAGTATTGCTTGAACGGTTCTGTTGGCGGTGCTATATGTTTCGTAGCAGGAACGCAGCGCTGTGCAGTAGTACCCACGTACAGTAGGAAATACAATTAAAGACAGGAATACAGCAAAAAGTTATGTTGGTGTTACTCTAAGTTAACCAAATTGTAGATGGCACCTACAATCGAACAGATCGCTGTCCCTATTATACCAGTCTGGATGGTTCCTACAACTGTATTATTTTCTCAGCGTGCATTTTCAATGTCACGGTATCACATCACATTACTTTTCTTAACGAACTGCCAGTTAACTTTGCTGTAAGTAAGTCAGCTAGTCTTCCCGTTAACACGCAGGCAGTTTGGGGCATGTTTTGTTTCAAATGTTGATTTATAAATAGTTGACCTTGGAGCGAACTATACGTGATGTCGCTGTATTAGACGAGTGCTTGTTTTATGATGCTCTGTTACCTTAAAAGCAATGTAGGTAGGCCTAGATCACGGGTTCAATAAAATCACTCAACAAACTCGGAAAGAAAAAAATTACGTGTCCAAAATTTCTCCACGAAAAAGCAGAAGTTCAAACTTTTGGAAAATTTTCGAAGTTTTCTATTATGAAAAAAAAAGTATTGTCTCCGTACTCTTCCTTGTGAGAAGTCTTCTAAAAGCATCTGACACAACGAATTTCCGGCCATGTCAGGTACACGGTAGTTAATATCCTGCCGTCTTTATCCCGGTATTCGCCGTTGTATAAATGTCAGAACTGGCACTTCCTTTTACTGGAAATTCCACATTCGTGCTAGGTTCAACTCGCTACTAGACGGTAGCCAGGCAAAATTTCAGTACTTCCAGAACTTCATTTTTAGAGTAATGGCGGGGTTAAAATAACGCAACTGAAATAAATATTTTTCAAATTTGCCCAGGCAAAATAGAGCTATTTGTTATTTTTAGAATTGTTTGATATTGGTTTGAGAATATCTACGAGACATCTTCAAAATAATGAACGGTTGAATAAATTCAGCAAAAACAATTCTATCAATTTAAATTGTGTTATGTATTGTTTATATAAAATTTCAATACTTGCCACCATTTTATCATAAAACTTACGGAGAGTAAAAGTGTTTTACGAATTTATTAAAATAATTGATTTCTTTCGGATTCTTTGTTACCGTCAGTCGCGTTTTGTAGCCACTAAACTGTTTAAACTTTTCTGAAACACAAGTACATAGGCTGAACTTGGAATCGAACAACATCGGTGGTCTCGCAATCAATTTTGTATACACTACAGAATTAAATAAGCGATTGCCGCCATAAAATAATAATTTTTTTGCATATTTCTACATTTATTATATTTACCAGTTCTTAACTACAACACTGTGTTTTTGATTATCAATATATTTATGGCTTTCGGCCGATAATGATCTCCAGATTTCAGATGTTATGGTTCTATTAAAATAAATAATATCCTGAATTTATTTTAGAACCAATAAAGCTACAACGTACTAGTCAAGCCTAAATTCTTTACTACTACAACACTGGACTATTTTTCAACATTTCTGTGCTCACATGAATCAGCATTATCAAGGCTAAAGTATTTGTGGTTACGGCAGGGAATTTTATTTTTTATCTTCGAAAGTGTCAAACATTAAACGTGAACCTGCTTTAGTACGTTGCTGGTTGCGTTCTTTTGTCAACGACTCGCAATTTAACGTAAACTGTCCTCGCGCAAATGAAGTTCATTAACTTCTATGACGTGAGAGGAAGCCCTAAGACCATTAGCTACCAGACCGCAAGAACTTTACTAAATTATTTCACCGCGTGCGCAGACGTTCAGTAACGACTTCACGAGCAGGTCGTTTGGTTCGCTACGACGGTTTCGGTAACTGCGCGAGGGGAAGTTCTCTGTGGATGCACAAGTCGTGCCCTCGGGCGTGTCCTAGCTTGAGGGGTCTTACAAGGCAAGTAGTTCTGCGCACTACGTAGCGTAGCTTTCCCTGTGAACTTATTTGCTCTCGGGAACCAATTAAAATGAAGTTTGAGCTTTCCTCTGCAACGGAAGTCTAACGAAACGCCGCGGCGGGCGTCAGTTTTGCAAAGTACTGGCATAGAGGCTGGGAAGCAGATAGCGACGTGCTTGGTATCGGCGACTTTTGCTCATTAAACACTTTGCACGACGATCGAAAACAAACCATCTAAGTTTATACCTAATATATTGTCTATAGCTTTGTTCGACGTTAAGTAAACACTTTCGAGATAAGGCACTGAAAATAAATCCCAGCCAGAAACTGACTTAAATTCTTGAATAAATTATTGAATGGGAACTGCAAGTAAATTCCATGTAATTCAGCGCATTATTTAAAATGTAGTGCAAGACTTGGTACGCACATAAATTGTTTTCTTATACGTATAAGAGATGAAATTTTTGCAATAATAACGTACGTATTTATATTTACACCCTAACAATTTCGCTCTTTCCTTTGATTTACGCGTGCCCGGCAGTCACAAAGTCCATGATTATGTATTTTTAGGCTCAAATTCGCCTCTTATGCCGAAATGCTTCGTATTTGTGTCATAATTTCAGTTACGGAGTTTTATTAAAAATTACAAAATTTACCTTAAACAAACTGTTTTACATTTTTGTGTTCTTAATTTTACTATTTGTTGTTAGGTAGTAGTGAAAAGACAGGNTTATGTATTTTTAGGCTCAAATTCGCCTCTTATGCCGAAATGCTTCGTATTTGTGTCATAATTTCAGTTACGGAGTTATTATTAAAAATTACAAAATTTACCTTAAACAAACTGTTTTACATTTTTGTGTTCTTAATTTTACTATTTGTTGTTAGGTAGTAGTGAAAAGACAGAGACGTACTGCTACTTCAAAGTTTATGTTATGCTATTTGTTACAAAATTTTAGGTTAATAATCACGTTTCACACCTGTACTGCAGAGTTAAGGCAAATAACAAAACAGCTAATAGTAGCAGTTTTTTTTATTTTTACTTGCAAATAATTTCAACTGGCAGGAAATGAATAAATAAATCCTAAGTATTTATTGACGCAGAGCCTTAATTTGCATGTTTCACGAAATTATGCACACTCGGAATAAATAAATAAACCGAGCAGTTCCTTCAAAAGTGCAGCTAAACTAACCAGAGAACAAACTAAAAGAATCGAATTTACGTCACAGTGAAGCAAATTTGATTCGCATTCGCAGCCTTTAGAATTCTGCGGCAATCTAATGCATTGGCGGGCGGTTATCCAACCCCATTCCAAGTAAATACTGGTGCAGTTATTTAATGTGAGTCTGCTCAATTCCTTCCCCAGCAGGCTGAAATCCTGATTAGCCTACGTGCACAAAAGTAAATAAAGACTAGCATTCCATTAAATTGCACGGGCTGTATTTTCCCTAGAATTCACTAGTAGAGTGAAAGTTCAAACTTGTGCTCGAATATGTTGTGTTCCTAAGGAATCATCGCCACCAGTAGGTCACCAGTTCGCGAAGGAGTATGTAGTTATACGTCGTGGCCATCTTCCTCACTGAATCAAGGCCGTACCAGAATTGTAACTGCATACTAACTTAATTTACTTGGTATTACTTGTCCAGACTTCAGATGGGTCATCTCCTCTTTTGACTATAAATTCATCACACAATCTGGCGGCAATAGCATGAACTGCAAGAAAACAGAAGAATGTGCTGCACGAAGACACCACGTACAAAACAATTAACTAACATACTAAGTATTGAATTCTGCTGTATTTAACAATAATTTATTACAAAACTCTCGGTGCATCAAATGATTGGAAGCACTTTTACCATTCCCACCGAAAACTGTTAACGTGCGACTAAATTACATTTAGTGAAATCTAACTTCTTATTTATTAACCTTTCAAAGCGTAGTTCCTTTTTACATCCATTAAAAAAAATGGCGGCCGCAGCAAGTGCGCAAACACACTACAAGCAAGCAACTTCGTGTACTCGAANTATTAACCTTTCAAAGCGTAGTTCCTTTTTACATCCATTAAAAAAAATGGCGGCCGCAGCAAGTGCGCAAACACACTCCACAAGCAAGCAACTTCGTGTAATTGAAAAGGGTAGTGTCCGCAAGTGACAATTTTAGGAACTACATTACTAACGTTTTCTACTCTGGAAATAGAAAAAAGTAAGAATATTTTTAAAATTTGAAAACTAAGAATTTTTACATTATTTTGTTGTATTTATTTTACAAAATTACTATCAAATAAGAAGATCATCGATGCTACGATTGTGTGCCACTGAACTTTGTATAATATAACAGATCACCGTATCCTCTTGTCCCCTGTCGATGCGGGAAACACGGTATGCCTGTCTACACGGCTGGTTCACGCGCGGCGCAGGAGAGTGGGTAGAACGCCGAGGTATGGCGGTAGCCACGTGGGATTAGTTGGCGAGAGGGGTGATTCGACAGTCTGCGCGGGTCCGCTCTTCGCAAACAAACTCGTGTTCGCTCGTCACCGGAGCGAACGAAACTCGCGTCCCTTTTGCGTCGCTCGCGGTACCTGCCCACTCTTACACTCTGTGATTTCAAGTGAAACTGCTGCTCAGTGGAAAAAATTTCCCCCCATTAATTATGNAAAAATTTCCCGCCATTAATTATGCACTTTGAAAGCTCTTATTATTTCCTTTTCAGCGAATGTGCGTTCTACCACAGCTACGCGTAAAAATCAAAGGGGTTTTTTTTTCCCCCACGTTAGAATTTAAACCGGTGTTCATTTACAGGTTGAGTTTTACATCTCACCTTTTACGCGATGACAGACTTTATATTACCGTGGGCTTCGAATCAATAAGTTGCTAGCTGTCCAGGATTTCAATAATACCTTCGAAAACGCGCGAACTATAATCGACTTGTTCTTATTCACACTGTCGGCGAANTGCACTTTGAAAGCTCTTATTATTTCCTTTTCAGCGAATGTGCGTTCTACCACAGCTACGCGTAAAAATCAAAGGGGGTTTTTTTTTCCCCCACGTTAGAATTTAAACCGGTGTTAATTTACAGGTTGAGTTTTACATCTCACCTTTTACACGATGACAGACTTTATATAACCGTGGGCTTCGAATCAATAAGTTGCTAGCTGTCCAGGATTTCAATAATACCTTCGAAAACGCGCGAACTATAATCGACTTGTTCTTATTCACACTGTCGGCGAAAACACATAAATTTACACATCAGTAATAGATTTACGTTTGTGGTTTTTTTTTCAAAGTATCTCTTGGTTGGCGCAAAGACGCTATTCATTAATTACTCGTACATGCCAGCGTAAAATTTCACCGATTTTTTTTAAGTGGTACGCAACCGTGAAGTAATTATAAAATGTATTAGCTAATTCCTGAAGGGTATAAAATGACATGTTACATTTGCTCAAATGAGCAAAATGTTACGACGTGAGACAGACAATTTGTAAACGTTAGGCTTTCACTGCAGGCACAGAAAGCCGGAGGCTGATTATCGACGACTGCGTATGCATCCAGAGGTGTCTCGCGAACTGCCTACAAAACATTCCAAATCTCTTGTTCAGAAAGGACATCAACTTATCATGTTTCCCTTCCAACAAACTCATGATTTCAAGACAAAAAGATGAAATTAACTTCAATTTACTCCATTTGCAGTAAAACTATAGGTTAGAGTAATTACACTAACATTGGAGAAAACATACAGTATTTAAAGAAGTAATTTTTTAAATCATAATCGAAGTCGAAAGATTTTTGAATGTAGCAAATCGTTTTCATTTTGGAGATGCTTGAAATTGGTTATTGCACTGCCGCATACATTTTCNCAAGACAAAAAGATGAAATTAACTTCAATTTACTCCATTTGCAGTAAAACTATAGGTTAGAGTAATTACACTAACATGGGAGAAAACATACAGCATTTAAAGAAGTTATTTTTTTAATCATAATCGAAGTCGAAAGATTTTTGAATGTAGCAAATCGTTTTCATTTTGGAGATGCTTGAAATTGGTTATTGCACTGCCGCATACATTTTATACCCTATATCACCTCTCTAAAGTTTTCACAACTGTGTGTAAATCTCTACAGACGCAGTGGTAAATCTCAAGACACGCATTTGTTAGGGCATGGGATCGAATCCTGGCCGGCCATCCTGGTTTCGGTTTTCTATGGTCTCCCGAAATCACTCCAGATGGATGGTCCTTCACCACAGGCCATGGCCGATCCCTTCCCTGTTCTTTGGGCCGCGGTAGTGTAGTGGTTAGACTGCTCGCCTTCTACCTAGGCGAACCGGGTTCGATTCCCGTCGGGATCGCTCCCGGATTTTCGCATGTGGGAATCATGCCGGGTGGTGTCGCTGGTCAGCGGGTTTTCTCCGGGGATCTTCCGTTCCCCTCGCCACGGCATTCCGGCGCTGCTCCATACTCACCTCGCTTCACCCTCATCGGCTCTCAAGGCCTCGATGTTAAGAGCCACCCAAATCTCTTCACTCGCTCACTTCTCTGTTCTTGCTTCTCTGAGCGACTTGCTCCGTCTCTAATGACCTCGCTGTCGACGAGTCTTTAAGCCCAACCTACCTACCCTACTTGTGGAGGGTACGATCGTCTCTAAAACAACGGGAGGAAATAAACCGACATGACCATAGCGTTTAGCAGACTTAAACATATACAATCTAAAACATTTAATCACTTAATAAATCTAATAAACAGTGGCGCCCTATAAGTTTCGTAATTGGGATATCCACGTTTGTGCTGCAGAGTCCAACATCAGACGGATACAAGTATATCAGCACGTAAAGAGTAAAATGGTTTTACTCATGTCATCATCATTGTTCATCTTAAGGTACATTCATATTACCATTCACGGAACGTTTCAATCACGCAGCGTCTAAGTTCCGAAAAATATCGTTGAAGGGTTTTTAATTGTGGCATTGATTTCACACGGCACGTATAGGATCGGGCACGTTACGTTTTCGTCCGTTATTAAGAACAGAACATTTACCGGTACGTGACATCCTGGAACTTGCCCGTCCGTGCAATGTGAATAGACAGCGGTATCGTTCAGGCCGAGAAGTGGTGAACGTCTGCCCTTTGGATTCGTGAAGGAAAAAAATCATCGTCATATATTGGAAATGAATTCTGAAAAACTCTCTGAACTTGTTCGTGAACAAAAATTTATGTCAATCTACAATGATAAACGCTACCTTACTGAAGTCTCTACCGTACCACATGCATTCGCAGTAGCGCATACTTGGGTCTAAATATAATCCACGTAGGTAGCGCGTGCAGACTTCAATTATTCCTTTTCAGATGCCGCGCGTCTTCGCCCTATCGGCAGACTGCATTTCTTATACGGGACTCGGCCAATTAACAAAGCAAAATAAATTATCTCTCAGGCCGACGACCCACTACATCGACGCCTTCAAACATCGCGCCAATCACGAGACGTCTACATCATATCTAACACATACGTCTTGTGTTACCATAGCAACCAAACAACAAATTCCTCTATGCAAAGCGGCCCACTTAAAAAAATAACTTTGTGAATGAAAACAGAAAGATTTACAAATATAATTGCTCGGATATACGTTTTCTGATGTTAAAACAAATTGCAATTAACAATATGAATTAGAACTGGAGTAAATAAAATATATCTGCAATAAACAAATAATAAAAAAAGCACATAAATATTACGTTAACATACACATCGCAAAAATAAACTGAGATAGCTGTGACAGAAATAAGTAGCGGTTATTTGAGGCGTTACTATTTTATGTATATAAATGCGTGTGTGTGCGTGTGTGTATATATAGTTGTCACTTTAAACGTCTACCTTTAGCTTAGATATGAAAATGTAACAATTACTAGATGTGAGGAAAAGTATGTGATGGTTACAATCTGCATGAGAGCAGTATATTCACATCCCTTTAGAAAAATAAACAGGCTTTAATTTTGTGCAATAAAATTTTAAAACATGGTTTCAAAGTTCGTTGCATTATCTATTCAATCCGTTCCAGTGAAAATAAATATCCAATTAACCACCTTTACTCACAAATTCATAAATAAAACATAAATTACACAACGAACTTGAGTAGCAGAACAAACTGTAAGTAAAAAAATATCGAAATTTCTTGAATTTAACTTTGATAATTTCGTGCAAGTTAAAAGAAGCAAAAAATATAATAAAAATTATAATTCATTTTAACTTCAGAAGTAAGACCGTACTCGTAATAAGCTAGTTTTAAAATTCCATTCGATATTTACTTCAGTTGAAAGCCAATAATTTTGAAGTCAATTATGAAATATGTCATGGTATAATTATATTACAAATTGCCAATACACCAAATTTAATTTTTTATTAAAATAAAATTTTTGTTACAACTTAATTTTTATTAAAATGTTTGCGGCTGTTTATAATTTCTACCTTTTGATACCGTTGGTACCTCGGGGCCGCGGTTACGTATAGGCTAGAGCGCTCGCATCCCACCAATACTAACCGTGTTCGATCCCCGGCAATTTCGCTCCAGCAGTTTCACACGTCGGAAACGTGCTGGACGATGCCGCTGGTCATCGGGTTTCCCCGGGGTTCTCCCGTTTCCCCTGCCCCTGCATTCCGACCCTGCCCCGTACTCACCTTGCTTACCCTCATCGGCTCTCAAGAGCCCGGCGTTAGGAGCCACGCAAACATTCCCAGTTCACACCAGTGAGTACCTTAAACAAGGAAAAAAAATGCACCACTCCGCATTCTTAACCAAAGTTTAAATATCAAATGTTATTAGAATTTTCACACGAAATATAGGAAAATTATTTCATATTTAAAACGTCAATAAAACTGATAATTAAATAGTTATTATTGAGATAATTTATGTCTCAATCCAACAGTTAATTTTTGCCATTTCGAGCGTGAAATAGAAAAAAGTCAATACAGGTGACATCTCACAACTACAGGAATAGCGAACATACAATTTTACAGTTAAGTCAGATCCCTAGTAGCAGCTGTTGAGAATGCGGTGGTCCGCTTCGGGTTTACCCTTCTGACTTCGTCACAGATTGCAGAAGTCTCAACTTCTGGCGGCGCCTTTGACGTGGGTTGAATTGAATTGCTGACAGGCTGCATGATGCATCTGTGCGTGCATCACGCGAGATTGAATACGCCATAGGGAGCGTAGTTTGCTTTTCGTTCAGCCGAAGCCTGGCACATCAGTTCCCAGCAGGGCTGCCATAAATCTTCTTCTCCCTTATAATGTACTTTTTTTCCGATAGTCAAAATGACGTTCGGGAGGGCCTTAGATTCAGAGTAGAAACGCCCGAGCTTATTTCCCCGTCCTCTTGATTCTTATTTACATTTATTCTAATCTTGAAAAGTGAAGTTGATTTAGCGTCTGGTTTTAATGCGTGTTTTTGTATTTAAATTAAATATTACAAATTCTAAAATTGATATTTTGGTTTATTAAAGTTTTTGTTATAATTATAAAATATCGTATGTTCTTTTTTTAATCTCGTATAAAATGGTGACCTTGGTTCGTGAGCCTTAATTCATGGAGAACCTCGTGAAGAATTGTTAGAGCGCCAGGCCGAGTTGAAGGAGCACGTTCAAGCTTCTGTAGATCTGGTTATTCTGTGCTTCGGTCCGGGTGCCTCCTAGAGCGAGCGGGTTTCCAAGGAAACGTTCTCCGTGACGACATTTTAGCCCACGCACTGCTTCATTAGCCACTGTCGCACCGCCGATTCACACGTCGCGTCGTCTCAGCTGCGAGAAGCGAACTCAACGACTCTGTAAACCTTCATTTATACCCCGTCTCCGCCCTACCCCAAAAATCTTTCCCCTTCGGCTCGTCTGGCGCTCCACCGCATCGATTAATATGGCCGGCTCACGAATAACTAATAACATAAAAAAAAATATTTTTGTACCTCTCCAAAAAAATTGCAGATACACTCATTTACATTAAAAATTTGCGCACCGAGAAGTAACAATTTTATTTAAATGAAATTTTGCAAGTTTCGTGGTATACAAAAAAAACGTGAGTATGTTATGAATTTTCGCCAACATATGGTACAAATATAAGTTACCTTTAGTACCTCGTCAGACCTCCTCTTACCAGGATACTTCCTTGTTAAGATGGGGGCACGACATAAAATAAACGCCGTATGTTCTCATGTAGCAGGTTTTCCCGCACCTGTTGCGAATAACACTCCAATTCACGAATATTTTAACACGAAGTAAGATGGTGGCCATGTGGTCCTACAAATGTTAGATGGGCAAAAAAAAACCATATGACCAAGTAGAATGAGGATGCATTGAAAACATGACTAAACATTCCTTGGGAACCAGAGCTGCATATGGTTGAGCATTATCTCTACAAAATGACTGGCTCCTGGATACTGAACAAGAAAGGGAAAGTTAACACATGAGGCCGCATGAAGTTTTGAACACACTACTGTGCATTAAGTGACGAACTGCGAACGCAAACAGTCGCTCACCAGACAATCACAACGTTGGTAGGTGACTGTGCAGCTCTAAGACGAAATATAAAATTATCAGTTTCTTATTTTAAAAAGCATGCATTAATAGAGATATATTAGTTGTGAACAACATATGATTATGGTTATACGAGGGCGTACGCACGCCGTAGCTTCAGTCACCCCAATTAAAGGCTCCCTCTGGAAAATATCGAGGACAGCAAGTGTTTCCCCCTCCCAAACACCCTGAAATCGCCACGTTCAGCGATGTAGGAAATCACCACGAGCTGATTCTTCACCTCATGTGACACTACACCCCACCGTACATTGAACTATATTTTTAACTAGACACCATGAAATGATAATCATAAGATCTGTCAAGGGGTGTGTAAGCAGGTAAACCGGCCAGACGCTCCGCTAGATTTCGCTGCATATAGCATGTGGTGTTTCCTTGCGTGCTTGTCTGCTCCAATCGAAGCAGCCATGGCAAATAGCTGCAATGATAGTAACAATAAACAATGGTCACGTCATAGTGGAGAAAGGTAGCTGTTGTTGCACTCCTTTAAATTTGGCTTTAAGAAAAAGGAATAAAGGTGCCGAAATAAACGAATAATGTGGATCAGGCGAGTGGCTAGCAAGAAGAATAATAATAAAGCAATCCTTCCTATCTATGGTTTTTGAAGAATTTGGGTCAGTACGACGGTAACACCGAATCCCTGTACGTTTTAATAATTTCTTAATTAGTTTTTTTTTTGTAAACGACGACTCCGGCTGCCAGACGGATCAAATAGTTGATATAAATAAAATCATATAGGCCACTATCCTCGTTTGATTTTGTTAACACTGACGGATGTGTTGCGATTTTGTAAACTGAAGATCCATTATTCTCTGTACTGATTTGTACAGCGTGTGGGCAATCGGATATCCTGTGCCTGTAACCTTAAAGGTTAAACAGGAGTAAATTCCAGAGCATCCTATGGTGTGCACAGCGCCCAGCACTAGTTGTATTCAGCCACAAAGAGACACATCATGCATTCTAGCCCCTTCAGTTGTTAGAGTAATCCATTCTGTGCACACCGGCCAGATCCCATAGACGTCTGGAGCCAGACTATAATATGGCACTACCGTCCTTTTATTGGCAGCAGTTGAATGCAATCCAATAGAAGGAGATTACGCTCCTTCCAATCGCGGTGGGTGGGCGTGGATAGCAACTCGCCTATCAACAGCATCGTAGAGAGTTGAATCTGCACGCGCCACCTTGACGGTCCGAGGACCATCAAACCTCTACGAACGCCCTTCGTAAACGAGTCATCTTACTAGGCGAACCAGACCGTCGTCCCTTCCTTAGCGAGTATCAACCCTTCGAAACTACAGCCTGGGGCCGGCGGCACGCCGCTTTGCTTCCCCAAGAGTTACTCGAGCGACAGGAGCCCATCACCAAACCTAGCACCGTGTATCGTGGAAGCCCGGCTACTAAGGTCGCATGCACCGCCGTTGCAGATCCCCAGCTTCTACCACCAGGAGCAGCCCTCCAGGCAAATACACACCTCCAGGCTGCCTCCCAGCGGGAGGTTCAACCAACGCCATGCAGAGTCTGACCCGCGACCGGCACCGCCAAAAGCAGGGGCTTCACACCCGAAGAACGAATAATGTACTGACCGTCCCATACCGCAAAAGTAATGAGTCTTTGGTGGCGAACTCGTGGTATAGCACTTCCCGTCATAACTTAATAATTTCGAAAACAGTGACTTTATATTTTATTCAGAATTGGCTTCTTCTGCATAAATAACGAATGAATCAATAACAGAATCTGTTACAAAATTTTTTACCAACTCAGAGCCTTCGACCTTTAGGCCTATGCTAAAATCCAATGAACTACCTCACACAGGTCAGCTAGGTCATCTTGCAACTAATTAATATACATATAATGTAATGTTGTATATATATAAATAGACGCAGGTGTTTAGGCACGTCTTCAAGAGACAGGGCCGAAATTGACCTACCTGTTAGAAAATATACTAATATTGGTTGAAGTGATAGGTATGAAGGTATTTACCATGACTGAAGCATCTGACAATATATAAAGTAATCAGACTCAACGAACGTAATTCGTATAATGATAGTTTTTAATCTGTTTGCAAATGTTTGTTGGTTTTTAAGGTACTTGCGCTGGGTGGTTGACCAGAGGGCATCTTACACAATGACCTAATCACTTTCGCATTGAAACCATACGGAGCGAAACAGAACAGTGGTGAACCTTGGGACTAGCATTCGGAAGGACCTGGGTTCTATACCCGGTCTGGCCATCCTTTTTCCAGATTTTCATTGTTTTCCAGAATCACTCCAGAGCACATGTTTGGACGGTTCTTCAATACAGGCCATGGAGGATTCATTCCCCATTTCTGCTACTCTGAGAAAATTGCTCCTTCTCTAATGACCTCGTTGCAGACTAGACTTTTAAGCCCAGTCTACCAACATTTAAAACCTCCATAAGGTATTCGGTATTCGAACCCATGATCTGGTAAGTTCGAATGTATCCAAGCGACCACAGTTCAGGGAAATCACCCTCGTGAATAATGATCACACAGATTTCGAAGCATAATAAACCCGAAACCCAAAATACGGGAGTCCATCAACAGTTGAGCGTCCGTAATATTACAACTGGCGCCCAACGTGGGGGCGAGGATTCGTTACATGACCAATGAAAAACGTCATCACAACTGACTACCCTAGCAGGGTTGAGATTTATTTACACTCCGAGACGTCACATCTGCTGGCTGGCGTGCGAAAACAGGGCTCGTGATTATTTCGTGGAGGAGAACAAGCCGACTGCGAGTTCGACCATACACGTGGAGGCGACCGCTCACTGTATGGTCATCAGCGCCAGCGGACGGGACGTGTGGGTGTTTGAAGAGGCCCTCCGACGAGGTAAGGGACGGCCGCTTCACCAGAGCCCTTTGCCCTTATGCGTCCCAGGCGACAATAAAGCGGCTGTCATCCTGTATTTACCCTCGGCCCATGTACGCGTACCTCTGACAGTCCAGGAGAGGAGGAAAAGTCCGGTTTTCCTTGCTTGGTCAGGCAAACGCACTCTGATCGTTGACCACGTTTCGGCAGAATACTTGCGTCGGCCAAGGTATAACTTCCTCGCGGCTAATTAATCGCTTTAGAAATCGGCCTTTCGAAAATTTTCAACTCTGAAATTCATAATCTGCCAGCCACTTTACATAAGGTTGTAATATAGTTATAAATAGTAGTTGTACGTCTTAAACTTCCAATGTCTGCCTTTTTTTTTAGGCGAAATTTCGTAGAATCGCCCATTTTGATGCTTGGGCCGCATCTTACTTAACATGGTAGGCAGTTTAGTATTACAAACCACCTGCCATAAATAATCGCATGTTAACTAGCTAAGAGAAATTGCTGCTGGGATTACAAAATTTTCGAATCTGTCGGAGTGTGATGTAAACTGATGTACGGTTAAATTCCTCAATTATATAGCTGCTTCAACGTTGGTTGGAAAACTTCGGGAAATCAGATCCTATTTCACCAGCGTGTAATATTAAAATTGGTGACGTTCTAAGCCCGTTCCTTTCAGTTCCGTACGCTTTGCAGTAAGAATGGACGAAGTAGTAATAAACATAATTTGTTAAATTTTCACATCGCCACTTGATCTATGATTGCGTCAAAAAGCCAAAACTTCCATAGGAATATCCTATTTTTATTTTGCGATAGGATTCACAACTAGGTGAAAGAGGAACTGATTTCCAAATTTATTCAACAAACTGTGAAGCAGCTATAGAACTCATGGTTTCAACCGTACATCAGTTTACATCACCTTCCTACAGACTCAAAAATGTTGTGATAACAGCAACGATATCTCCTAGCTAGTTAAAATGCAATCGTAGGTGTTTTTTGATACTCGACTGCCTACCGTGTCAAATAATGTGTGGTCCCAGCATCAAAATGGACGATTCTACGAAACTTCTGCTAAAAAATAGAAAGACAGACATTGCGAGTTTTATGGGCAATTAATTAATTAATTTTTTTTTATTTATGTTGCATGTTTACGTGAAACACTGGTAGAATTATAGTCACGGCATGATATACATTAACCAAAATAAACATAATAAATGTTTTATATTGGCGGTAATAATCACGAATTCGAAGTCATTCTGAATTGGAAACAAAATAAATCAACTGAACCGTAAAGCAATGGCAATGGAAAAGTACTAATTTTATAAATTTAATCACACGATTAGCGACGTAAGTATTTGAAAAATGTAATGACTTTTGATATAGGTTTTTAACGTACGTATATCTCTTTAATGAATTTTCGGATATGAATAAAGTAAATTTACTGTAAAGAATTTCTGGGTGCGTATGTAACAAACGCTTTCGAATATTTACATACAGTGTTTCAGTTGCGTTTCTGACATGCGACTATGTAAAAATTGAGTGACCGTAAAACTTGTTTTTTGGAAAATTTTATGTCTCTCGCTTACTAAAAATGATAAGTTGTTCGCATGTATATGTTATAATGAAATACGTGATATGTAACAACTTTAATTCTCCTCGCAGTTCTATCCTCTCGTGTCTGTGTTGCGGGCAACGACGTAACTTCAACAATTTAAGAGTCGGCGGTCGCCCCTCCTGGCCTCTTAAAGGTGATATCACGTGATACCAGCAGCTAAATTCGCTCTCCTACAAGCTTCCGCAAAACCTGCCTCGAACCACAGCCGATATATCAGCTGCTATACGAGTTGACAGTATCGTTACTACACAAGCGGAGAAAACTTTTACCCTTAGCAGTAGTAGCTATAACATACACGATGTACTGAAATCACTGTCGTAGATTTCGTATACTGATTTCAGAAGTAGGAACAAGTTAAAAAATACCATATTAATACGGGTTCCAAACATCCTATTTTTTTGTGACGTCTGATCAGACTGCGAAAGTAATGCACAGAAAAAAAGTTTTTTACTTATTACAAAGAATTCTTTCAAAATAGTTGCCAAAAATTTTCTTGTAACAGTAAAGCTGCAATAGTGTGCGTTTAAAACATATAGTTTTATGAAAACTACAATGTTGTATATGTAACTGGATTTTTATAATAGACTTGACGTCTACAGTACTCGCTTTTTAAAATTCAAATTTTTTTTTTACACATTTCACATTAAAGTTTTATAGAAATTCGCTTTAACCTACTTATCGAGTTAAAAAAAATTGTAAACTGTTTCCCAAAGAATTATTTGTAAAAATACAGATAATGTTTATAGTGTACCGAGTATAGGTTGTTCACTGTTAAATAACCACCTTTGAAATCAACTTTTGGAAAAACGTTACTGTCCCTACCTGCAAACATTCAAATGGGCAAACTGACTGACAAGCGCTGAGTAAAGTTGGTAACGACGGACGGGAAAGTAGTCCCATGTCTTAAATTAAAATAATATTGTTAGGTAAACATTTGTAAATACTGATAATTTTTGCGTTCTGTTTTTAAAGCATGTAAGTGCAAGAACAAGCAAATTTGTAAAATATTTACTTTTGAAATAATTTAATTTACACTTACCCGATGCGCTAATAAAGTGATTAGGTTCATGCCAATGTTAATTTTCCATATGGCGGAATTGTTGCGTTCAGTTGAAAGATTTTAGCGGCTCTTAACAACGAGGTCTTGAGAGCCGATGAGGGTGAAATGAGGTGATAATGGAGCTGCGCCGGAATGCAAGGGCGGGGGAGACGAGGGATCCCCGAGAAAACACGCCGACCAGCGGCATCTTCCGGCACGATTCCCACATGCGAAAATCCGGGAGTAGCCCGGCTGGGATTGAACCCGGTTCGCCTTGGTGGGAGGCGAGTGGTCTAACCGCTCAGCCCCCGCGGGCCCCATACGGTGGAAGAATACGCAATGACCATACAAGTAGATCCTATGCGGGGCTTTCTAATGTGCTCATTTGATCGTGAATATCCTACATATAAACTTGCATACTCTTCTTATACACAGCAAGCCGCGCATTACTGTTACGTGTGTTGCCTAGAGCGTAGGCGAACCACGAAACAACACAAATTCTATTGATGATAATGCCTCTGCCGCACGTTGTAAACATAAGACGTTAAAGAGCTCAGTTTTAAACGTTCTGTTAAACAAAATTAAACGGGTTTCGCATGCATTCCTACTGCCAATTTCATATTGGTTTCTATGCAAGGAACGAGTACATCGGTTCGGCGAAGTAATCTGAAAAAAAATGTATATACACACACACATCTATACACACAGTAATATCAGGTGTACAACTTTGCTTCCGCCNCAGGTGTTTTTTGATCGATGGCTGCAGCGGTAAGTGCTTGTGGATATATGTAGATCAATAATGTCACACGGTAAGGTCTTGGACATCTGCCAACATAACGACATCACCACATTAGTGAATTTGTGTTTGCATCATAAATTTATTCTCGAGTGAAGATGTCTGTTTTCGAGCCAAATGCTCGGCATGTGCGGTAATTGTTGATTTTCTGCTTCCATTTCAAGAAAACTTACGGTGAGGCTGCCCTTAACGAATGAACGTGTCGTGAGTGGTTTCAACGCTTTAAGAGTGGTGATTTTGACGTCTAGGACCGGCATGGCTGTGGAAGAGAGAAATGTTTTAAAGATTCCGAATTGGATGCATTACTTGATGAAGACTCGTGCCAAACGCAAGAAGAAGTTGCAGAATCATTGGGAGTGACGCAACAAGCCATTTCAAAACGCCTCAAAGCCATGGGAATGATTCAGAAGCAAGGAAATTGGGTTCCGTACGAGTTGAAACCGAGAGATATTGAAAGGCGTTTCTTTGCTTGTGAAAAACTGCTTCAAAGAAAGAATCGGAAAGGGTTTAAACATCGCATTGTGGCCGGCGATGAAACATGGGTCCACTACGATAATCCCAAGCGCAGAAAACCATGGGGAATGCCCGGACATGCCTCCACGTCGACGACTAGACCGAATATGCACGGCGCCAAGGTCACCTCCGTATGGTATCTTATGAGCTGTTGAAACCGAGTGAAATCATCGCAGGGGATCGGTATCGAAAGCAATTGATGCGTTTGAGACGAGCTTTGAAGGAGAAACGGCCACAGTACAAAGAGACACACGACAAACTTATCCTCCAGCATGACAATGCTCGGCTACATGTCGCAAGACCGGTCAAGACATACGTGGAACCGCTGAAATGGGAGGTCTTACCCCACCCGCCGTACTCACAAGACGTTGCTCCTTCCGACTACCATTTGTTTCGATCGATGGCAAACGGCCTGGCCGATCAGCATTTCCGTTCATATGAAGAAATAAAAAAATGGATCGATTCGTGGGTCGCCTCAAAACACGCATCGTTTTTTCGAGATGGTATCCGAAAATTGCCAGAAACGTGGTGCAAAGTAGTGGCTAGCGACGGACAGTACTTTTAATCATAAATATGTAATCACGTTGTAACAATAAAGCCTGAAATGTTGGGGAAAAAAACGGTGGAAGCGAGGTTGTACACCTTATATATATGTATATATATGTAATATTATATTTAAAAACTGCACTGGAAATCGCGAAAAATTTATTATTTAGCTTTAGGACTTCTACAGCATATAGTTTCATGGATTTGCTTTTACAGCAACAGAAGTCGAGGAATGTTACATTACATAGATGAAATACTTGTGGAATGGGAAATGCAGCCCGCGAGTTTTATTAATTTTTTTTAATAAACTGCTTTGAAATAATATAAATTTTTAATGAACATTTGAAATGAATGGGAAAATGCGACACTTCCTATAGTCCATACTGTATAATAAGGCCGTTTTCTGACAGGTCTGCGAAAGTAGCGCCACTGTTTACGTCTGACTACATGTGACTATGTATCCTTCCGCCATCAGCTGGTTCGTCAAGTCGGGGCTGTATTTTTTATCAACACGTTGTCAGCTAATCCACTTGCCATTGTACTGTTATGCTAAACAAATTTTAAGATACTTTAAGACTGACATCTGTCTAAAAAAATAAGTAGGTTATACAAGTAAAAATATAAAATGTTACAAATAATTAAATATTTGCTAACTCTTTTTTAATTTGTCCGAGACAGTGAATTTGGGTTAACATTTGCGAGACGGCCTGTGTATCTATTATCACACTTTGGGCGTTATAGCTAATATATTCGAGTTGGAAATATGTGACGTGGAATAAAATTAGAATTGCTTAAAAACTATTCACGCGTCTCACTTTCTACAAACAAGGAGATGGGTTTGATGAGAACAATATGGCGTATAATTTACGTAGACGAACGATTACCGGCCGAATATAAATGACTTTTACTCCAAATCATTTTACATGAAATATATGTTACTTTAAAAATTATGCAGAGCTCGTGGAAAAATATAACTATTGGCATTTGTTTGTAAATTCGTTATATATCGCGCAAAAAAGAGGTTCATTTCTGGCTGGTAATACCTCGCATAATATCCGAGAGATCGCGCGCACAGCGCGTCACGGCGAAGTTTGAGCCGCTGTTTTTGGATAACAGATAGCGTATTATTTTAAGTTGATTGTTCTTAGATTACGGGCTGGAAATATATTTCAAATTCGTGTCGTTTCGTCAAATTAATAGAAAAATAATTCAACAATATTATGCAATATTTCTATATGCTTTTCGAATTAATATCAAGGACGTGTTGAAAGCGAGGTTGGAGAGGGATGATACGACGTGAAAAAACTTTCTGAAGTTAGCACAACTTCAGAAAACTTTTCCGCGTCGTATCGTTCTATTGTACATTTCATTTTGAACACCTATACATAACTACATTATCACGAAGTTTAGTTTTTAACACTAACAACCATTTTTTTGTGTCCTTGTAAAATAAAATGCATTAATAAATGTAAGAACTCTTTCGTACCCGCGTATTTTCTGCTTTTGTGATGTGCATTGGCAGTGCACTCAGAATAGCCAACGTAATTTTAACTTTTGTTCGTTCGTGCATCAGCTGATACAGGATTTTGTGAATGGCACTTTGTTCGTTTCGTAAACGTTAAGTTGCCACTCACTGACTGTCAGAAAGTGGCCTTCTTATACCGTANTCGTTTCGTAAACGTTAAGTTGCCACTCACTGACTGTCAGAAAGTGGCCTTCTTATACCGTATGGACCATAACAGCTTGCTAAAATGTCCATATTTTGAAAGAAGACTCAGCGGGAAAGAGTTGTCGAACTGCTCTAACAGCGAGCAGATATTTGGAAAGCTAGTGGGTTGGGTCCCATCACAGCTGACGACGGCTTGCACTTCCATGTTCGTCGTATCCTTGCGGTGCACACACCGAAGCTTGTAATTTATTATAATACGACTGTATCTATCACGCTGAACGTGAAGCGGAGATGTCGGGCACTGTAATGGGCAAATTGTAAGTAGCAGAAAAAATTAAACCCCCTTGTCGAAACTTTAAATAAAAATGGAACACTTAAATTCGCGTGATTTCAACCTATTAAATTGTGTTTGACAATGAATGAGTGAATTTAATTTACAGAATTTATATCGGTTCATATTTCGTGATTTATTATCATAAAGCTATAACTAACATTCTAATATTAATATATCTACGTTACTGTTGAACGCGTATCCAAATATGTGATCGGCTCCGGGCAGCAACATTCCAATTTAATGTTTACTTTCAATGCATGCATTTTCTTTAAAATTCTTTTCTGTTAAACTTGATAAAATGTTTGTTTAAAAATAACCAAAATTGGAAATACATTGTGATTAATTCGCGTATTAGCGATGCATTCGATAGAAAATCTCATGACTAATCAAAGAGGAGCAAAACCATTGATTCACTGAGAACACATTAAATAAGAAATAAGACTGGTACACTAGCTGGTATGACAGCTCGTATGGCGGAAGTCGTGCGAATTAGTACGGCATACAGTACCTATGTAGTGTTGCCACTAGACGTATTTAGTGTTTAGGTTAAAACAATTTTTCACAAAGTTACATGAGGAAAACATACATTTCAAATACTTTGCGTTTAAGTTATTTTTTCAACTGGACTGCCGTAAAAGGACACGGCCTCAGGAAATATGTACTTGAGCCCATAACAACGTGAAAGCAAATGTAAAAAAACTGAGTCCAAATTCATGCAGAAAAGAAAGCAACTACATCATTTAAATTTTTCACCCGATGAATTCCGGAGCTACCATAGTGTAAAAATTCCACTGAAAAGACNAAAGGACACGGCCTCAGGAAATATGTACTTGAGCCCATAACAACGTGAAAGCAAATGTAAAAAAACTGAGTCCAAATGCATGCAGAAAAGAAAGCAACTACATCATTTAAATTTTTCACCCGATGAATTCCGGAGCTACCAGAGTGTAAAAATTCCACTGAAAAGACTTTTTTTTATGATTTGTGACCCTATAAAAGGACTGGAATTATTCGATGTTCGAGTTATGTGGAAAATGCAAACCTTTGAAACAAAAAATACTTGAGCAGATGAAGCTCTATCCAAATGCGATAAATAAAGATACCTGGATTCTAACAACACATTTTGCCTTAAAACTTTTCAGGAATTCCTGGAATCTTCAATATAAGAACGCCAATTGTTTTCTGATGTTGAAATATAGCTGAAGTTCTCGCTTGCAACATAACTTCTTGTGGCGACGGAAAACCATTCGTTTAGCTCAAATTCTACAAACTTGTTACATACGATTTCGGAAAAGGGCGAAAGTATATAGTAATTGAAATAAAGTTCCATAACTAAAGGAAACATTATTCCTTCGCGCCCTATTTGTTAGATATAGTAGTAAAATATCATGCCATTAAAACGACTGTTATTTGTGCTTCGTAACTTTCATAAAGATTGTAACCAGTCTGCATCACCGGGCAGGGGGGGGGGTAATGTGCCGATCAATAGCTAGCTCGTCGTCCTCGCCAAATAAGAGCGAAATAGTAATAAGTAATACAGAAGAATATATGTAATTATGAAAAGACATGATGAAATTATCGCATGCAGTATAAAATGTTTGCATGTAATATTTTAAGATCGCTGTAATTTCAATATATTTATAACACAAAGCTTTAACAATAATTATATACTTTCAGCGTTCATAAAATTTTTAGAGGAAAGAATATAATTTCACTGTAATAGAAGCATTCTTTGTTCCTTTATATTGTAAGTAACAATAAAATAAAATTAAAAATCATTCTGTATTAGAAACGATAAAATATCAATGGCGGTGCAAACACGCGCGTACACAACGCTTTTACCTGAATTTAAGTGGCTATATAATTATTAAAGTATCTTAAATATAAACGTATTGTATGCCTTTTATTAAAGTTTCCTATAATTCCATAGTAATAATGCTATACACTTTAATTAATAATTAATTACTTCGTGCTTATTTGTGAACAGTTACTTTTTGCCATTAAATATTTTCAGACATTTAAATTCATTTGCAAATAGGCAAAACGATATTTTGAAAGTAAACTAACAATTATAAATAAATATTGTTAATGGTAAATTTTTATTATTCAAAGATCAGCATTTTAAGGAACTACAACCACACCTATGGCGAGTAAGACAAAATGATAATTAAAAGCTTTTAAAACTCTATCGTTATTTAAATGTCGAGTGGTTACGAATTATGAAAATTGTAGAGGGAATAAAATACAGTAAGTTCGTTACTTGTACCGAATTAAAATTTACGTTCCAGCAACAACTATGCAAATATTTTTTTGACGCTCGGCTTCGCCTCTTTTGCAGAACATCTTCGTTTTCGCGTCATAATTTCTGAATCTAAGTAATTACTGACAATGTAAGATTATTAAAAATTTACATTTTACGAGTTCTTTAATATTTTTGTGCTGAATTTGAATTGTGTTTTATCTGCCAAATGTAAAAGTCGAGAGCATATTTATATTTTTTGCAAATAAGATACCAACGTATTCAACAACTAGTCAGTTGTAAATTTTACATATTTATACCTTCACCAATAATATCTTTGAAACTGAAATTATGACGCGAAAACGAAGAACTCCTGCAAAAGTTGCGAAGTCGAGTCTTAATATGAGATCTAAATTCAGAGAATAATAGAAGACAAATTTAAAACCAAATAAAGTCCCAAACAATTACGGTCGAAACTGGAACGAGTTGAATTTCCACCGATTGGAAAATTTCATTTTTGGTGGCGAAACAGTTGTTTAGCATAACACTGACTTGCTAAACAGTGCAGACTTATTCAGGAGGTAAATTTCTCTAGGAATCAGTACTAAAGTCTAGGTGCTTCTACAATCACCAATACGTCGAGCTAGAAGCACGAATGCGCTATGGGAAAACTGAAATTAAATGGTGACTTGTGACTAGTGAGCATGCAGTTTTATCCGCGAATTCTTCTGCAAAGTGCTCTTATGTTAGGCGAAATTAAAGATTTAGAACTCAGTTTCTATCCAATCGAATGAGTTATTCGTGACCGTACTACTTCCTTTACTATGTCGGCTGAGTGAGTCATACCACGCGAAAACTTAACGCTCCTGCTGTGCGTGAGAAAATGGATTTAACTTGTATCGTAACGACACGCCGAACTCACGCCAGCAAAATTACTTGTTCTGGCGTTAGGGCCACGCAACGTACCTCATTTTCCATTCATGTTTACTTCCAACTTTTCTGAAGTCCTGTTTAAGTTCTACTTCCAGCATACTCCTCCGCCTCCAAGCAAACAAAGCTCATCCGACTCTAGAAAATATTATCAAAGGGACAACGCACCAGAGTCGTGCGCACTCAGTGTGATAACATTTTACGTAAGAACTATTTATTACTACGCATTACCAACATTCATATTTTTGCTCGGTTTTTACTCGTATTAATTACAAATGAAATATTATAATTATATACAAAGAATATGAATAAACGTTGAATTTAACCAAAAAGTAAGCACTTTAATGCTGACAGAAGTATAAAACGCTTGTGATAAGTAGTATATTTAGAAAACAATCAAACACGTTGGTATGAAGTGATCCGGCCTTAGCTGAACGTCCTGCCTGATCACACCTTCAAACATCGAACCAGGGCACGAGCGTGATTGCAATAACACCTTGCGAAAAACCGTTGCAGAAACCCACTCCACCGAGCAGTAAACGGAGCCGAAAATATTAAACAACGCACCCGATATAGGCCAGTGTAACACTGAGAGCGGCGTCTTATGTCATCGGGGCAGTAGACCAAGAATACGTGGAGATGGGTGTATCCGGCCGTCGTTAACCGCCTCTTAGTATCAGCCTTTGGCATCATGAACTAGGTGAGGACTTTCCAATTAGATTGTGATAGTAATGACGTAAGTAATAATACTTAATATAATTAATTAGCATCTTGGTATTCCATTTAAGCTCCCACGATCAATAAATACGTAAATATTTATTGTATAATCATTATGTTTAATAAACTCATCTTATACTGTTATGCTCTACCTAATCATGACTCATTATTTAGCTACGCCCATAGCCCCTTTCAGGTAGGAATTAACATAATAGTTAAATCCATAACAACGTGTTTAAAGTACACAATTGTGTACAAAGGGTCAGAATGGGTTAACTAGACTTCCGAGGTATTTGGAAAGGATGTGTATTAAAAAAGATAAATAACTTAAAATAACGAGAGAATAAATTTAATATGCCCTATAACATTTTAACTGTCGAAGAAAAGTTAACACAAAAACATTATGTACATAAATGTATGTGGACGTTTATACTAACTTAGCCCTTATACCATGTTTTATTTTAACGTTTTTTTAACACGGGTGTGGAATGACTTACTATTTCATAACTCATTCATCTCATCAGAACAATCGAAACTTTGCGTCCGTGCTGTCATCATAACGTACGTGTAGATTGATTTATCCCGCGACTACTTTCAAAAAATTACCAACCTAAAATATATGCCAGCATACACGCGACATAAATCTCTACTTAACTCAGAAAGACCTACACATTTTAGAATTAACGCAACGAGCGTGGGAGCAATAACAACGACCGAATCAGCGATAACTGCATACTTAAAACTGAACCCCGTCTAGATTTTTCGTATCTGTCAATATCGAAACAAAAAGAGATAGTTATTCTATGTTTAACTCATCATAAACCACAAATATGAATCACGATTATTTCCCCTTTCTGTGTAGCTAACGGTCGTGAAACACCATTGGAGCAAAGTAGGTCNGACCTACACATTTTAGAATTAACGCAACGAGCGTGGGAGCAATAACAACGACCGAATCAGCGATAACTGCATACTTATAAACTGAACCCCGTCTAGATTTTTCGTATCTGTCAATATCGAAACAAAAAGAGATAGTTATTCTATGTTTAACTCATCATAAACCACAAATATGAATCACGATTATTTCCCCTTTCTGTGTAGCTAACGGTCGTGAAACACCATTGGAGCAAAGTAGGTCAATTTTTTTGATAATAATCAGAAGAAGAAGAAAACTTCTTTCATTTCGCTGTATATTCTTATGCAAAACAGTTTTTCTGAAACACAACGCAAATTTAGAAAGAAAAACAGTACGACTTATGAGTGGAATGGAGAGAGTTGGGCGGCTCTTAACAACGAGGTTCTGAAAGACGATGAGAGTGAAACGAGCTGAGTATGGAGCAGCGCCGGAATGCAAAGGCGGGGGTAAACGGAAGATCCCCTAGGAATCCCGCCGACCAAAGAAATCTTCCGGAACGATTCACTACTTATGAATGCCACCATGGTGGTGTAGGGGATAGACTACTTGAATCCCGGTGGGGTAGCCCCCGGATTTTCGCATATGGGAATCGTGCCGGACGATGCCGCTGTTCGGCGGGTTTCCTCGGGAATCTCTCGTTTCTCCCGCCCCTTAATTCCAGCGGTGCTTCAGCCACACCTCACTTCACCCTCATCGGCTCTCAAGACCTCGATGTTAAAAGCCGCCCAAATCTCTTCACTCATTAAGGACTTATAAACTACAATAAATATTTGTAAGGTACAGTAGGCGCCCTTGGAAATATATATCTTTAACTGATACTATAGCAAAGTATAAACTGTTTGAAATGAAACAACAAATTCCTGATTAGTTTTTTTTTTGTGTGTGAAAGTTTTATGGGTGATGTTATCCGCATTACTTCTGAGTAAAAAATAGCGGTGTCATGTTGTTAACTTTCAGAACTCAGGAACTTACGGTTGGGATGTCATTACAATGTTTAAGAATTATCGTGATTAAATTGGCAAAATGTTTGCTTCGGTGCAAAATACTGTAAGGTGAACAGCTGTACAGCAGCGTTGCTACAAAATTTGAAATGTTGAATTTATTTGTCTCTGAGGTATGCAAATTGTCGACCAGTTTTNCTACAGCAGCGTTGCTACAAAATTTGAAATGTTGAATTTATTTGTCTCTGAGGTATGCAAATTGTCGACCAGTTTTATTTTCCTAATGAAAGGGGTCAGTGTTATCCTCAATATTATCATAATAGCCATATATCTTTTCAAGTTATTACTATTAGCTTTTTCATGAAGTGGTTATTATTGTGAATCAGGTGAAGGCGTCCACATCCGTTGATGGACAGGGTAAGCTACAAGTCCAATTGTTTTATTTATTTTTTATCATATAATTTCATATTGCGCGAGGAATTATTTTAAAGCGTTCTGGCCTAGAATTAAGTACGATTGTGTACATCAACCGACTGACGGTACAAAAGTGAATTCTTTTTGTTTCTACAAAAAAAGCACGAACGACAGATGTCGCCAAAAGATTATAGAGATTGAAATGCCATTTTAATTTAAGTACTTGGTCGACGCGTTTGCCTAGCTTGGGAACGGTCGAGTGAAATTATAGGTTTTTAAATGTTAAACTATATTAAACATTTATCAGCCACCTTTCACGAAATCGCTTTCAAACAAAATAAAAGACAATTTTTTTCCCATCTTTGCCCCGGTCACATTTCTGCAAGAAGCTTTTTTTTTTTGTAAAACATTTGCTACCCTCTGAAAATTGCGGGAAAATTAAGGGCACTGCGTACCGGATGGCAGCTGCAAAATTTCAGTAGGAAATCCCATTTTAAGGAAATTTCGACTCTGTGCGTTAATTTTAGAGATAAGCGTTTGAAAAACAAATGCATTCATGAATATTTCAGGATAAGTTTCCTGCAGCGGAGATGTTTCCGTAACATGTATAGCCTGTTTTCAAAAAAAATTTTGAACTTATGTTTTACAAAAAAAAGTATATTGAATATATACTGTCGTAGGGTTCTTCTCCTGAAAAATTCGTCAAGAATAAGTATTGTTTAAAACGCCTATCTTTAAAATTAACGTACTGAGGCGAAATTTCCTCAACATGATATATCATATTTAAATTATGCAGCTACCAGCCGGTAGGCCGTGCCTTTAAGATTTATAGACTAAAACACAAAAACACAAAATATTATTGATTTACTCGTACTTGTTCTCTTGTAGAATGGGCCTTCTCCTCAACGGGCAAAAAAAAAAATATATTTTTGTTTATGGCAGGTGGTTGAGAAACGCCAAAACAATTTAACAAATGAAACCCTATCCTTTCGCTGTGCCGGCCCAGTGCTTAAGGGAACCTTACCCCGCCACACTAGATCTTTGGTTTTTCTACCAGGTTTATGGTTTTAAAAAAGAAAATTACGAAGGTGTCCTTTTATCCTACTATTAAACCTCAAGCAGCAGTACANCCAGGTTTATGGTTTTAAAAAAGAAAATTACGAAGGTGTCCTTTTATCCTACTATTAAACCTCAAGCAGCAGTACATACATAACGAGAGAACAACGAACTCGTATTTACGTAGCAATATTGATTTTACCCAATTTTGGCACAGTTAATATTGTGATGTATTTGAGTTCCTGGGTCACCCGTAGCCATCCCACGCTGTAAAAAAAAATACGTGTAAAAATTTATTTATGACAAATAAAAGCATCTCTTTGATGTTGTTTTGTTTATNTACGCTGTAAAAAAAAATACGTGTAAAAATTTATTTATGACAAATAAAAGCATCTCTTTGATGTTGTTTTGTTTATAGCAACAAAATTTTGCCCTAGTTCAGAGGGAAGGTTCAATAACCTCACGTTTTCTGTTATTGAACTTTTTATTTATACGTCTTTGTTTAAAAACAATAGTACCTTTTCTTTAAAGTAAAGACAAAAATTTATTTCAGCTTGTTTTGTTTAGAATACAGAAATATTTCTGTATATAGTCCGTTCACGACTGGAAGAAACTTTTAAAATCAATCTTTGAAAACACACCATAGCCGTTAGCTACATGCATATAACATTACAAACAGCGGCAAGCGCGGATACAGTTATGCCGTTAGGTTGCCAGCACAAAGAGAGGAAATAGTTCCAAAGTTTTAACGTAATTGTTAATTTATCGCTTACAAATAGGTTTCAAAAAGACTTGTATCTTATTATGCCAATTATTAATGACGTGATGCTAACGTATTTAGATTTCAGTGTTTCTTGCATACTCGCATGATGCCGCTCAAGGTGAAAGTAGAGCGGCCATTTGTTTACAAACCTTCGTTCCGTGTGTTGTTGGCGAGATGTGGTCGACACATGTGCCAGAGAATTGGTGCGATTATCTTGTTTAACCTGTAATAATTCATTTACTGGTTTTTTTGTTTGTTTTTTTTACTAATATCCTCTTTTTATTATTTCTCGTTGTGCCGATTTCTTTCGTTTCTGATACCTGTATAAGA
>NQII01000964.1:0-63497 GCA_002778355.1 Clitarchus hookeri | reverse complement strand
GGGGACTACTGTTATACATCTGAACCAAAAACACGTTCTGCATATCTAGCACGTACTCTGCCCCCTAAATTCCCAAAATAATCTTACTGCCTTTTCCTAGGAAAAGAAGGGAAACACTAAGCTGTCATTAATAAAGAGTTCTTGCATTTGCTTTTCCGGCAGTATCTCGCGGTAAGCAGACTACCTATAATAAGGGACACTTGATATTCGCGTAAAAAGTTTCTATCTATTTGTAATTCAAAACCTTCATCCAGCTCAGATCCACTTTCGTGATTGGGTTTTCCACTGCCACGCGTCTTCGTTGCCTGGCCGCGCAACAATTACGTTCAGTGCTGGGGTAACCTGATTCTGATTATCCTGTTCCACTGTCAAGACGA
The DNA here is from genome assembly GCA_002778355.1 of Clitarchus hookeri. Taxonomy (NCBI): domain Eukaryota; kingdom Metazoa; phylum Arthropoda; class Insecta; order Phasmatodea; family Phasmatidae; genus Clitarchus; species Clitarchus hookeri. Next base: position 63,120 of record NQII01000964.1, on the reverse strand, counting down.
CGTCTTCTCACAAAGCCACGCAGACAATAACCAACGGGAAAATGAAGTTTTTGTACCCAGGAAATTGAAGTATTTCCTACGCGGAACACTCTGTGACAAAATAATTTGCCAGTATTTTTTCCTCGCGTAACTACTGCATTGTTTAATGTTTATTGTTTTCCTTACATAATCAGTGCATTGTTGTGACATCAAAAGAACGTAATTTGTAAACATTTAGACCTGTCCCTCGCTCCCTTGATCTCTGAATGATTTCCAATTGACTACAAATTAAACAGATAATAAAAGAACAAGTTATAAAATTGAGTCAGTGGTAGGAAGTAGATTATTTGGGGGCAGGCATCAGGAGCTAGGAGCCGTCTGTCAACTCGGGTTGACGTCACAGCCGGGGTGGTGCCGGGGCCTGGGGCGGCCATGTTGTATACAGAATGGCCCGTTTAACACCCAAAATTCACTTCGAAATTTGTCAATTTGGCCCCTAANCCCCATTTTTTTTCTAAAAATGTGTGGAAATGTCTGAATAGTGTCCTCAAATGAAGAAAGCGCATTAGAGGCTCATCGATGCGAGAGTCAAAACGTCCTCAGGGCAGTAAGCAGATTCGGGGCTCCTAGGGGAATGAGCCATATCATTCTCAGAGTAGTAAAAGCTGATTCTAAGCTCCTCGCGTAATGAGCCATATGGTCCTCATAGCAGCAAGGTGAACCAAAGCCTCCATGTTAGACCCAGCATATCAGATGCGTCAGCGGTCATGTTTGTTTATGTTACTGAACCCGGGCTGCCAATTTCAGAAAAGTGTAGGAACTTAGACGTTGCTAAATTAAATGTAAATTCCTGTAAATAACAAAATATTTAAATACTGCACACTTGGTCTGCGAAACTTGACCATTAACAAAGAAAACGGAACTGATCTCTGCAGCCTATTCGTAAAAAAGTAGGAACCTTCCGTACATTATAAAATAATTTCTAGTAGTCTTGCTAAGCTGTTGAAGAAGGTTTTTGATCCACACATAGTATGTAATTGGTCAAGTTTCCTCAGCATGTTACTCAAATGTACGAACGCTACCACGAATATATGGCAAAAGAATTTGTTTACTATTCGCGTTTTTTCACGGTACGCATATTCTTATTTAGTGGTTTTATTTCCGAGCAATTCCTAAGAATGTGTTTTGTGTAGCAAACACACTGACTCTGTGGAACGGAAAGGCGGAATGAATACTGGGAGACAACAGAAGAACCCCGAGGAACTCCTCCCCCTATTACCGCAAGGAATGATTGTGTTCGCCATACTCCATATATGAGAGATCCAGCCCGAAAATGTCCCGCCCATCGTGGCTTGAGGTGAAGCAGGGAATCGCAGTATTGGAAAGCTGGTGACTTAATTGCTACGTCATCCGTGGATATCTCTAAGTATTTCTTAATGTTTATGCTCCTCGGGTTCATCCTTAAGGGGAATCCCTAGTATAAAATATTACAGCGCCTTAATGTCACGTCTGGCCATAAGAAAGAACTGCGAGGGGCCCGTGTAAATATCGGTTTTCACGTCCTCCCTTCAGGAGCTCAAAATATATAATTATTGTGGCCTCCCAAACATGCGATGTGCATTCGCGGGAAGCTTAATTTTTTCACAAATTAGAACTGCAATATTAAGGTATTATTATTAAATGCGATGTAAGCCAGTGGAATAAACTACAAATTAAACTTTGCATTTCTCTCCTTTTCTATATCAAAATTGTGCAGGGAAGCATTAAAAAAGCTATGTTTTAAAAACAATTTTCATTGCTTTTATCCTATGAATGTATTTAATAGGATAGAAATAGAATGTGACGTTTGTTGATAATTCTTTTTTAAACTTTCACAGAAAAAAAGTGGTATTCCCAGAACATTTATATATAATATATTCTTCACTCTTTTTTTAATCAAACATTTGAAATATTCCCGCATGTATGACGTGATTGGCTGTTTACTAAAATATTTAATATATCTCGAGCGTTTTATACTTCTGTTAACATAAAAGTACATCCTTTTTGGTTTAATTAAACTTTCGTTCATATTTTATCTGTAAAAATCTAATATTTTATTTACAATTAGCGTGAATGAAACCAGAGAGAAGATAGGCTTGTTGGAAATGCCTAGCAGAAAATAGTTCTCGTGCGAGATGATATTAAACTGAGTTAGCGCGAACGCAGTGCGTTGTCCCTTCGGTGTAATTTGCTGTACCTGGTTAAGGTTTATTCTGCTCAGGTTACGAATGAAACATGATTTCTTATGGGAGAGTTTGGCATAGGGAACATTTCCGCCGCAAGTTGCGCTGGTGTTCCAAAGAAGTCACTTTTAAGCTGGCGATAAATGGAGAAATTATATTTATTTGTGTGTAAACGTTTGTGTTCGGTCTGGAATTGTGATACATATTTGCCCTAGCCAAAAATTTAAGTATGAGCTTTTTTTTCACGATCTCCAATTGTTTTTACATGAGAAAGCAGTAAAAAATACGACGGTTTTTAGCATTGTGTATTCATAATCTAGCTTATTTCCATAAAAATCCGTTACGCATTAAAGTGTGAAATAAATATAGCTGCCATTAAAAGAAACCTTGTTCTTTTCTCCTTTCCCTTGCGGAAACTAAGCAGGAAAGTCATATAAATGGTATTATTAACCATTTCACAATTTTTTTTCCGATTCAGTTGTCATATTTAAAAAAAAGCTAATTGCGAAGGCCCGCATTTCGCTAAATCCTGTTTACGACAGAATATCAGACAACACGTGAATCTATTTAGTTACACACGCTTCCATTCCAGTGCGAAGGACAAGGTTTTATTCTTTGCGTATAGATTCTCACACACTACAAATCGGAAGATTTTACACAATCATCCCAATTACTTACTTACAAAACGGGAAAATCCGGTAGACATGCGAAACCAGTGCACCCTGGTGGCGAAATTGTTTAGTTGCGTACTAAATATATTGAACTTCCCAATCTGTACAGAATAGCTGTTAACTTTGTTTAGCTTTGTTTGCACGAGGTGGAGGGGTCGCCTGAAAGTAGAACTTTAGCAGGGCTTCAGAAAATGAGGAAATAACCACGAATTGGCTGTATGAGATACGCGTGTTTTCGTGCAAACACCGGTGTTACAGACAGTATTTGCTAGGACGTCCCCGTGAGGCCGATTCGCACCGACGTAATAACGGAACTTGTTTCATTAGCTTTTAGTTACCGTCATGTTAACGTATGGATCGCGCAGCAGTCTAATAACGAGCGACGCAAAGGCATGTTTCCCACCTCAGAAGTAAGCTAACATTAAATAGTTATTTAGTGTTAGCCTATCAGATTCAAGGGATAATTCTTTTCTATACGCAATTACATTTCTGCAAACTTCCGTCTGAAGTGTATATAATATATTATGCCACGATTGCAACAGTCTTTGACCTTACAATTTCGTTTCCCCGTGTGTAATTGATAAACAAATTACAATAAGTAAAACTGTGGAATTAAAAAAAATCTAAAGGTGGAAATTATGGCCTGTTTATGTGAATGTTTAACTATTGTAACAATTGCTCACATGTGCGTTTAAACGCACGCCAAACATTTCCCAGTTATCTGAGTAAACATATTTGGTAGCAGTGAATTACAACTTATCTAAGAAGAGCTTTCCTTAGTTCCAGTACGAATAGAGTTACGATTTTATTAGTAAAAATTTAGACACAGAGTTGACGCAAAGGTAACATGCCAGCCCTATGTTAAACTTGAGAGTGAATCGGCCTTTAACAACCACCCCTCTTCTCAACCCAGTTACACGTGTCGTAGATATCAGGGTAGAAGGGTTTAACCTCAGCGCGAACACGGGGTTGACGTGGAAGGCGATATTTAGCAACGCCTCACTGTAGCACCTTGGAACGTTTCACCTGTTTGTTACCGAGGTCCTCACGCCTCTAAGCCATCCTCAGCCATGCCTGTTTGTGCGTATATCGATCTGGAGAGGGTCGACTCAGCTACGAGGGCAAATCAATAAATAAGTTACATTTCCACGTTATGGCCGTTTATGAAATCACCATTCAAGTGGGAGGTATGGCAACATCCTCCAAGCAGTCCAGACTTAGCGCCATGCGATTTTCATGTTTTCGGTAAGCTGAAAAAGGATCTCAGTGGACGACGATTCCGAAACGATGAGGAGGTGAAAGCAGCTGTCTCCGGGTGGTTACATAGCGCTGGAGGAGATGTCTACGCATCCGGAATCGAAAAGTTGGTTGACCGTTCCGAGAAATGTTTACAGTCTCTTGGGGACTATGTGGAAAAGTGAACTTACATTTTATGTTGTCATAGCCGTGTTGCCTATGTATAGGTGGTTTCATACATGGCCATAACGTGGAAGTGTAACTTATTTATAGATTTTCCCTCGTATATGTACCACCTCGCCGACTCCGGGGGAGACAGTTCTCGCGTAGCCATTCGCGCCAGGAGTGAGTTGAGTGGACGAGTGCAGAGGACTTGGAGGCGCAGAGGGGTGACGTCACAGGGGAATGTGGTCGACCGCGAGGAACTTCTTTGCGTGTAAACTGCCGCGAACAGCGGTTAATGAACAACTGTAAGGGTCTCGGAGTGCTCTCACCCGGACACTGGTGTCTGCGACTGCACATGCGTGGCACATAATTGGTGCTAGACACGTCAACCCCTAAAGAACGACTTTAATGTAGAGTTTCAAGTGTTCAAAACAAAAAAAGCAATATATTACTATATTATTATGATATTATGTAGTTGTGTGGATAAAAAAAAAATTAGTGGTAGCAATTGCAATTCCAGTCCGCTCACTCATTTTGTGCAACATTTATGCTTAATCTGTAACTGCAAGTTCGAAAAGTACCGCTTCAATTCTTTCGTACCAGCCTGCAAGCTTTGTTTATGACGCGTTCTAGACTTTAGGCGACTCAATACTCATTTCGTTGTCGCGGACAACCAACTGTAGTCTTTGAGTACGCGTGCAGTAGTATGAACCAATCGCAAGCCAGGCAAAAACCCGGTTTGCGAATCGATTACCACACTGAGAGAAATATTTTGTTTCATATACTCCAATGCAAATTTTTTTTATAATAGTTATGTGTAATGATGTATGTGGTTTCAGCAATGGAAATATTATTCCTGGATAATGTATATGACTAACGTGAGTTGAAGACCGCCTGACCCCTTAATCTCGAGATGTACGGAACCTTTCCTAACCTTGTGTAGCTGTATGGGGAAAATCTCTAGCCTTGCCCGTCATGAAAGTGTCAATGAATGATGAGTAAAGCACACCCAGTAAATATATATATATATATAAATTTCGTTTCACACACTAATATTAGATCTTGATCCCCTATAAATATTTACATCCGGAAACATGCTGAAAATAATAAAAAATTTCTAAACAAACCAAATGGGAAATACAACAAACATTCGTATGTCTCACCTCCAAATGAATAAAATTGATGCAACTTGGCTTTACACTGGATTCAATTAGTGACTAAATTAATTTATGAAACATTAATTTGGCTAAATCCAAATTTAAATAAAATAACAGAATATTAACTCGAATATTATAACTGGAAAATTAATTCCAGAAAAGTTCTTATCCTTAAAACGTACGACACTAGCAAGTATGTATTGTATTTCTCTAGAACAGTTATTAGGCAGATATATTTAACTTTATTGAGTTGCTCAGCGGTAGATAATTAATACTTAAATGAAATTATCTCAGGTGGTACGCAGATATGTCTTGGTTGCTAAACAAAATATTTGCTCTATTCGCGGTATCGTCACATTTATTGTATTAAGACTTCGAAAAATCGCTTTATATGTTTGGTTATTTTCTAAACATGCAATGTATCACAAGTGTTTTATACTTGCGTTAACATACAAGTACCTTACATTTGGTAAAATTGAAGTTTTAATTACGTTCTGTGTATAAATTATAATATTTAATTCATGATTAAAATGAATAAGATCAGAGAGAAAATAGGTGTGTTGGTTATGCCTAGTAAGAAATACACTGAAGAGCCAAAAAAACTAGTATAGGCGTGCGTATGCAATTAAGAGAAGTATGGAACCAATCAGAGTAACGCGATGCGGTCGGCAGCTAGATCGGTTACTGCTGCTACAATGGCAGGTTATCAAGATTTAAGTGAGTTTGAACGTGGTGTTATAGTCGGCGCACGAGAGATGGGACATAGCATCTCCGAGGTAGCGATAACATTTGGATGTTCGCGTACGACCATTTCACGAGTGTACCGTGAATATCGGGAATCCAGTAAAACATCACATCTTCGACATCGCTGCGGCCGGAAAAAGATCGTGAAATAACGGGACAAACGACGACTGACGAGAATCATTAAACGTGACAGACGTGCAACCCTTTCTCAAATTGGCGCAGATTGGATTTGTGGACTGCCCTGCAGGATTCATGGTGTGAATTGCCTCCTGCACATACTTTCATACATTAGTCGAGTCCATTCCACGTCGTCTTGGGGCACTTCTGCGTGTTCGGGGTGCCCTACCCGATATTAGGCAGGTGTACCAGGTTTTTTTTTTGGCTCTACAGTGTAGTTCTCGTGCAAAATATTAGTGAAGTGAGTGCGCACGAATGCGGCGCGTTATCCTTTTGGGATAATTTTCTACGACATGGTTAGGCTTTATTTGCACGAGGCGGAAGAATACCATGGAAATAGAACTCCAGCAAGGCTTCAGAAAAGTTGGAGGTTACCGTGAATGGACTCTATTGAAATTTTATGCAGCGCTGTCCTGTTTTTGTTATCGTATATTGACTTCATTGATTGTGGGACGTAGATTAACGTTTATAAAGTTGATTTACATACCTATCACGCACTCGTAATTTGTGAGACAGTGATGAGTTGACATTACTGAAAGACACAATAGTTTACTGTGAATGTAGAAATGCTGTTATTCAACGAGGGATTTTTCTGTTTAGGATACTGGATTTATTCCAGTATTACTTATTGTTATAAAGAGAGTGCTTGGTTATTTTTATTCCCCCATAGCTTTGTTTTAAATTATGTTCAACTACTCATAGGGATACGGAATGGGCGGTGGTAAAAAGTTAAATTGTATTATTTGAAGAAGTTTATATTTATCTAGAATTTTTAGTTCCTTTTTAAGTAATTATAATTTAATTTACCCAGTTATAATTTATGTAATTGCAAATCAATAAAAAATAAGGAGTCCTTCATAATACAAAGTTGTCTACGCCCGAATGAGATAATGTTATGCAATTTGCATTAAAATTTAATGTAGAGCAGCGGTTACTATCCCATCACAGTTACTAGTTAGAAGTAAGCTTGAGAAACTGAAGCCGTGCTACTTAAGCGTTAGTTTTTATTCTCACAAGGGGAAACACGACATTCACTTGCACCGGTGCACTCATTTTTTGAAATTCTCAAATTATTTAAACATATATTACTTCCAGAGAAAATAATGAATTTCATGGACAAAGCTTGGAAGCTAAACTTAATTAAAGTAATGTAAGTAGTTTTTATAATAAAAAAATTTACCTTGAACGCAACAAATCTATGTTGCACACTCATGCGGATAAAACGAAAAGTTATAAAAAAATAAAGAAATTACGTTAGCTGCTTAGTGCCGCCTGATTAGGTATTTTGCTTTTCAACCCAGGCAAACTCAAAATGTAAAAAAATTAAATTGTATGTATGCTGTCGCAATGCAGTCACGCCATTGAGGATTTTATAGTTCAAAACATCTTTCTACGTACCAAGCTTCACACTTTTGTTTTAAGCGGAGGTAATGGGCAACACAAAACCCAATACAAGCACCTCATTGAAACTACCGCGCACATAATCGCAACATTTGCTTCCCATTTCAACGTAAATGCTTGCGAAATTATGTTTTTAACTACAAAAGAGCGGTAATTGTGCACGTTACCGGCCAGGTGCCCTTAGAAACTTTGTATGTTTCCTCAACAACCGTTTGCCTGAGAGAGTTGCACCTAATCGTTATTTTGTACATTAAGGCCCCTGCCTACATTGTTCTTGAACTGCGTTTGTGTGTTTGAAATACAAGTTTTTTTCAATGAAACAATTAAACGTGCGTTCAATGTGCTTATCAACAAAAAGATCCACACACTCTAAGACCAGGGATGCTAAGTGCTTTAAAGACGCCACGTACGTTAGACACGCCATTTCAGAGCACTCCAAGATGGCTAAGAACGGCTTTCCCAAATCGCTGTATCACAAAATATGCTACTCAAGTGCCCTGCATTTAACCTTCCTATAGACTTTCCATCAATAAAATAACAGGGTCACCCGCTGAAAGTCCCATAAGTACACGCAGTGCGACTAGAACACTGAACGTCAGTTCAGAGCCTTGCGCTTAGCGGCGACGGGGCACTTGATGCGCGTGGCGGTGTCGCCCTTATCGCTTCCGTGCGTCTCGGTCTCGAACGCGGAAAAAATCTCTAGGTAGGCGGGAGCCTTAACGTGCACGTGATTATGACGTCATTAAAAGCGATGAACACCCAATGGTACACACATTTGTAGGATAATGACACATGGCACCACCTGTTTTCGCAAGGAACGGGGATGCTGTTGCCCAACAACCGTTCGCAGATTTCAGATCTCGATTCAAGACGACGACACTATTAGCAGAATTGTTCTTGTCTCTAGAGTAGGTCTTATTAATTTGAGTTAAAGCCGTTTGAAATATCGATTTACAAGGGCACCTATCTCCCTCTCGAATTATTTGAGGAAATAGGTCGTATAACGTTTGAATAGTTCCCGACGAAACTTAGGACTCTCAAATTTTTTAGGCACAACTTATATTAAAAAATAACGGACTGCTGAGCATATAAAGTTCTTGAAGTCCATACTGATAATGTGTAGTGTTAACGTACAAATTTAAACCCAAACTGATAGAATGGTTCCTGAGCTACGACACAGAGCCTAAACGTTTTAAACGCCGGCATTTAAAAAGAAAGTGCCCATAATGGTCAAAAATTGTAAAATTGAAATTTCCTTTCTAAATCCTGCAAGTGGTTTAGTTGGGCAATATCGGAACATGGCACGAAAAAAAAATTTAAGGGATTTTGGAAAAGGGTGGGGAAGGGGGGGACATAGACAGGAAGGTAATTTTTAATTACTATTTTACTTTCGAAAGTAGGCTTTAAAACCTTATTTTATGATGTGGCGATCATATTCGATCTGCATGGAAAATATTAATGCCATGCGAAGGATGTAGTAAGAAATAAATTTGGAGAGAAACAAGAAATATTAACGCCACGTCAGGGAATATATATATACAACGATCACACCTTAATTTGTAAATGGGGTTCTCATTTGTTGAGTCTTAAGGCTCCAGATAATATGAAGTTGGTGAGGGAAAGATGAAGGTGTGATCAGTGTGGAGGGGGGAATTTCAATGTGGGAAAATTCACTTCCTCGCCGGAAATAACCATTCTCAATTTTAATAAAGTTCGCAGTCGTAGTCTGCTTTGTTCTTGGCTTCTGGTAAGTATGGGTTATTCACGGTAAACTGAGTATTTTTGAAAGCCCTGTGAAACCCTATCAGACCAACATTTGTGTACGGTTTCAGGTGTAGCAAACAAGAAATGTTATGTTCCGTGCTGTACTTAAAGTCGACAAAACACTTGCTTCGTTACCACAACTAATGAGCTGTATGCTTTGTGTCAGGCTGTAGTAATGTGAACCAATCATGACCTAGACCAATGGCTTAGCTTACGAATCAGTTTCTCATTGGGAAGATCACTGGCCACTGAGCCTCGTAACGTACAGTACCATCCAAAAATAACCTTCGTCTGCATTACGTACACAACTGTGTGTACTGGGTATGAACTCTATGCGCATCATGTCCTTTCAGCATCTGTGAAATTAACATTTCTATGGGCGTGATTACTTCATTCATGCGTCGGTCAAGTGAAAATGTGAAATTATTATAAAAGCAAATATTGTACAAATTGGCTCGTTNTTAACAAAAAAAAAAAAAAAAAAAAAAGCAAAACAAATAATTTCAATTCACAAATGTGTGCCCAACTACCCCTCTAACGTTACCATATTTGCTGGGTGAAAGTCAGTCTCAGTCTGCCCGTTAAATGTACAGTCAGCTAGAGACAGTGACATTTTTCAAATATTTATTTCAGAAGTGCTCAATTCACCGTGAACAGCATGTAACAGTTACTGCAGCTGCTACTTTACCCTGAAGATGGAGGTTGCAATGCCTTCCGTAACGTCGGGACCCAATACGACAGTGACGCCGCTAAAACGCAGAGAAAGAACACGCATTCATAATCTTGTTTACAGTAGCACAAAAAGCAGTTAAACACGCCGGTCCGTGCGCCCGGAAATTGCAGTAAATAACAGCCTCTACCGAGTATCCGGTGATTTTAAACTGGTACGTCGGGAGCACTTTCGTCTTTAAGTCACCCAATGACTATGGGGAACTCCAGTCCCAGATTTCACAATACCCCGGGCTTCCAGGGGTAAATGAGGAATCGCTGGTGGAGTTAATCGAACTCCTCCTGTTCGACTTGAACAAAACGAATGAAACAGCTTAGCTTTGTTACAACTTTTTAAATACTTTTTGATTTTACTCCTTGAGAGGGATTACGGTCACATTTTCCAGCTTAGTGTCTGTAATTTTCTGAAAAGGAAATCCATTTTCTCAGTTTTTCGCTTTATTTGTGCCTTACAAAAGAATTAAGGAGAAAGTAAGGCAGTCTTATTTGCGATAAGTGGTGGTAGGGAAAAAGAAGGCTCGTTGTATTACAGGCCTGAGTGGAGTTATAGGGCAAAGTTTAGGAAATAGGTAGAGTGGAAATTCAAAACGCCAGCGATTTATTAAAAATAGATTATTATTATTATTATTATTATTATACTTTATTATCCATTAAGGTTTAGTAAATAGACAGAATGGAAATTCAAAACGCCCGTGATTTATTAAAAATAGATTATTATTATTATACGTTATTATCGATTGTTCCTCTTATTAGAGCGAGTGTAGAGATTTGGGCTGCTTTTAAAATCGAGGTCCATGGGGGTGAAGTGAGGTGAGTGTGGAGCGGCGCCGGAATGAAAGGGTGGGGGAAACGGGAGATCCCCGAGAAAACCCGCCGACCAGCGGCATGGTCCGGCACGATTCCCACTTGCGAAAATCCGGAGTGAACCGGTCGGGGGGGATTGAATCCGGTTTGCCTTGGTGGGAGGTGAGCAGTCTAACCACTCAACCACCGTGGCCCCCCATTGTTGCTCTTGTGATGAGAAAATAAAACTCGTTGTGAAAATATTTAACGTTTGCTTTATCGCAGCGAGTCTGGAGTGCAAAGCTCAAATACTGGAAGGCAGCCATCAGCATGCATCATGCCCGAACAATAATTTACGTTTGCAAATTTGCTTGCCGGCAATATTAAAAAAAATTGAGTAAATTTGTGATTGAATACTGGCACAATCTAGGACGCGTAAACAATCAGTAATCCATGAACGAAATGTTAATTTGTGTGATGAATTGCCTCATTAATTTCAAATTCTTCACATTACTTGTTTACACGAAACACAGATCAACCCTGCCAGAACACCATTCGTGATTCCTATAAATGCTATTTTAACATTTAAGTGACGTAAGCATATGGTAATATCTATGCCACACAGTGGTCCCTGTAAGTAATCTCAGATGACGAAACTATTTCGTCACATACAGTGGTTGAAAATATCGGGAAGAAGCCTAATATTGTTACAGTTTTTGAGAAATAAACAATGCAAAAAGTAATTTTTAAGTATTTTGATATTACCATTGAAACAATAGTAACTAATATAGACTTTCACAATATAAACTTATAGTGACAAAACAAACAATATATTGCAAATAACAAAACGCTTCAGTGAGATGTGCATCTACTTAATTTTCATCATCATCGTCCTCGTCATGTTCTGGATCTTGGATTTGCCTCTTTACATCAGGAAATATACTTTTACTAATCTTCGAACGTTTAATTGGAAGACTTCTTATAATCGGGTACGAAGAATTAATAACATGTGCATGAAGTCCGTAATGGTATCAGACGTAGAAAATTACGGGTATGGTATTCCCACAAATGCTTATTCGGGCTTTTTGCGCTTCCTCGGACAACATTCGAACTAGACGTAAGGATTCTTTTAATATTAGTGTACCTTGGATTAGTTTCTTATGGAAGCTATGTGACACATAACACCATTTACATTTTCGAACGTACAAGTCGGGTATTTTTTTTATTCTTCTGGTGAAGAGGTTCAATATTATTGATGACCTACTGCTTTAGAAGTTATTATAGGTCTAATAAATTCATATATTAAATATAATAAACGTAAAGATGGAGTTGCTATACCCACTAGAGACTGCTTTACGGATTGTCGCGAGCTGCCGAATCAGCTCATCACTTACGCCAGTAATATCAAACACCAAAGCTGGGTCTCAGAAAAACCTTCGCGTGCTATTGCCTTCATTAACCGCACTGTTAAAAAATATTCTCACTCATTTTACGGAAAAGTGCTGGTAGAAATTCCTCCAGAAATATTCGTAAACTTTCCGTAGAATTACGGACACGTTACTTTTCAAGAATGGACTTTCCGTAAATTCCACTGAACTTTACGTGAACTCACGGTACATTTCCGTAAATTTTCTCGTTCGTTTTCTGTACTTATTGTTTTTCTAACCGTTCACCTGTATTCTTCTTGTACCATTTCAGGCATTATTATGGTATTTGATGTAACGACTTAAGCAACATTTATGAGTATCATTAAGGAATATGTGTAAGTGGCGTGAATATCGTGACTTCCGCAGAAACTAGTTTTCTGGTTACAATGGCGAAAAAAGCTTCGTGTAGACTCGACATTGTTCGTTTATCGGAACCTTAAACGAATAATAGAAAATACGGAGACTTTCCGTATATTGTATTTACGGAGTCCATCTCCGTTTTTCGTCTTTACGTATAGCGTTTCCGTATACTTACTGCACGTTTCCGTTAAATTGTGCGTAAATATACGGAAAATTGTAACAGCGCGTGCCAAAGTCCGGTTTAGGAATGTCAATAAACGGCCCTTTTTCATTGCGGAAGTGATCTTGTATTTTTTTCTTCAACAGGAGCTTTGTTCATTTACGTATTTGTCAATATTTTATATCCAGTCTGTAGAACTGGTACGCTTCCTTTACTATCGTAGCTATTTATGGATTAAAATTTAACACTTGTTTTACTATTTCTGCTGCATCACGTCTGCCTGTAGATTTTAAGTTTATTTCGACTGCAAGAACAATCTCGCTAACAGTATTTGTTATCAACAAAGAGTTCACTTTACGTTTCTGAGATGTCATTTATATGATTGAACAATTTTTAAAGGTCAACCAATAATTTTATAANCAGTATTTGTTATCAACAAAGAGTTCACTTTACGTTTCTGAGATGTCATTTATATGATTGAACAATTTTTAAAGGTCGACCAATAATTTTATAATTTTTTTTTTAGCTCTATCTGCTTCTAAAAATGCCAGTTTAACATTCAGATGATCACCTTTTAGTAAAAAAGAATAGTGTTTCTAAATATAGTGAGATCTTATAAATAATTCCTTCCCAGTCAGGGGATTGCTGATGGTGACGAGGGGGTAAGCTGGCGGCCATATTGGATAACGTCACGCGGCCCTTTTTCCCACTTTTTCCCCGAAAAAGTCCCGTTTTTCCCTCAAAAACGCCCAAAATCGCCAGAATTTTCTTAGAAATCTCCCGAATATCCCCTTAAAACTAGCAAAATTTCCCACACAAATGTGTTTTGCACAAGCCAGAGGAATCCGGTGAAAATTGAACAAATGCCGGCCGGAGTGTGCAATCATTTACAAGCACGCTCTGTTATTCCATGCCAGCACCATCCATCTTATTTGAAGATTGCTCGAGTTCATTGCCCTGTCATGCAACTTCTCTCATTCCTTCCAGTCTCTCTCACCCACGCCCGTTCTCTCTCGCCTGCTCTATCCCGTAGTGTTTTCTCATATTCCTTACCGTCTCCTTTCATTTGGCATTCTGGTGGGGATGAGTACTAAGCTCTGTAATTCCACCCTGGTTTTCTCATATTACTTCTGGTCTTCTTTCAACTGGCATCCTGGTGGGAGACGAGTCTCATGCTCTGTCATTCCACCTGAGCGACACAGAGTGAAGCCTGCCCACGCACGCCAGCTTAGAGTCGCACTGTGCGCACGTCAAGTACGTCCTAAGCCTACTTATAATTATAGTTGGCTGTAATTTCAAACCGTTTAAAATGCAGCCAGCAAATTCATAACATAGTTATAACCCCCGACAACGAAAAGTACCGCTGTGTCAAGTATGCCTTGTCCACCTATAGGCATAGTTGACCATAATTTCCGAACCGTTTAAGATACAGCCACCAAATTCATAACACTAGACACCACCCCGAACGACGAAAAGGATCACATGGGCAAGCAAACTTAGTCATCTTAAAAGCATAGTCGACCACCATTTCCCATCCACCGAAGCTGTAATCGTAAAGTTCATAACATAGACATCGTCGCCGACAACGAACAGGATAGTTGTGTCAAGTACGACCTAAACCCTCGTATTAGCACAGTTGGCTCCCATTTCCCACCCACAGAGGCTACAGTCACCAAATCTATAACATAGCCATCACTTCCGACAACTAAAAAGACCGCTGGGTCAAGTACACCATAGACCTTCGTATAAGCATAGTTAGCTGCCATTTCCCACCCACAGAAGCTATAGTCACCAAATTCGTATCATAGGCATCACCTCCGATGACAACGGGGTGGTGGGACAAGTATACTTTAAGACCTCTTATAATAATAGTCGCTGGACATTCCCACCCAGCGAAGCTACAACCATAATATCACAGACATCTATTCCGAACTGCAATCAAGAAGTTTAGGACAAGTAGGCCTTAAGCTCTGTTATATGCACAGTTGGTCAGCAATTCCAAACATTTGAAAATAGGGAACATGTACCAACCATCCACGCATGCAAAGAAAATAAAGGTATACATAAAGGCGAGTCACAAAGTTACCACTGCAAGTGCGATGTGTAGGGTTTGAAATAGCACACACCATATACGAATCGGCCTGCACGCACTCGACAATCACCCACTGCCACCATTGATGTCTTCTACCGCAGGTTTCTACCAACTTGGAGTTCCCTCAGCGACAGCCAGTCTCCCTACACCCACTGACATCCAGGCTGAATATATAAATATGAATATATATACATAATTTAACTTTAGCATGGGCAACATAAAAAAACCACTACATGTGAAAAAACTAAGATATATATACAAATGTGCTACATGCATGATGTACATAGTCGTGGGTAATGGTAAAATACACTAAACGAACACCATCAGTCCAACACAAGGGCCGGCAGCCCCAGTCATCGCTACCATGGGTAACCCTTAACGACCAGAAGTATATTAAAAAAATTAGCGGTGTGCAATTACACTGATAACAAGACATACATAGTCGCAGGTTACAATAAAATAAACCATGTGTTAATATAAATAAACACCATCAGCTTAATGTGAGGGTCGGGAAAAATGAGTGAAAAAGGTATGAAATCATACCGTACATGAAAAATCAGTCACATAAGAAACAATAAAGGACTGACACATATGCAAGTACATTACGAGCATGATGTCATAATGAGTCACAATATATATAAAAATATCCCGATGGAGCCACAGCTCATAATAGTGATATCAGGGGTATTATCACACCTACGTGAGAAAGAACGAATGTTCACAAGGACCAACACGAAAAATGAGTAAGATAAAAAATAATTATTATAAAAGCAAAAATATATAAACTTTTACCAACCATTGTATATTGCGCGAGCATCGAGCGCAGTATGTTATGTTAGACGAAAAATTACCATTGTGATGTGCGGGAACGATACGAGGACAACACTGCTACACACTGGTGCAACAGATAAACAAAAAAAATGTAAAGGAAAACAGTTATAAGCACTTACCAACCAGCGCAATCACATATTACACAAGCATCGGGTGCTGTACGCAGTGTTATACAATGATAGGTAAGACCAGACTGTCCTGGTTAGTACAACAGAAGAGCCAACAACTTCCTTACAAACCGATTGAAAAGAAACCAAGTTCAGTGTACAGCCAACACTCACATCACTAGTAGCTTAACGAGTCAAACCTGACCGACGTTGCGCGATCAACTAACATCTTGGGAATCTGTAAGGAATCACAGATGGTCGACCAGCAGCGTAAGCACTATGCAGGTCTCGGCAAGTCGAAGGGATGGTACATAACACTAACTGAGAGAGACACGTCAGGCTCCAGGGTGACATACCAGTCGAGTCACATATGCACTTCACTTTACGAGAGGAATTCAGTTTTTCAGTACAAGGGAATCATTTGCGCAATTTTAAATACTATATATATATATATATATATATGTACTTATTTGAATACATACCATTTATAGTGCTAGAACTGTAAGCACATATGAAACAACATACAATAAAACCATTAGCAATGCAAGAGAGACATATCTGCCACATGCTGATATAAAAAAATATATTATAAAAGCAAATAATACATGTACTTATTTTGAATCTGTGCCATTTATAGTGCTAGAACTCTAAGCACATTACGAAACGAATTACCCATAAATCCCTTGCCACAAGGATTTTATTAATATAGAAATAACCTTAAATGTACGAACTTTGTAATGACAAGTAAGGAGGTATCGCAATACATACACATAAACATACATTTCAACTAGGTATGTACTCTCCTTTTTACAAGACCAAAATTTTAAAGAGAAGATGTTTACCTTAACTGAAAAAAAAACTTGTGTAGCTGTCTCATACACAGAAGACGCGGAGGCCACGAGCGCATCTCGCAGCTATCGATGTGAACTCAACAGAAGCACAGACAACAATGACTGTCCTGCCTTTCCGTGCATGGTGAATATTGTACCAGAGCCTTCAAGACCTCGGCTGTATCTCTGCATCATGCATATGTCTGCAATAGAAAGCACTGTTGTTGATAGTACATGCAAGTTATGTCAAGAGGAAGAAGAAATAGTTACCATGGGTTCGGGTTGCACCATGGCTTCTGTAAATAATCTGGAACTGAGGACAAGTGGGTACTATCCACTTAGAAAATTGGGACATACAGATTTCCCTCTACCCTACTACAGAGAATTACAGTATAGCTTCGTCTTCCACTGGCGGGATCGAGGTATAAATTACTGCAACTGCAGAAATATGTTAAACTGGCATGTGCGGCACCGGTAGCGTGTGAGGGTAGCAGTGAAGAGTCAGCAGTGAGGAGTCAGCACTGCATAGTAGTACAAGTGTTTGAGTTCACAAAAGCTTGAAGATGATGAAAAAAGCCACTGAGGGTATCCAATTGATTTTGACCTGTGCGACTACATGCAAAACTTCACCGAGTGCTCAACAATTACGTGGAAAACAATGCAGTTACTGTGGCAAAGCCTTCAGTAAAAGTTGCAATGAAAATCGCCATGAAAAGAACGAATTTTCAAATATAGCGACCGCCAGAATACTAAGCTGTGTTATGTGTGGTGCAGCATTTAGTAGAAGCGATAATCTAAAGAGACACACTGGTACATGTATTGGTAATGCACCTTTTCTCGGAACGAGACAGCATGCATTGAACTTATTGATGAAAGACAATTCTATGGCTAGCCTTACTGCAGATTCGTCGTGTAAACCAACAATGGTTCGAGCCTCCTTAACATTACCTGGACCTGAATCTAGTTCCAAAACAGTGCGTGAAGGAGAAAATACGAGTATTGTGGACATTTACTATGAAAAGTACAAACTTTACAGATCCTCAGAAGTTGTGAACAGCAAACATGCACCGATAACATGTAAAGTGAAAAACGAAGATGTTTCGACTATCTAGGACATCGAGAACGAAAATTTGACCTCCAAGTCTGCTAGTGATGATGTGAAATATGCATATTCTACTGATGATGGAGTGCCGACATCTGCAAAGCAAAAGCGTAAACGTGTTGCTGAAGACAGAAGAAATGCTTACTCGAACCCTGTACTCTGGCCCAGAGGTATGTCGCAACCTACTCATCTTGGAAGAACATACATGCAGACATGTATTGTGAACCTTATGCGAAGAGTGATGCGAGGTCTAGCTACTTATTTTCTGATGACTCCAGTGACATAGTTGATAGACTGTGGGTGTTCATCAATAATCGAATTTATCTCTTCACTGACAGAGATATCCACTTCTTTGCAATGGAATGAACTCGGAGCTAGAGGCTTTGGTGAATGACATATAATGTATGTGTGTGATTTGGTTAAGTATTCAAATGTGTTTATAAATGTCCGGTAGGCTGCAAGCAAATGTCTTGCTACAATACCTCCAATCACTTCCCGATTAACAAAAAATTTTGTCTTTGCACTCCTTCCTGTGTCTATTCAGTATATCACTGTGGGCGAACATGTAATGACAACATTCAAGTTGACGTGAAGTAAGGAGCGAATCTCCAGAGTCCCTTGCTGTTGACGATAGTCAGTGTTGCAGATGGTAAATATTCAACCAATGATTCCATCTTCATATTGTAACAGCGTACGCGATCGCGGTAGATGAATGTAGACATAATTATCTGCTTTCCGCCACGCTCGACGACGAAGTGGGAACCATTTCATTCATGATGAATATTTTTACACGATTATCACTACATGACGGTTAGTGTTGTCGTCTCGGGTTGTCATAGTGTTGCCCGCTTGTTACCTACTTATAAATGTCTGGCAGCCTGCAAGTATTTGAAATGAACATACATTGAGTACGGTCATTTACAAAAATATTTTTGTCGGAGATATAGTTCATTGCACTTGTTGTATGATGTGCTTGATACTTAAATATGTCGATATATAAAACACACAGGAGTTTTTTCAATTGCATTTCATGTTGAATTTTTACATGTGTACTTATTAGACTCTCTAGGGGATTGAACCTGCGATACCTTATCTTCAGTGATGATGCACTGTCTCCGGCGCCGTCAGGGTATTGAGCCATTTCCTATCAAATTTCAATAGCATATGTAAAAAGTAAGTACGTTTTGTCAATGGTGGTGTTTTACAATTTTTGTTAGTGGCGAGTTGCTTTCTTGGTCGTTAATGTATACCATGCACGGAAAGGCAGGACGGTCATTGTGATCTATTCTTCCGTCGAGTTCACATCAATAGCCAAGTCTTCTGTATATGAGACAGCCACACCAGTTTTTTTTTCAGTTAAGGTAAAACTCTTCTCTTTATGTTTTGTTTCTTCTAAAAGCAGAGTATATACATAATTAAAATGTGTGTGTTTTTTTTTTGTTATACCTCAATAAACATCATTATAAAGTTCTTACATTTAAGGATATTTATATATAATTAAAATCTTTGTGGCAAGCGATTCATGCATAATTCGTTTCGTATGTGCTTACAGTTCTACATGTACTATTTGCTTTCATAAATTTTTAATATCTTTTTGCTTCAGTGCGTAGTGGTGATGTCTCTCTTGCATGGCTAATGGTTTATANCTTTATGTTTTGTTTCTTCTAAAAGCAGAGTATATACATAATTAAAATGTGTGTGTTTTTTTTTTGTTATACCTCATTAAACATCATTATAAAGTTCTTACATTTAAGGATATTTCTATATAATTAAAATCTTTGTGGCAAGCGATTCATGCATAATTCGTTTCGTATGTGCTTACAGTTCTACATGTACTATTTTCTTTCATAAATTTTTAATATCTTTTTGCTTCAGTGCGTAGTGGTGATGTCTCTCTTGCATGGCTAATGGTTTATANCCTAAATTGTTGCCTTGTACTAAAAAACTGAATTCCTCTCATAAAGGGAAGTGCATATGTGACTCGACTGGTCTGTCACCCTGGAGCCTGACGTGTCTCTCTCGGTTAGTGTTATGTACCATCCCTTCGACTTGCTGAGGCATTCATGGTGCTCGCGCTGTCGGTCGACCATCTGTGATTCCTTACAGATTCCCAAAATGTTAGTTGATCGCACAACGTCGGTCGGGTCAGATGAGTTGAGCTGCTAGTGATGCGAGTGTTAGCTGTACTCTGAATTTGACTGTTTCGTTTCAATCGGTTTGTAAGGAAGTGGTTTGCTATTCTGGTCTACTAACCAGGATGGTCTGGTCTTGTCTAGCATCGTATAACGCAGCGTAAAGTACCCGATGCTTGTGTAATACGTAATTGCGTTCGTTGGTAAGTGATTATAACAGTTTTCCTTTACATTTACTTTTTATATCTGTTGCAGCAGTGTGTAGCAGTGTTGTCCTCCTATCTTTCCTGCGCTACAGAATGGTAATATTTTTGCCTAAAATAACATTCAATGCTCGATGGTCGCGGAATAAAGAATGGTTGGTAATAGCTTATAAATATATTCTCTTACGATTATTATCTTTTATATCTCTTTGTAACGACGAGTAGCAGTGACATCTCTCTTACGCGACTAATGGTTTTAATGTATATTGTTTTGTGTAAAACAAAGCAACACTGTCTTTACAATTCGCATCATGTGTATCGTACTTGACGCATTTTGTACTCATATTTGTGGTTGGTTCTTGTGATCATTCTTTCTTTTTCATGTTGGCGTGGTAGCAACACTGATATCACAATTATGGGCTGTGGTTCCATCGGGATATTATATATGTATTGACACGTTTTGACATCATGGTTGTGATGTACTTATGTATATGCCAGTCCTTTGTTTGTTACATGAGTGATTTTTAATGTACAATATGGTTTCATATCTTTTACACTCGGTTTCCCGGACCCTCGCGTTAGGCTGATGGCTTTTATTTAAATTAACTCGTACATGNGCTGATGGCTTTTATTTAAATTAACTCGTACATGTTTTAATGTAACCTGCATCTATATATGTCTCGTTTTCGGTGCAATTGCATACTGCTCAATTTTTCAATAATGGCTGGTTGCTAAGGGTTACCCATGCTTGCGATGACTCGGGCCGCCGGCCCTTTTGTTGGACTGATGTTGATCATTTATACACTGAAGAGCCAAAAATACTGGTACACCTGCCTAATATCATGTAGAGCCCCCGCGAGCACGCAGAAGTGCCGCAAGACAACGTGGCATGGACTCGACTAATGTCTGAAGGAGGTAATTCACACCATGGATCCTGCAGGGCAGTCCACAAATCCATAGGAGTGAAAGGCGGTGGATATCTCTTCTGAACAGCATGTTGCAAGGCATCCCAGACATGCTCAACAATATTCATGTCTGGTGATTTAGGTGGCCAATGGAAGTTTCTAAAGTCAGAAGAGTGTTCCTGGAGCCACTCGGTAGTAACTCTCGACGTGTGGGGTGTCGCATTGTCCAGCTGGAATTGTCCACGTCTGTCGGAATGCACAATGGACATGAATGGGTGCAGGTGATCGGACAGGATGCTTACGTATCTGTCACCTGTCAGTCGTATATAGACGTATCAGGGGTCCCATTTCACGCCAACTGCAGACGCCCCATATCATGACAGAGCCTCCACCAGCATGAACAGTCCCCTGTTGACATGTAGGGCCCATGGATTAATGATGATGTCTCCATGCCCGTCCACGTCCATCCACCCGACACAATTGCAAACGAGACTCGTCAGACCAGGCAACGTATTTCCGGTCATTAACAGTCCAATGGTGGTGTTGGCGGACCCAGGCAACGGTACACGAGTGGGCCTTCGGCTCCGAAAGCCCATATCAATTATGGTCCGTTGAATAGGTCGCACACTGGCACTTGCTGATGCCCCAGCATTGAAATCTGCACCAATTTGAGAAAGGGTTGCACGTCTGTCATGTTTAATGATTCTCGTCAGTCGTCGTTTGTTCCGTTCGTTCACATTCTTTTTCCGGCCGCAGCGATGTCGAAGATTTGACGTTTTACCGGATTCCCGTTATTCACGGTACACTCGTGATATGGTCGTACGCGAAAATCCAATTTGTGTCGCTACTTCAGAGATGCTATGTCCCATCTCTCGTGCGCCAACCTTAACACCACGTTCAAACTCACTTTAATCTTGATAACCTGCCACTGTAGCAGCAGTAACCGATCTAACAACGTTTCCAGACGCTTGTTGTCTTATATAGGCGCTGCCGCCCGCATCGCGTTACTCTGATTGGTTCCATACCTCTGTTATTTGCATACGCACGCCTATACCATTTCATTTTTTTTTGGCTCTCCAGTGTATTAATATATGTATTTTACCATTACCCACGACTATGTTCATCATGCAAACAGCACATTTGTATATATATATTTTAGTTTTTTCCCATATAGTTGTTTGTTTTAGGTTTCCCATGCTAAAATATATTTGTATATATATTTTCACATTTATATTTACTGCCTGAATGTATGTGGGCGAAGGAAGGCCAGCTGTCACTGAGGGGAATTCCGAGTTGGTAGACATCTACGGTAGCAGATGACTAGGACGGCAGTGGGTGATTGTCGAGTGCACGCAGGCCTATGCGCGTGAGCGAGTGTGTGTGTGTGTTATTTTAAACCCTACACTCCTACTTGCAATGGTAAATCTGCGCCGCGCCTGTATGTATAGATTAGTTTTCTTTACATGCGTGGATGGTCGTTGCATGTTCCCGAACTTAAAAGGTTTGGAAATACTGGCTAACTATGCTTATAACAAGGCTCAAGGCCTACTTGCTCTTATCTCCTTTATTGTAGTCGGAATTTATGTCTGTGATATGAATTTGATGGTCGTAGCTTCGGTGGGTGAAAAATGTCCTGGCAACTATGCTTATAAGTTGATTTAAAGTGTACTTGTCCCTACCACCCTGTTTGTCTTAGGAGGTGATGGAGGTGATTTGGTGACTATATTGTGGGTTGAAAATGGCAGCTATCTATGTTCATACGAAGGTCTAAGGTGTACTTGAACATGCGGTCCTTTTCGTCGTTGAAAGTGATGCCTATGTTATGAATTTGGAGAATATAGCCTCGGTGGATGAGAAATGGTAGCCAACTATGTTTATGCGTGGGCATAGAGTGTGCTTGACCCTACCACCCTTTTCTACCTCAGAGGAGATGTTTGTTATATGAATTTTGTGCTTATAGCTTTTGTGGGTGGGTAATGGTGGGCGACTAAGCTTATATGTGGAACAAGGGTATGCTTGACCCTGCGGCCCAGTTCATCGTCGGGGTCGATGACTATGTTATGCATTTGGTTGCTGTATCTTAAACGGTTAGGAAATGACAGCCAACTGTTTTTATAAGTGGGCTTAGGACTAACTTGACGCGGGCTCGTTGCGACTCTAGGCTAGCGTGCATGGGAAGTCTTCGCTCCGTGTCGCGCAGTTGGAATGGTTTCTCGAAATGACGGTTTTGTCATTGTTTAGTGTTCTATACCTATAGAACTATTAAACGTATTTCAATCAAACTTGGTGGGATGGCTGTACGTATTGCCAACATTAAATAAACATTTTCACAACCAACTTTGTCCGCCATTTGCAAGAAAGTGCTACTCGGTATAATAAAGCTTTTGCAGCATTGACCGAGATTTAGGACATTCGCAAAACAAATAAAATTATAGTAGTGAGGTTTTAAAAATATGTTTGTAACTTACTAACTTCTGCTAGATAGAAAACCGATATATGCGATTGTAGTATGGGCCTCGAATGAAGGGGGAAAATAGCCTCGCGTAGGGCCTGCTAGAGCTGCGATACAAACCAGTTAGCAACGAACAGAATGAATTTCGTTAACCTCGTCAGAACCCCTTCACCACACATTTGCGGTCAAACAAGTTATTATTCAAAAAAAGAACGTGCCGCTCGCTTCAATTACCAGGACGTGTGTGAGTTTTTGTTTAAGTGTTAGCCATTAAATAAAAAAAATTATGAATTTTCGCTTTGGAAAAAGAAAACAGGTTCACACTCTACCAGCAAACTAGATAATATAAATACAATTTGCTTCATTACAATGTTAATGTTATACTTCAATACGATATATTAGTAGACGGTTGGTTAAAAAAAAAGGCTAGCCGACATGTAGTAATGGTAAAAAAAATTATTTTGTTTTACAAATTCGATACGAGCTTTTTCGGTGTCGTGCCTGTCTAGTTGCTATGGGGTGGTTTTCCAAGTACGAGTATTATTTCCATCCCCTATTGAAGCGAATTCTGTTGCAGTTCATTTAAACATGAACCTTTCCGTTTTTCACTCACTTTAATGGGTGCGTAATTAGCTTCGCGGAATGAAATTAAATTAACGTGTTTATAAGGCTAATTGAGCGCTTTTGAAATCCTACTTTGAAATGTAAGCAGTCAGGTGCTAGAATATTATTTTCAAATGACACACTGAATAGTATGTTCCAATTAATGTTGACAGAGATGAAAAGAAAATACTTCAATATCTTCGGCATAGTATTGCTATGTGAATGTCTCGCTATACGTGAATTTTCGAAAAATTAATTCAAGTACATAATATGAACTACTATATATATTTCTATGGGACTTGTTATATTGACTATACAGTATTTGAATTAAGAACACCATAACATACAACAATAAATTATACAATGTATAGTTTTCCGATAAAAGATTGTTGACTCTTTTCCGAATAATCTATACATATTACAAAACTCAACCTCTCTTTGTCTATCTGTCTGTCTATCTGTCGGTATGTCTGTCTGTCTATATGTCTGTTATTGCGCTTATCACTCGATAACCACGTATCCTATTTACGTGTTTATTTTTATTCATAGCTATGTTCTCTGGCCAGGTTTTAGTATATATTCTGTTACGTAAAGTAACATAAGGAATAAGCNATTCAAGTACATAATATGAACTACTATATATATTTCTATGGGACTTGTTATATTGACTATACAGTATTTGAATTAAAAACACCATAACATACAACAATAAATTATACAATGTATAGTTTTCCGATAAAAGATTGTTGACTCTTTTCCGAATAATCTATACATATTACAAAACTCAACCTCTCTTTGTCTATCTGTCTGTCTATCTGTCGGTATGTCTGTCTGTCTGTATGTCTGTTATTGCGCTTATCACGTGATAACCACGTATCCTATTTACGTGTTTTTTTTTATTCATAGCTATGTTCTCTGGCCAGGTTTTAGTATATATTCTGTTACGTAAAGTAACATAAGGAATAAGCNTTTTTTATTCATAGCTATGTTCTCTGGCCAGGTTTTAGTATATATTCTGTTACGTAAAGTAACATAAGGAATAAGCAGTGACGATAATAGCGAATCAAGTCGGAAAAAGTTTTCCGCCAGCGCGCTCTCATGCAATACGCTGTCAATACGTTAAAGATGAAACAATATCATGTAGTAAAGAATTGTGTGGAATAAAAAGACCTAAAAAAATTCTGCGGCAAATTTTTATATATAACAGAGAAATAAATACTTATAAGCGTTTTTACCATTTAGTTCACATTGAAAAGCAAGTGCAGACATTGTCAGGAAAAAGTAGAAAAAGTATGGGCCTACCAATACCAGATAACCTAGTAGATTCATCCATTAACAATGACTACATCAGGGAAACTTCATATAATAGATTAGAATTTGGAATCACCTCCCGAAGTTTGGGCGTTTCATTTCCGAACACCCATTTCCTTTTCCTACTTGACCGTCGCCTTATACACTCTAAATCTGAAACAGTGAGAATTTAGCCAAATCAGTGAAAAGAGTGAGAAATGAGCGGCTGAAAATCAGTGGCTGGTAACTAATTAAATTGATGGCTGAATTTCACTGATTTATTTGTAACTCCCACTGAATGTCGAGAATTACACTGCCACGGGTCACTTATTACCAGTTGATTTCCTTGATTTGACAGTCAGCGGTAATTTATCAACTGACTCTCAGTGAATGTTATTTCATTGATTGATTCCACTGTTTCGAGTTTAGCGTGTATACTGGTGATTTTGAATAATTGATTTTCTGGAGAGTTTTCCGTATCTCTGGTATCTTCGAAAGAAAGACCTCGTTGATCTTTCAACGTAAATATAAACGCATATACCCGAGAGGAAATGATAATACCGTTAAGTCAAATGCATAAGTTNGTTGATCTTTCAACGTAAATATAAACGCATATACCCGAGAGGAAATGATAATACCGTTAAGTCAAATGCATAAGTTTCAACTAACTACGGCCCTTTAGTGCCGTAAAAGTTAATGTCAAATAAAGTAACCCTTATAGTTTTTGCAAGAAGAGTGTAGTGCTTCGGTTTGAAGACTGTTACAGCTTACCCTGATAATTAGCAAAAACGGTAGAAAATTCCTGAAAGCTTTGAAAAAAAAACAAAGGTAATAAATTATACATATAGTCTGTTCGTGGTTTCCTCACACATTTTTAATGAAACCTTTGAAAAATCACCCCATGTTTGACGATCTTTGTTGTTTCTTAAAATGCCATTTGCCACCAGCCTTGTATATTTGAGATAACATAAAAATATTTTATTTCTGGTTTAATTTTAATTTTAGTTATTTTTAATCTATAAATAACAAATATTTCGTATATAAACTTGAGCAGGGCTTCAGAAAAGCTGGAAGTAACAGCGAATGGACTATAACTACTGATGGATAATACTTACTACATGTTCGCCATAAAGTCCGCGCACTCAAGAGAATAGCGGGTGCATATTGAACGGCGAAATGCAAAAATTGCCTTGAACACNTAGCTCTGAACACTAACCCTACTTCGGTCAGACTCTTCCAAGTTTCAAAGGCGAAGATGGGCATGGTACATGTGAAAGCTTTCGACGTGATATCATCGCCTAATTAAAGCTTAATTGGAGCCACGCCCAGTTATCAAATAACTTCTCTCTCTCTCTCTCTCTCTCTCTCTCTCTCTCTCTCTATCTCTCTCTATCTCTCTCTCTNCTTACTACATGTTCGCCATAAAGTCCGCGCACTCAAGAGAATAGCGGGTGCATATTGAACGGCGAAATGCAAAAATTGCCTTGAACACTAACCCTACTTCGGTGAGACTCTTGCAAGTTTCAAAGGCGAAGATGGGCATGGTACATGTGAAAGCTTTCGACGTGATATCATCGCCCAATTAAAGCTTAATTGGAGCCACGCCCAGTTATCAAATAACTTTTCTCTCTCTCTCTCTCTCTATCTATCTATCTCTCTCTATCTCTCTCTATCTCTCTCTCTCTCTCTCTCTCTCTCTCTCGAGGTTACGTAACTCTCATTACGCAGGATGTTGACAAATAGAGTTTACTCAGAGTTCTTGATACGTCCATAGCCATGATTACGTGCATTTTTTAAAGACGCCCTTCGTTTATTTGTTTAAAGTAAAAAAATATTGAAGTTACGTGAAATCTGGCGAGGATAGGACCAGAGCTGCACACTAATGCCCTCCTGTGAACAGATGCACTTGTATATAATCTCTACAGGAATAAAGCCTCCCCGTTCGTGGAAACTTAAGTCTAATTTAAATACGACGCAGTTTGCTACTTGCCATGTGTTTAACATGGAACAGTTTTGTATTTTACTTCACGTTTGGTATTGCATATGTTTTTTTGGTTTCCACTTATTTAAATTTAAAACACTGATTTCAAAAGTAAGAGACAAAATTGTAAAAACCTGCAGAAATAAAATTATTGAGATACATTAACAAATTTTTCCGATGCAGATTGCTTCAAGATTTACTAACTACGCCCATATGTATAACCATCTAAACCGCCATAGCTTAAAAGCAACTCGCTTCCAAAGGAAAATTAGTGGGGAANCTACGCCCATATGTATAACCATCTAAACCGCCATAGCTTAAAAGCAACTCGCTTCCAAAGGAAAATTAGTGGGGAATTATTACACTCCTTGGAAAATTTAATGTCCTGAAAAAACGGTCAAAGGATTTCATCTTCTCAGACAAAATAGGTTCATATAATAATTGTTACGTTTTTGTGACGGGAGACGAAAAAACTTCAAGTTAAGAGTGGAAATCAAATAACGCAGAAAATAGCATTACAGTGCAAATATTCATATACTCACGCAGAACCTCAGTCACAGCGCTAAGTGAATTACAGGTGTACCTAAAATTATATATTTTAAATTATAATATTTATTTATGTTTATAACTCAGGTTTGAATTTATGCTTTCAAACAATGCATAAACTTTCCATAAGTAGTTATATGATCAAAATGTATAAAACTATACCAAATTTTGTAATGTATTGATAAATTATTTTGTAATTCAAAATACGGTGGCCATCGAAATTTATTAATAAATACATGTATAGATGATACTGCAAGCCTCCGAGCGACCGGGTTTAAAGATGTACAAATTTGACTGGAATCAGTGAAGTTAAGGCAATATATTCCTTTGTGAATATACGCATATAAACAGCCAAACATATTCTGAACACTAGTAGATCTAAACTCTTTATTTCCTGAAATAACACCTTTTGTGAAATAGGTGTAAATATATATTTGTACAGGATTATTCGCAGACATAGTAGTGCCTGAATGCCATTGCTGTCGGCCTGGATCAACTGGCCGTTTCCCAGTATTTCTTCTGGTATTTTATATTAATATAAAAAAAAGAATAAGTGTTCTAGTGTCGTTGGGCTCAGTAGCAAGGACGAAGTGTGTGTGGTAACACTGGCAACATATAGTTCGTGAATCGCATTTACATACCTCAGAGATATGCCTTTTTACTAGCACATTGAATGTATTTCATTAAAGCAGGAGAGAAAGGGGGTAATGAGCCATATGCCATTTGAAAGTATTAAGTAATATATAAACTGTCAGGCACGTGGGCTGCTCATATGGCACGAATAAAATGAGAAAATAGCAAGTGACCCACATATGGGAGATTGTGACTTCTCTACGAAGCAAATATTGTAACTGATCGTTTAATTAGGGCAATAATGTGACAAAAACATCTCACAATGTTATACCCTAATTGTTGTCTTTTCGTGGAAATCACGTCAGCTAGGTAACTAATCATTGAAATATGCGTCATTAGAATAATAATGTTTTTTACTTCATGTAGAGCCGTAAACCTCGATTTTGCTTTAATAAGCAATTCAATTTTAAACAAATTAAGTTAGGCGCTTGTTACATTAATATAGAGATAGAATGTGAACTTGCAATTGTAATGTTCCAAGAGTTACCAGCAGTTTACTGCCCAACAAGCAAGTTGGTCCACTCTTACCATCTTGCTGCTGAACTTAAATACCACAGCAAGGAATCGAGGAGACAGCCTGGTAAGAATCTAATGACCCACTGAGCTCAGCCACTGCAGATAATCGGAAAACCGTACTGTTCACCGTGCTGTTTTAACGCGGTGCTCTTGTCTTTTCGGTACTTTCGTCATCCCCTCATGAGAAAGGAACACCGACATATCCGAAAACCTCTGTGCATCTGCAGTCAACCAAATAGCAGATCAGACGAGGGTCTGATGTGGTGCTTCCTTTTTTATTTCACTGCGCGTGTGAAAACCGACATTTTATGCCATATGGCGGCTTGCATGCTAAACAACCCTGGATTGCAAATAAAGGCGGCGGAAACAACGGATTCGAAACGGGTATCTCTTCGTCGGAAGATAACGAACGCCTTAGCGACCAACACTCTTAAGCTCGAATCAGTGGTGTCAATAAGTGAAATAACATTCACTGAAGGTCAGTTGATGAGCTACTGCCGACTGGTTTATCAAGGAAATGAACTGGAAACAAGTGACTTACGGCAGAGGAATTCTCGACATTAAGTGGGAGTCGCAAATAAATAGGTGAAATTCAGCCATCATATTGATTAGTTATTAGGTACTGAATATTATCAGTCGCTCAATTTGCACTACTTTCATGGATTTGGCTCTATTCTCTCTCTTTCAGATTTAGAGTGAAAGGCACCTCGGTGTGAAGCTGCTACATACTCTTGCCAAGTTTCTCACTGCTCGTGATACTGTTGGTCTGGTTTTTGCCCTTCTTTCTATAGTGCTCGACATTGCCGAAGCCATTCGGCTTATCATCGGGACAACATTTCCCCTCCAGGCCTCTTCTAGCATCTACAGTTCAATCCACTCTCACAAGTCCAACCCTGAGCGAAAGGAGCCTCAGCGGGTGTTATCAAGACCTTCACGTGGCACTCCTTTACTTACCATGGCTCTGGTGACCTTTAGAGTTCTCAGCTTCAAAAGTTTACTTCAATTCTTAACAAGCGGCAGAATATCACCCGGGCGAAGTCTAACTAATATTATTTCCACATTTTCTCCTCCAGCTTGAAAATTGGGCCTAGAGACCAAATGCTTCAAGGTGCGGGATTCTACACCGAGAGAAAGGTTTATTTTCCAGCTAACAAAGTACTTGTTTGTATAATCCCAAAAATATATTTCGTTGTTCCAACAAAATACTTTGTCGATTAAACAAAACTTGAAAAGTAACAAAATTAATTTTGTGCCTATGTAAAAAAAAATGTTTAAATAAATAAAACCTCTGTGTTGGGCCAAAATAAATTTGACTGTCAACAAAATTTGTAGTTGATTAAACTGCATACATTTTTTTCTGCCACTCTCTTGATTGCCTTCATTCGAAAATACAGCTCGAGAAATTGTCTGTATTTTTGTGACTACTAGGACAGAAACAGCGTTTGTTAGTGAATTTATTGTTCTGTAATAATTGCATAAACATCCTAATGAAACACGTTCATCAGGAAACTAATATGTTAAGCTGTAAAACTTGAAAATATTTATTTACGNCATAAACATCCTAATGAAACACGTTCATCAGGAAACTAATATGTTAAGCTGTAAAACTTGAAAATATTTATTTACGCGCGTTATCCAGTATTTTAAATGTAAGTCAGTTCAACGGAGGTTGCTCGGGCGTAGCGGTCGGTCTTCAATTTTTTTTTTTTAACTAACCGAAACTGTTTAATATAAGTAGAGCCAAACAACTCTTTAGTTGCACAAACAAACCCTTAGTTTTAGCCAGCCATATACCAACAAGAAAATAATTTTGTTTTTAAAACAAAATATTACCATTAACCCTATACGAACAATTGATCTGGTTGCGCCTAACAAACATTGTTCGAATTAGCATAACTTTATATCAGTGTAGCATTTTGGGTAGGTGCATATACTCTGGCTTTTGATACACGATAATAGGAGATACTTATATCCACACTATACGCACGTCGGATATGTTGGTGTTCGTTTCCTAACTTAACGCCGTCCTTTTGGTCCAAACCAAGCTTATTGTATTGTACATACAACTTTAATTATTCGTTGTCTGCCAATGGAGTAACGAAATGACCGTCCTTAATAAAGCGTATTGACGTACCGTATGCAGTGAAGCCAACGTAACCGCTAGGTCCACGTTCATAGCAATGCGCAGAGTTAGATAATTAATTNTTACGGGTTTAAAAATAAAATATAACAACATACTAAACGAAATCATCATAAATAGTCTATGCTATACTAATCATGCTTTTAATTCAGTGGTCGTTGAAACACACAAACTTTATAGTGAAAGTATGAAATTATCAAGATTCTTTTTTTAGTTTCCTAATGATATGATGCAATTGGGGGGGTGGGGTGGAACAGCACCCCCACCCCCCTCCATTGCAACATTTTTGTGGACTCTACTATAACAGATCGTACTATTTCGGATTGAACTACATTCGTGCATATACTGCGAAGTGCCAAGTCCCCCAAACATCACCTCGATGTCTTCCAGTTACGAATCGTTATGAGGAAAATCACGCCCCTGTAATTGAGATAACAGCAGTGCGGTGACCGCCCGAACGTTTCTAGTGGTACTGCGTAGAACCAGGTTTTTTCTTAACCGGTCGTTCACGGTGTACATAAAACCACAGAGTACTTAAGAATAGAGAGGCGAAACAGCCGCTTATACCGCGAACTCTAGCCGCACTCGCCAGAAAAATGACGTCACTGGCCGGCAACGTGCCGTAACTCGGTTCCAGCGCCTGGCTACGTACACTGAAGAGCCAAAAAAAATACTGGTATAGGCGTGCGTATGCAAATAACAGAGGTATGGAACCAATCAGAGTAACGCGATTCGGTCGGCAGCTAGNGCGTGCGTATGCAAATAACAGAGGTATGGAACCAATCAGAGTAACGCGATTCGGTCGGCAGCTAGATCGGTTACTGATGCTACAATGGCAGGTTATCAAGATTTAAGTGAGTTTGGACGTGGTGTTATAGTCGGCGCACGAGATATGGGACATAGCATCTCCGAGGTAGCGATAACATTTGGATGTTCGCGTACGACCATTTCACGAGTGTGCCGTGAATATCGGAAATCCCGTAAAACATCACATCTTCGACATCGCTGCGGCCGGAAAAAGATCGTGAAAGAACGCGACAAACGACGACTGACGAGAATCATTAAACGTGACAGACGTGCTACCCTTTCTCAAATAGGCGCAGATTGGATTTGTGGACTGCCCTGCAGGATTCATGGTGTGAATTGCCTCCTGCATACCTTCAGACATTAGTCGAGTCCATGCCACGTCGTCTTGCGGCACTTCTGCGTGCTCGGGTGGAGGGGGGGGGGGTACACCATATTAGGCAGGTGTTCCAATTTTTTTTTTGTCTCTTCAGTGTACTTGCCAGCTGGCAGCCCAGCCAATAGGGAACCTTTCGAAGCACGCGGGGTAGCCAATCAGACACAAGGCCCGCTTCCAAAGTCCACTCGCAGCCAATCAACGGATGGATACGCCCAAATCAAAGGAACCGCCACGCCATTTCGTCTCTGCGTTCTTATCTAATCTGCAATATAGCCATAGCTATGCAGAAGTAGGCTACTTCTCAAATACTAGCCCTGCAAGTCGACGTTAGCCAATTTCTAAAGAACAATTCCAGGTATATTGTACAACGTAAATTTTACAAATATATTTCCCTTTCCAACATAATGTCTTTTTTTNAAAGAACAATTCCAGGTATATTGTACAACGTAAATTTTACAAATATATTTCCCTTTCCAACATAATGTCTTTTTTTTATCCTGTTTCATTTTTACTTCGTCTTTCTTAATCAGAGTTTGTCATTCACAAAAGCTTCGCGCGCAAGCATTGAACTTGACGTACACTCGCTACATAATTCCCCGCGCTCGTGCATGATGTAATGCTTCCCCATCCTTCAGTTGTTTGCTGTCAACGCCGGTGCTATCAACTCTTCTCTGCTTTCTTCTTTTCCCGAGGACACGCGGCGCGAGTGTGAGCGCAAAACTGCCTGCTCCCTTACGTCCTGTCAAGTTTCCCTATGCGCCGTGTTTGTGAAACGGAGCAGGGGGGCTGTGCGCGCAGTTATTCAGCTAACGTCTGCCTCGAGTTGTGACTTTTATGACTCCGGCTTCACGTCTAGCACGTCCTGGTAAGCAGCCAGACAGCTACCGTGCGCGCAGAAAACCGGCGTCAGCGTAGCTGACAACGACTTCGCTCCGTCTAATACAAATTTAAAAGCCTGTCATGGTGTCCTCGTGCAGAATCTCATGCCGTTTTTTAGACAATCCCTTACATTTAACTATGTGCTTTTAACCTGGCCCCAACCGATACTCGAAATTTGAGCATATTTGTTGTTTCGCGGGAAAATATATACGTATTACGAGCACACCTGATAATATCCTGCGACCTGATTGAATTAAATATCTGANTGTTTCGCGGGAAAATATATACGTATTACGAGCACACCTGATAATATCCTGCGACCTGATTGAATTAAATATCTGAACTTACGAGTCAGAATGCTAAAAGACGAGGGGTGAGAGAACGATCTCTCACCTTTGTCATCAGACGAGAAACTGTGCCGAATGTCGAAATTTTCCCATTATATACTTTCCCCACACCAGCACGCTCTGGCGGACAATACTGAAAAAAAGAGCGGTAGTGGTAAGGGATTAAGCGTGAGTTAATAATTGGTCTGACTAAAGGAGTGAGGTGAGAGGTAAAATAATAAATACTCAATTTCAATGGTAATTTAATTAGCATTAAAACAAAAGAATGAGCTTTTAATACAAAAAAATTATCGATTTAATAAATTATGCATGTAGATATACCGCTGATTGGAAGAATAACTTTGTAAATAGGNATACAAAAAAATTATCGATTTAATAAATTATGCATGTAGATATACCGCTGATTGGAAGAATAACTTTGTAAATAGGATGGAAAATTACATGTTTTTTATGTCTATGGAACAAATGTGAGTGCTGATAGCTCACTTTGATACTGAATCGTCAGAATGAACGAGTACCGACAGCTCGTTTGGCAGTGAAATCGAGAAATTAACGCTACCTATGTGTTGAAGAAGAATTCAATATGGAGGGTACCGACACCACTTATACCTTAAAAACAAAAAACTAATATGGCTGCCGCCCGGCGGCTAAATAGGCAGGTCATCCGGTAACGAAATCGGTTATTAATACACTAGCGCCACCTTAATTGCATAAGGTGCAATGGTGCTTTAATTAACACTAAAATAAAAAAATTACTTTTTTAAAATCGGTGTTAAAATTTAAAATAAAAAATATATGTTTAATAAATTATGCACGTAGTCAAAGTCTCGCATCATGCATGTAGGTATACTGTTGATTGAAAAAATATTATTTTATAGGAATAGAAAGTTACATATTTGTTATGTCTATAAATATAAGTGCCGACAGCTTGCCTGGCAGATGAATCAAGAAATTAACGCCACGTTGGTGTTGAAAATAGAATCAAACATGAAGGGAGCGGACAGCACCACCAATACTTTAAAAAAATTAACAAATATGGGTGCCAACTGTTGGTTAAATCGGAAGCTCACCTGGTGAGTAAATCGATAATTAATACACTAGTGCCACCTAGGTGATGAAAACATATTAAATTCAAGATGTCATCCTCAGCAACGTATAAACAAATTACAAACGAAAGAAAGCATGATGGCGTCCACCAGCAATGTATAAAAAAATGTCAAACGGAAAAATAAGATGGCATCTTCCAGCAATTTATAAACAAATGACAAACGAAAAAACAAGATGGCTGCACACGATAGAATGAATATTGGTGAGGGCCGAGGGGGGGGGTGGTACCTTCGGAAATGTAAGGTTTTTAATAAATTTTGAATAATTTTTAAGTAATGTTTAAATAAATTATTATAGTTTTTTTAACAAGTTATATATATATATATATATATAGTTATTTTTTTGTTGTGAAAAATTACCGTGGTTAAAGGTCAAAGTTCAAAGGTCACTGACATCCAACATGGTGGGCAATATGGCCACCAGCCAACCGGAATGACAGAGTATAAACATCTCCGAGCTCTAACACCGAACGCCGATGTCCCAAAACCGGCATAATCCTTCCACAATGGTGACTGGATGTATTTTATGTATAGATATGCTTCTTATTTTTGATACACAATTACTGTCATATAAGGAGGATAACCTTCTGACGTCCATTTGTATGGACGTCACGGGCACACTTGAATTATTCAACCTTACAGGTCAAAAACCCATTCATTTTATTATCGATGTTCCCGACTTCAAAATGAACTGTGTTATATCGGCTTCACGCAAAAATTGAGCTCATTTTAAAGTACGAGTTTCCTTATCAGACCACTGTACATCCTACGGCGGCATGTACACATTTCCTATTAATATTCACGCGTCTTCGATCAAATAACGCTGTAAATTTGCTATACATAATTTTAAGTAAATTTTTTTCAGCAGGTATAAAAATTAAAACGAAGCGTGTTCGATATAAAAATAATTTTAGTAATACTATGTATTTAAATAACTCTTCAGGACGTAGAACTCCTTTCGTTAGTTCGACATCGGTTTTATACTCAATTCACGATTACTTCCAACTTTTCTGAAGCCCTGCTAAAGTTATGCGTTCATGATATTTCTCCGTCTCACATAAACAAAGCTTAGAACATTCAACAAAGGGACAACATATCGCATTTGTGTGCACGCAGCGTAATAAAATTCTACGTAAGAACTACTTGGCACTACCAACACACGTATTTTGTCAGTGGCTTTATTCTTATAAGTTATACATTAAAAATAATAATGTATAGATAAGATTTAGGTAAAATTTAAATTGAACTAAAAAATAAGGTACTTTTATGTTAATACAAGTGTAAAACGCTTGTTGAAAAATGATATATTAAGGAGAACAACCAAACACGTCATGCATGGGGTGTTTTATCAAAGATTTGCTTCAAGAAGTGCGAAGAAACCGCGAACAGACTATACTGTCGATACGTCCTCGTTGATTACGTTTAAGTATAATTTATATGAACGTTATAATACATACTATGTTTAGGTAATAAATTATATACAATAGGTATGCAACTGAGCTCTACACACAAATTTCGGCAGCTAATAATCGGCCTCGTAAAAAAAATTTCCCAGAAAGAAAATATTTACACGAACTAAGACTTCAATGGGAGGGTGAAACCACTCTTGAAAGTGTAGCTGAAGCAGACGTTTATTACTAGCTACGCAGCCAGAACGAAAGATAAATCTCTGAGTTTCTCTCAGAGTTTCTGGATAATGCATTACTGAACGACGAAATGCAAACCACAAAAAACTGGGTGCCGATAGCAATCCTCTTCCATAAANTCTGGATAATGCATTACTGAACGACGAAATGCAAACCACAAAAAACTGGGTGCCGATAGCAATCCTCTTCCATAAAGAAGGAAGTCTTAGGACCCAATTTGTATATTTAAAAATTGTAATACACTATAATTTTTGGGTTGTAGACTGCGGATTAGTAATTTACCGTACATAATTAACGAAATAGTTGCCTTGTGTTTTTACTCTACACGCCACCATATTAAAAAGAAATTCTGCAAAATGTAATAACAATTTANTCTGGATAATGCATTACTGAACGACGAAATGCAAACCACAAAAAACTGGGTGCCGATAGCAATCCTCTTCCATAAATAACGAAGGCTTAGGACCCAATTTGTATATTTAAAAATTGTAATACACTATAATTTTTGGGTTGTAGACTGCGGATTAGTAATTTACCGTACATAATTAACAAAATAGTTGCCTTGTGTTTTTACTCTACACGCCACCATATTAAAAAGAAATTCTGCAAAATGTAATAACAATTTATTGCAATGTCTAGCACATTGGCGACACAGTTTCCAGTTGGACCATGATCGTGCTACGTTAAATGAAATCCTGTAAACGTGGCAAAAGTTGCGTTTTCAGTGCTATCAATTCAACCCCAAAAACCCGCCAAGAGTTAAATTTTTAATTGCAAAAATAAGGTTCCAAGCCCACCTTATTTCCAAGAGGAGTATTGATAAAACCACTATTTTTTTTATGGTTTGCACTTCCTCGTTAAATAACTCACTATTCAGAGATTCATAGATTTCCTATTAATTCTAGCTAAACAGTTTATGACGTACCCTAAACTTCTGGAAGTTAAGGTAGGTTATGAGGCTGTTCTCAAACCTGGAAAACTAGTTACGTTACGAGGCTGTTCGCTAACCTGGAACACTATGTAGGTTACGAGACTTCGCTAACCTGGAACACTATGTAGGTTACGAGACACTTCGCTAAACTGGAATATTCGGTAGGCTATGAGGATGTCATCAAACCTGGAAGACTATGTAAGTTAATAGGCTATTTATTCTCTAACCTAGAAAACTATTAATGTCATGATGTCTAACCTGGAAGATTAGGTAGTTAATGATATTTATCTAACCTGGAAGTCTAATTATGTCATAAGATTGTTCTCTATCTTGGAGGACTCAGTAGGTCATATAGCTGTTCTCTAACTTGAATATGGTAGGTTATGATGCTGTCTAATCTAGAATACTAGGTAGGTTACGAGGCTGTTCGCTAATCCGGAAGCATAGCTAAGTTGTGAGATTGTTCTCTACCCCAGAAGACTAGGTATGTTGTGAGATTGTTCTCTAGCCCAGGAGACTAGGTATGTTGTGAGATTGTTCTCTAGCCCAGGAGACTAGGTATGTTGTGAGATTGTTCTCTAGCCCAGGAGACTAGGTATGTTGTGAGATTGTTCTCTAGCCCAGGAGACTAGGTATGTTGTGAGATTGTTCTCTAGCCCAGGAGACTAGGTATGTTGTGAGATTGTTCTCTAGCCCAGGAGACTAGGTATGTTGTGAGATTGTTCTCTAGCCCAGGAGACTAGGTATGTTGTGAGATTGTTCTCTAGCCCAGGAGACTAGGTATGTTGTGAGATTGTTCTCTAGCCCAGGAGACTAGGTATGTTGTGAGATTGTTCTCTAGCCCAGGAGACTAGGTATGTTGTGAGATTGTTCTCTAGCCCAGGAGACTAGGTATGTTGTGAGATTGTTCTCTAGCCCAGGAGACTAGGTATGTTGTGAGATTGTTCTCTAGCCCAGGAGACTAGGTATGTTGTGAGATTGTTCTCTAGCCCAGGAGACTAGGTATGTTGTGAGATTGTTCTCTAGCCCAGGAGACTAGGTATGTTGTGAGATTGTTCTCTAGCCCAGGAGACTAGGTATGTTGTGAGATTGTTCTCTAGCCCAGGAGACTAGGTATGTTGTGAGATTGTTCTCTAGCCCAGGAGACTAGGTATGTTGTGAGATTGTTCTCTAGCCCAGGAGACTAGGTATGTTGTGAGATTGTTCTCTAGCCCAGGAGACTAGGTATGTTGTGAGATTGTTCTCTAGCACAGGAGACTAGGTATGTTGTGAGATTGTTCTCTAGCCCAGGAGACTAGGTATGTTGTGAGATTGTAACCTCACCTGGAAGAAGAATATGGGCAGCGTGGCGAGCAAGGAGAGCAGCCATATGAGCACGATGGAGACGATGACACGCCGGCGGTTGCTGCCGGCGTCCTGGCTGGAGCGGCGCACGATGGTGAAGTAGCGGTCGAGGGCTATGACGGTGATGGTGCCCACCGATACCATGATGTTGGTACCTTGGAGTACCGGCACCAGCTTGCACAGCACCGAGCCCATCGTCCACTGCCGCCTGCAACAACACGCACCACACCTCGTGATAATCTGGTCTAGTGCGAGTACACGCATTCCATCAGACCAAATCACAAAGTAATTATACGATAATACCTAGGGATACACTGACATCGGAACCAAACTTGGTACCAAGCTAAAAACGTAATAATTGAAACAAAAATGCATGTTAACTTTGACATAATAGGTAGATAGGTCTACGAGTGGGTCTCAACTTCTTGTCTACAGTGAGGTTATTATAGACGGGGCAAGTTGCTCAGAGAAAGAGGAACGCGTAAGGAATCGGCCCCGGGCATGTAGGCTATGACGACACCATCCGCAGAATTCGCATGGAGTGATTTCGGAAAACCTGGAAACCCGAAACCAGAATGGCTGGGCCGGTAATCATACCCGGGTATTGCCACTGGTTAGGCGGTGCATAGACATTGTATAAACGCTTCTGTAGGCATAATCATGTGGTTGAGCATAACAGTAGCACTGTATATTTAATTACACATTCATGTTGCATTAAAAATTAATGTTTAAGTGCAATTCTATATTTCGCAGTAGTCTGGCACTGTTACAAAATTAAAGTATAATTTTTACTTTTGCATTGATGATGAAATTGAAGCATACACTAAAATAACAGTTTTGTTGTGAACAATAAAGACATGACAAAAGATTTTGTGGTGCCAGAAAAAAATTTTTTTTTTGTCATTCCAGTATTTACTGGAAACTACAAGATGACGTTTGTGGCCACCAATAAATTCAGTGTGTTTGAAGTCAATAATATGTTCGTTACTCGCAGCGAAAATGTTACGATGACAGCAGCAACAATGGTTAGTGAAGTTCACAAAGATGTTTCGTGGGCTTTTGTAGGTAGGTATGTTTTAACAACCATTTAACACTAAATTCAAAGTCGTCATAAATGGGATTCGGACCTTGGATTCCTCAACTTCGAGATCAGCGTGTTACCATTGCGCTACCTCACTCGACGTCACAGAAATGTCTTCAGCATGTATATATCAGAAATCTA
Source organism: Clitarchus hookeri (assembly GCA_002778355.1). NCBI lineage: Eukaryota > Metazoa > Arthropoda > Insecta > Phasmatodea > Phasmatidae > Clitarchus > Clitarchus hookeri. The sequence goes on along the minus strand of NQII01000964.1, from coordinate 23,124 downwards.
ATATGTGGCACAGACAAGGCTTGCAGACTTCACCTCACGGGAGAGTAAATTTCTTGAATCATTTACGTGTTTCACATCTTTACTTGGAACAAAGGAATGATATAATACGTTCATCAGTGCTTAAAAATATCCCACATGAATTAGTTCGTAACATGATGCTAAGGGAGCCACGATAGCTGAGCGGTTGGCCTGCTCGAGAATTTACCGTTTCCCCCCGCCCTTTCATTCCGGCGCTGCACCATACTCACCTCAGCCATCCTCATCATCGGCTCTTAAGACCTCGATGTTACGAGCCGTCCAAATCTCTTTACTCACTCGCTGATGCAAAGAACCGAACACAGACAAATATGGCGTCATTGCCTGACGTGGCCACTTCGGATATGCCAGAGCGCATGCGCAGAATATACGGATGCAGTTTTGCAGTCGCAGCAAAATGTTTTACTGTGGATAACATGAGTGCTGTTGCCGCCAACTAAATATTTCGTGGCAGCCAATAAACGTTTATTCGATAAACAAATATGTTAGTNTAGTCAATCTACGTGTTACTGGGCACCTCAATCTGTTATTTACCAACAAAAAAATTTCGCCTGGGAAAGCATCAACGAAAAAGTTTTTGTAGCCACTAACAAATATTTTTTTTAAAGGCGGAATATTGTTAGGTCTATACAAAGTAAATATATTATTTATTACATTACGAAGATAGTGTCTCACAACATCAACACAAGGTTGCAAATCACTAAGTGTATGGCCCAGTGCTAGTTGTAATAGGAGTGGTAGAATATAGCGAAGTCGTAGATGAAATATATGAGATTTAATGCGCATGGAAGATACGCAGTAATTAATCGCAGTGTTCTAATAAACAATACTACTGTCAAAACTTGGATTGGAGGGGTTTTTTTTTTTTTTTTTTTTTCAATTTTGGTATAATTCCTTTATCTCAGTTTTAATGCAGCTCGAGAAATTACTATATTCGAATTACGCAAAACCTCATTAATGCAAACGCATTTATATGATGGAAAACTAAAACGTAAACAAAAATTCATATCACGAACTCAACGCGTGATTTTTAATGTTCTAAGGGAGATGGGTGGCTCAACTTGGGGGAAATGCGCAGAAACGAAAATCAAACCACATCACCTTTAGTCTATGGTTTAATTGTCTGTCAGGTGTGATCGACGTTACAGCATGAAGATCCTTACTGACTAAAGTTAAAATACGATTTCCATATTCTGCGCGTGTCTCCAAACGTGGCGTACAGAACTCATAGCACAATTGTGAACATCATGTGTCAAGCAACAACCTAGACGTATGTCTAGGAAATTTAAATATTTTTATTTGTATTAAAACTCGGTTTGGAGAAACTGTAAAAGTATATTAAATCATGTATTTAGGTAAACAATGTGTTGACCATTAAGATGATCCACGTGTAATTGAGAGTTGCAGTGGAAAGAAGGAAGTTCCATGTGGACATTAAGACGATCTACGTGTAATTGAGAGTTGCAGTGGAAAGAATGTGGACTTGAAGTGTTTTCGGGATAGCTGGTGTTAACACTTTACCACATATTCGCCAAGATTAAAGCTCTTTCTTCACTGCCACCAAGAAAGACCGAGTTACTCTGAAATGACTCGATTACTCTTAGTGCGACGAGTACCGGCGGTTCGCGACCCCAGACGCCTGCACTAGGGGCCGCCGGCACGGACCGGCCGACAGAAGCTGACATTAGTGACGGCCCGGCTGTGTACTAACTGTTACAAAAATATTCAGCACGCTTTGGCAAACGCGCGACTGAATATACGGAGACTGATGTTTGTAGCACGGCATTCAGTCTGCGGCAAGCTGCGCGCTCAGCTACGCATCCCCTCGCCAAACTCACCCCGCTTCAAGCACTCGCCAGCAGTCGTGACGCTAACAATACCTGGGGCCCTATTGTGTAACTTTTTACTGTCTTACATAAAGACAGTTACCACGTAACTATATTTACGAGGTGGAATAGAATTCGGTAACTCAAAATGTTTCCCCCATTTTTTTCGGATGCATTTTGACTGTTTATAACAAAGACAGCTGTGCCTTTGTGGGCGACGGTGGAAAAAAAATTACCGACGTATTGAGGTTAATTCAAGCTAACACAAACCAGATATAAAATAATCTATATTAAAATTATCCGTAGGGGAGAAATGTTAAATTCTCTTATTACATATTTTGCACAGATATACAGCTGCTGGAATACTTTTAAAAGGATATTTTATTTTTCGCTGGTTTTGCTCTTTAACGCAACCACGATACTAATGACGGACACTTCCACGAGTTTAACGCTGCTATTTCGTGATGTTCAAAATTAACTAGAACCATTTAGAAACTTGTATCACTGATGGAAGTAAATTAATTTTTAAAGTGTCATTCGGGAATTAATATGTCTATTACGAATTAGACGAAATTTATAGTCGAAAATGTACTGCATTAATCGTCATATGCGACATAAGACACGCTGTAATAACAGAATATATATATATATATATATATATATATAATTCAGCAAGCATATTGTTGATTTCAGAACAGAGTCGACAGTGTTGCCAGACGTAGGTGACATCACAAAGACAGCCATTAAGAGATGCCTTGCAGAATACCACATAACGACGATTACGAGTAACTTTCACTTCAGCTGTCCCTATCGTAAAGAGGATCGCAGTGTGTATCTTTAAGCGAGCTAAGGTTACAGAGCAAGGTCCCTGGTTTTCTATTGGACTTTGAGAATCAGTGAAATCTGCGGCCTAGTGTAAATAAAATAACGACATTTCACACTCTCTGAAGCTTAAGCGGCGCACACAGGAACTAAGTTAAAAATCACATCAGACATCACAAATAATGTAATCTAATATAGCTGTGATTCTTATGTATGACCTTCGTACAAATTTTACTTTCGTAAAGTATAAAAACGTTAAAAAAGTTACATGAACATTTCATAAAGCTAAACAGCGTGCTGTTATCTTAAACAGCCCATTCCGAACACACTGCAATAGAACCAGTTTTGAACAAAGTATTATAACTGTACGATTTTCAGTTCGTTGGTATATCTGAGCTAGGAGATGCTCTCAAATAAACAGCGGAAAATATTTATGACACAACCTTTTTACATAATGAAATATTAACAATTCACCCTGGCCCTTTATTCACCTGACAAAGGGTTTGTCGAAGTTAAAGCCAACAACAAACCAAATTTAAAACTGGTTTGGTGCACCACTGCTTGTAGTGATAACTATAGAACGCCAGCACCAACTAATATTCGTAAATCAATCACAGCTGTTCCACTGAGGCTAGACGCATCGCACTAAGCTACTCTCTACAAACGTTACATCGTGGCAACTGTTGTGATAGACGAAAACAGTGGCCGACTTCCAAACGTCAGAATCGTGGGCCTGCACGCATCACGCATTGCTTTCAAGCCCGCGTTCTGCTTTGCCTGGGGGCATAAAGAGATGGGCATCCGTTCTACACATCGCTTGAAATAGTTAGAGTACGTGTTACTCTGTGTTGCTTGGCACGGCCAGCCAAACACAAGTCATAAAGCGTTGACGTGAAGTTTGGAACATAAACTCGTTCTGCGTGAAGAACGGGAGAGGGGAGGGTGAGTCGAGGTGTTTGGAAGCTTTCTGCAGGGCGTAAAGAGACGTTCCTTCGTAAACAGAGTTGGGATATTTTCTGCCTTGTAAATGCTTCAAGTTTCTTCAGAAATTAGGACTCCCGCAAAGAAAAAAATGTTATGGTTTACCAGCCAACTTTGTGATAAAGTTCGCCGAAATGCTGCGAGACAGAAGAATATCTGATGAAGTAAAACTCGTGCGAAACGTTGATCGCATGTTAGCTGCAAGCCTTCATTTATTGTACTCGTAAACGATGACAGAAGCCACATACTGATGTATACACTACTTACCATGATTCAATGACACAGTGCATTTAAAATGTACAGGAATTATTGCTCTTTCGCATACAATTTTACTTAGCCTATTGGCAGTCTTGAAGAAAAATCATAAATACTACAACCTCATTGGTTTTATTGCGTTAATTGTTACAGCTTAGTTTGTAACATAATTTAGAAGGGAGGAAGCAGAATACGCATGAATTGAGTAACACACATGGTTGAATTTCAAGTGAATAATTTATCGCACATGTATGATTAGTTTAACAGTGTTCTCACTGAAATGTCATGCCCTTGCTCATTAGATGTTATGCATGAGCTTACTTGATTTTGTTATTAATAACTACTGAAAAAACTANTCATTAGATGTTATGCATGAGCTTACTTGATTTTGTTATTAATAACTACTGAAAAAACTAACGTCCAGACACTTTGTACAGACACTTTGTCCAGACACTTTGTCCAGACACTTTGTCCAGACACTTTGTNAAAATCATAAATACTACAACCTCATTGGTTTTATTGCGTTAATTGTTACAGCTTAGTTTGTAACATAATTTAGAAGTGAGGAAGCAGAATACGCATGAATTGAGTAACACACGTGGTTAAATTTCAAGTGAATAATTTATCGCACATGTATGATTAGTTTAACAGTGTTCTCACTGAAGTGTCATGCCCTTGCTCATTAGATGTTATGCATGAGCTTACTTGATTTTGTTATTAATAACTACTGAAAANTCATTAGATGTTATGCATGAGCTTACTTGATTTTGTTATTAATAACTACTGAAAAAACTAACGTCCAGACACTTTGTACAGACACTTTGTCCAGACACTTTGTCCAGACACTTTGTCCAGACACTTTGTCCAGACGGTGCGAAAAGGTTTGCTTGCTATGCAATCATTAACTTCATCAAGAGGCAATACTGATATAAAAAACCGCAAGGAACTTTGGTATACTCCATTTCATAAAAGTATACTACATTTTGGCAGTGTTTTATGTTTTCTATGGCTAAGGCCAAGTTATACTGTTGAAGCNCATTTCATAAAAGTATACTACATTTTGGCAGTGTTTTATGTTTTCTATGGCTAAGGCCAAGTTATACTGTTGAAGCTCTGTTATTTTTTTTTTGCTCAAGAGGCTGGGGAGGAGGGGGGTTGCTTTAGTTTAACGTATTGACGTTATTGCTTTGCGGCTCTTCTTACGAGACGGTACCATTTTGAATAAAATGGTGTTTTGGTGGAGCAGTGGAAAATTTTGTTTGTATGGAAGTAGCATTCAAATTTTTATAACCTGGAAAGTTTTAACCTTACCGAAAGATGAAAACGCGATTGGTATGTTGCTGCTGGTACCGATGCGAGTAATACAACACAACCTTGGACGTAAATATTTTCAACGAATTTAACCATACACTCTTTCGATTTTCCATTTAATAAACAAGTTATTTTTTCACTACAAAATACAAGATTGAATAGGTGGTTCTTTTAGGACACGTACGTTTACAACATTCTAATAACTCTTTGTTAACACGTGATTTACAATACCCACTAATATACTATTTGTAATTCCTATTCACAACCCCTGAGCACATGTTCTAGNGTTAACACGTGATTTACAATACCCACTAATATACTATTTGTAATTCCTATTCACAACCCCTGAGCACATGTTCTAGAATAACCCTTGGACACTTTTTTTCTGCCAATGGTGCTAAATAATTTATGTGCGAAATCACTCAGTAAAGACTGAACTTCACGGGTTTCTTGAAACTAAAAATAATTAAACTTCTCAACGTTCATAAATTGTGGCGCTTCACGGCGGTACATAAAATGTGGTTTGCTAATGTACGCACATGTTGATAATAAAAGCAAATACAAAAGTAATTAACTACCGATACAATATTCCTTCAACACAAGTAAGGTACTCCCATTAGCGTGGTGAAAGAGATCACGTGCACAATGGCGTTCATCGGGCTGGAAACGTTTCACTTACCGGAAGTGTCCGCATGCTCTGTCATAATTGCTGAACATGTTTTTAAACCANTCTGTCATAATTGCTGAACATGTTTTTAAACCAATTCGCTGAAAGCCAAAAAATTGTACACTGCATTAAAAACATAACTTAAACAATAAATGCCGCAAATACAAAAAAAAATTCAATTACAACGTTTACTTTTGTGTACAATTTTCTTTATTAATCATTCTCAATGTCGCCAACATAANGTGGTGAAAGAGATCACGTGCACAATGGCGTTCATCGGGCTGGAAACGTTTCACTTACCGGAAGTGTCCGCATGCTTTGTCATAATTGCTGAACATGTTTTTAAACCAATTCGCTGAAAGCCAAAAAATTGTACACTGCATTAAAAACATAACTTAAACAATAAATGCCGCAAATACAAAAAAAATTCAATTACAACGTTTACTTTTCTGTACAATTTTCTTTATTAATCATTCTCAATGTCGCCAACATAACAACACACACACCACGACAACTTATCATATTGTACAGTACTTCGCAGACGAGTGCATTTACTGTTTACAAACAGTGTAGATCGGTTACATTGTCTGTCAAAATTTATTGTACACATATGAAATGCAGTATAACATCTTATCGATAACTAAAGATAACACTCGTGTTGATGAAGGGGATAGAAAGATCTATTCTTGGAGATAAAAACCTTACACGTTTCACTCCAACGGTCCCTTAGTCGCAAAGTGCGTTCGTGGTAAGAAAGACGCAGAGCAAAAGAAACAGCACGAACAATCCTGGTTAACAACCTGTCTTCCATATCCTCGAGCCGACCACCGAAAACAGAGAGTTTGCTCACCTTCTCAGTTAATGTGCTGACTTGACAGTCGAATTTAGCACACAATGCAGCCGTCCAGACGAGGCGATAATCCACAGTCGTGAGTTTTTTGTCTAAGGCAAAGAGTTATTCCACAATCTTAATGCTCTCAGTTCTGTATCTCTATTTGCAGCCAACAATTGAAGAACCTTGCCACCAATTCACTCCCCATAGCATTGAGTTTCAACTCTAGAGTAGTGAGCCGGTTCATCCCAGATGTCAGTGTGCAATGGTAAGCCTCAGACTTTGTGCTCGGCACCTGCAGTACCGACAATGGTTGCAAAGTCTCTGAATTGATGATGCAGACAAAGGATGCATTAGCCTAATCACCATTACGTTTCGGCCCTCCAACATTGTTTGTTCGTTTTCCTCCGAAACTGAAGTTGTTATCGTCAGTAGATGTAACAAAACTATCCAATGCACGCTTCAGGCCACTGTGGCCGAGTTTGATACGGCGTAGCTCATCGTTCACTGATGTACGATAACGAACTGATAGAATCCCCAATGGTGCCAGCCCCTATGAAGCAGGAAATCCTTAGCTATCACAAGGAAACCATGAGGTCTCGCCAGCAACAGGAGCACATGCCCTTAAACCCGTCAAATGGCATACCTTTATTAACATTATCGGAGTAAATATGTCGTAAATTCAGGTCATACATGCGGAATAGAACTAGGAAATTAGTATTGTCGCGCAGGAGTTGTTTAGGCATGGGTGAATAAGTTTGACATTTGTAAATCGAATCCATTGCTACATGGCGGCCCATGCTGAAATACTGCTGCATGGTCGACTGCTTGTCACATGCCACATGAACGAAAACAAACAGAGTTTGGCAAAGCATCACTTGGCAGCACAACTTCTTCATTGTCACTACATGGAAAATAGCATATGCCATCTACAGCTTGAAATATTTGCGCTAGTTGTAGGTACTTTGCCTGTTGTAGCGATTTAGAGTATAGGTAAACATTCTCGAACCGAAGAATATTGGGTACCTCCCACATGCTGAGAAGCACACATGTCTTTCCATAGTTGCTTGGTCCTGGTATGGTACCTCGCATGGTGTTTGGCTGCAGCATCCCATGGCGTGATTCGCAGGAGATAGTTTCGTCATCAGCGGTGATGTGAACAGGAAGTGTGGGGGTCTGTGGCACAATCTCCATTGAACTGATTCATGAACAGGTAAACCACCGGTACTTATGGCATCACGAGCACATTCGAGGCCTGGTGATGTAGGTGCCCTGCACATGCACACGTGGATGTCCAAGTTCGAGGTTGGGTGAAGCGGGTGACCACACACCGCGAAACAAACATATAAAGTAGACATGTCGACTAAGTTGTGTTAGTATGTTGTAATGCGCTTAGGTAGTACGACCAAGAGTGGATGCAGACTGGTGAATACGTTTATCAACAACAACAAGCGAATGCCTAGCTGCCTGAGTCGTGTCAAATATTATGAAAACTGAAGTCAAGAGGGTAATGGGTTTGCAGTTTAGAAGGAAGAAAAAAACCGATGAGAGACAGAGGAGACCTTGCAAAGTAATAAGGAAGCAAGGAGGCATCTGACTGTTAATTTTGCCAGTACTCTGCGCCCTCGGCGGTCTTATTGGAGGTACAAGTAGTATAGTGAGGGCAGTGAACACGGCTAAGGAAGAAAATAAGCAGTTGGCCGAAGCGATTCAACATATTAGGCAAAGCAAAGCGCTCGCTAGAGGTAAAAAAACGGCGGTGATCTGTACCTTCGTCCATACTGTGTGGGTGGAGGGAGAAAGATAAAACGAAAGAACAAGCGAAAGAGACAGTCTTAAAGTCACCGCCCAATCGCCCACTCACAAATAATAGACGTACAAAACTTTGCCCGTAAATCAATAATAACCAATTTCCGAGGCGTGTTCATGCACAACCATTCCACCACACAGTCCGAGACAAGTTGATCGTGGCATAGTATACCTAGATACCAATTGTGGGCCGGGGACTCATTGGACCGCGTATAAAAAGAGTGGGGATACGGCAGAATACTTTGACAGCTACGGTAATTTAAGGGTGCCACCAGAACTGAAAATGTATTTGAGGGGCATGAGATTATGTTTTAACCATGAAGCAGAGGAACTGCCACGAGAGTAGAACTGCGGTCACTTATGGCTGAGCTTCCTTTCAAGGTTGATATACAAACTACAAACAAAAAAAAACTATACTTAACGGGGACGCACTACTTGTAAGCATCAGTCATGTCCGTAACCATGATCGTGTTGGGTAATAGCTTGGAATTGCGCTCAGTGAACTTCCCTCCACTGAACCTGGATGGGGCTTGGTCCGATGCGCTCATAGATTTCCAAACCTACTTCTATGTCCCGAACATAGATGAACGCAATTGCATGTTTCGCTATGTCAAGGAGGACGGTATAAGAGAGACGAGGTGCATGCACCCACAGGTTCGTATGAGATTGAAGATATAGGCGAGTACCTTAAGCATGTACTGGAACCGGAAGTGACGTTGGTGCTAAGAGATAACACTAATATGCTGCGCAGCAAGATTTATTGTACTGCTCAGATAGACTTCACGAAAAGCGACATACTTTCTGCAATGCTCGGATTCACGAACAATAAGTATGAAGCGAATAAAACGCACAAATCCACCCTGCCAGTAAACATTTTCCCTGTTAACGTTTTAAGAATAAACTGTAATTTGGTTGGCGGATCATACCTCAACGGTAAGCCCAGTCAAACACTACACAAATTTTCCGCGTTGGTGGATGTACCAAAGATGCCCATTTACGTCCCGGTCGTGATGTATAGAGTACAGGAAGTGATTGTCTTTATAGTATAACAATACAGTCGTTTGATTAATGTCCGAGGAGAGGAAATAACAGTACGTCTACATGTATGGAAAGATAGCTCTGAAATTGAAGGGAACGAGTACTAAGGTAATAAAAGCAGTTTGGGTTACCAAACCGGAAGTCAGTAAGAGGCGAGCACCCAGCGTGTTAACGCCTGAAAACGTGGGTTTTCTTAGAAGATTGGGACTGACCGTCTAAAAACATGGACGTGGAAATATTAAACGCAGGCGAGCCAGCGGGCTTCGAAGACGCGATCACCAAGGCAGAAATCCACACATACACGCCCTATCTGCCGGGTCCGTACGTACTCTTGTCCGAGGTTTGAATCCCGGTACAAAACCAAGATATATGCACCGTGCCGTGTAATTCATATCTGAGGTTCCGTGAGACGATTACAAAGGCCGGTGGTGCTGTTCCTGTGACAACCAGAATCATCAGAAACGGTCTACTGCACATGATTAGTAGAATCGCATATGAGCGGAATGGATGCGACGAGAGATGTTGGAATTACAGCCACCATAAAAAAAAAATTGTCTTCCATTGACGCACAGCGAATGTCCTGCAGCTAAAATGTCAGGCTGGGGGATTGAAGAGGACTTTAAGGTTCCCGTCTATGATGGTGGAAAATTCTGAGTATGTATTCCCCTAGCCATGCTGCTAGAGTTAGCCGAAGACTACAGGCGCGTAATTATTAATTCCAAGAAGGAGATAGTTTTCTCTTAGCCAACAAGCAAACGAACACACTAACACGAGGACCACAATGAACTTCCGTTCCTGCCTCATGCCAGTGAACGAGTGCCCTCCCCCCCCCTTCACGGTTCATAGGTCCAAACAATTTAAGCTCATTACTACCCTTGAGGGGAAAAATAAAATTTGAATCCGGATTACTAGGAATCCTGTAGTAGCAGAATATATCTACGAAATGCAGGAATATTACTGTCGATACTCGGCCAAGTCCCTTACTGCAAATAAATATATTGTGACGTAAAAATGCTTGTGCAAACTGTAAACGCTGTCAGATGTTCGCAGTAGAAAATCTGAAGATTTCACGAAAATGTGCAAATTTAAATCGGTGACCACTGCCACAGTAATGTATTATTATTTTAACTTTTTCAGAATTGCGTCTGATCAAAAGTATAGAAATTAATCGTTAGATGTTCGGCAGTATTAAAATTTACATGCAGCGGAAAGACGTAAAATTCGTAAAATTAACAAACAAAAGAGATCTTTCAAAGTGTCTTACAAACAGCGAAGTGTGATGCCATGAATACAACACGAATAATATCGAAATGATTCAGCTACAACATTTGTTATCCAGACGTGGTTCGTAATGGAGTTACCACCTAAATTATTGTCGTATATGCTTAAACAAACTTTCATTTTTAGCTACCTTAAAATTTACACACACAATAGTGGGGGGTTCTCCGTCCTGTTTGCTACGGAATTTCACGTTGAAGATAGAACTAAAAAGAGTGCCATCTGTACATGAAACTGTCATCCCTATGATGGGGCTTCGCATCCTCTAGCTCTCCGGTTTGCCAAGAAAGTTTGAAAAAGGTGGAAAGGCTTATCTCCGCCAGATAAAAGACAAAAAATACAATTGCTTAATTAATTAAACAAGGTAAGCTTCAAGGGAGTGTAGTCATTCATCAATATCCCAATCAAAGACAGGTCTTGCGCAGTGTTCGGAAATTTATATGAGTACTAAAACGGCACTTCACTGAGGTAAAAAAATAAATTTTTCAGACTAAATTTTATAGCGACTTCTGGCAGGTGCACATCATAAGATGCCTGCTTACTTTTTGTTGCGTTTCAACGTTTTCATTTCAGTTAAAATGTGGTCGCACTTTCGGGTTAACTCGCACCTTTCTTGCGCCTTGTGCCACAGAATTAGGGGAACTGTCATTACAACCTATAAGCAGTTTTATATTGTCATGGCGTGGTGAAGAATACTAGTATTTTTGTAACATTTCTTATGCGTTTTGAATTGAAATAATCCAGCACGGAGGCGAAGTTATTGAACAGTAACCACAAAATTGTTCGTAAATGAAATTTTACCATCATAAAATAATGGCGTCGTCAACAAAATAATTTAGAAGCAAGGAGTTGTAACAAACATTAAGTCTTGTTTAGTTGAAAAGTAACGCATCCTGAGCATTAAGTGATATAAAAAATTCAGGTTGTGAATGCACCCGAGATTCCACACCTTACTTTCCATGATCGTGTTCACACTGCGTTAGAGCAGCGTTTCCTAACCTTTTTCAGCCACGGGCCCCTAGGAAATCACGTCAGTCTCGCGCACCGCCCGCTGGTGCACGTTTGTCGTGCTAAGTGAGCGTAGCGGTTACGAGACTTTTGGTGTCATTTATTAATTATTGTTAAATGGTCCAGAGATGAGACTGCGGACCCCCATACATATACTCGCGGACCCCGAGATGTCCGCGGACCCCAGGTTAAGAAACACTGCGTTAGAGCATTAACTTGTACTTCCTTTTGGAAACTAAACAGATATATTGCCTTGTCCTTGGCAAACGAGAGATGCCGTTAGAGCGAAGCTCTCTCCCCCCGCACGAAATCTGACCAGGCACCACTCTTCAAGCGGGAAAGCACTCTTCCGCCCCGTACAAAATCCCGCGGGAATACTGATTCGGACTGGTCTTTACAACACGTTCCGCACACAATGGCTTTACCCCTCTCTGGTGACTTGAGAGCTGACACACACTCTTCCGGGTCCCCTTTGACTCTTTCGTTCGCCCGCTCTTTTCCCCGGATCCGACGAGATGTGTACTACCTGCCCGGCAATTCCAATGAATTACTTTCCCTCGGTAGGGGAAAGAGACGTATTCATTACCGTGTTTCGCAAGCGCAAGCGGGGCGTATCCTACCCCTTCAATTACCCCCGGTCACCGGCACTTACACCGGTACGCTGAAAGAAAGAAATGCCTGGAACGAAAATATTTAAAGGCAGTTCGCGATTAAGTGAGCACTTTTGAAATCAACCTTAGAAAAAAGTCACTGTCCCTGCCTGCATATATTTTAACAGGCGCACTGAGTGGCATGCTGCTAATGAACATTTTATGTTTCCGTTAATGTGTTATGTTTTTGTGTTTGTGCCTCAACGCGTCACTTCCGCCCATATATTCCTATACAATAATTGTTTGTTTTAGTGAGCTCTACCACCCCTCAATGTTTGTCCCATGATTTTAGAATCATCCTGTATATATATATTTGACACGGCGGTAATCACATATGATACGATACTGACCCGGAGTTGTCTTTAGCAACAAGAACGCGCGACTAGAATAATTACTAGAAGACTCCTCTAAAATATCCCGTTCCTTTCATTTCCTGCACAAATTTTCTAAAGATACGCAATTTAGGAGGCGAAACACGGTAGGGCACGGATGATACTACCTCATTTTCCATCGATCTCAGTTTAATTGGGCACTTAGTATAATGTCCCAGACGTATCCTCACTACATTCGTGTATTCCAACTTCAAAGCCTCGAGCTTTTCTTGCTGCAAATCTGCCAAATCACTTGCCTGCATCGCGCTGTATTCAGTAGTCAATTTACAGGGCTGCAACGGCTGAAGGTCCAAAATCAGTTCCTTCCTGGCGATATTGAAGGTGGCACGGGTCTAACCCAAAAGTTCTGACCCTATTATCATATCGTCACCCAAATGAAGCAAAACCCTAAAATTTGTTTTCCACGAAGAATTATCAATTTTAACTTTGCACCTAGCCACACAACTTGAGTGTATGACCCCACCACTTGCAAGAGAGATAATCTTATTGTATCACTTTTAACGAGTTTCGCACTGCCTTTATGCAAATTCCGTAGTAGCATACTACACAATTTCTGACAAATCAAAGAACTACATATGCTTGAATAAATTAAAGCACACACTTAGTTTTACTGTCTATTACAACTGGGATATATATCCCGTATTTTATGTCTGACTGCAAACTATTTACGTTATGCACGCTGACAATTTTTATGCATTGCGGGCAGTCCCTAGGCACATGACCATTCCCTTTACAAAAAAATACAGCCAACTACATCTTTTAAAGAAAATGGCGGAGGTTTTTACTCTGACTGTTTTGAACCTATTTTTTTTACTATATTTATTCTCCTTACTATTTCCTTGTTTCCTTAGTTTTTCCTTTACTTTCCTCTCTATAAAAACCGTTTTCGGCCAGATGGTTAGTACGACCACATACAAAACATGTTTTTCGCTCACCGCCTTCCTTTTTTATCCTGATNTGACAAATCAAAGAACTACATATGCTTGAATAAATTAAAGCACACACTTAGTTTTACTGTCTATTACAACTGGGATTTATATCCCGTATTTTATGTCTGACTGCAAACTATTTACGTTATGCACGCTGACAATTTTTATGCATTGCGGGCAGTCCCTAGGCACATGACCCTTCCCTTTACAAAAAAATAAAGCCAACTACATCTTTTAAAGAAAATGGCGGAGGTTTTTACTCTGACTGTTTTGAACGTATTTTTTTTACTATATTTATTCTCCTCACTATTTCCTTGTTTCCTTAGTTTTTCCTTTACTTTCCTCTCTATAAAAACAGTTTTCGGCCAGATGGTTAGTACGACCACATACAAAACATGTTTTTCGCTCACCGCCTTCCTTTTTTATCCTGATTTACCCAACTAGTTTTCCATACACATTCATCGTCTGAAAGGTTTTCTCCGCGTTTATAACTAACTCTAATAACCGAGCTAGAGTAATGGGTTTTGACATAAAAGCAAAGTATCTACTGTACTGTGGTAAAAGGTTAAAAAAATATTCGTTGAGTGGATTGCTCTTCATTAAAGGGCAAGCCTTACACACCCACAATCCCTTGTACCTCTTCTAAATACTGGTTCATAGTCTGACGCTGCTTTTGAAACATTTACAACAACTGCAAACACATTTTCATAATAGCACATTATGAGGCATCTTGCTGAACGCATATATTGGTTTTAACTTCACTGGGTCCCAATTCTCTTTTTTTGCCTGACAAGCCACGGGTTGCAGTTCTGAAGGAACCTTAAATACCGTAGCAGCATATAACACTTGTCGCGTACATTAATTTAAACTCAGCACGTTATTAAACGCAACTAAAAACAGCACTACAGCGGACAAGGACGTTGCCTGAAAGTCGGGGATCTTATCGATCAACTCATGACACATAGCGTAACGCCCGTAGTACTGGGCAGAACTCACCCGCGACAACAGTTGTTTCGCTGGCTTCGACGGTAGATAGGTTTGGTATGTCCGAGGACAAGGGCTGGAGCCTGAGGATCTAAGAATCACCTGCCATCTAGGATCCGCCATTTTGGATGACGTTACAGCCGTTATATTGTATCAGGCAGCCGTATTGTTTCCCAATTACTCACCTTCGCATCTGTCGCACGTGCTCCATATGCTGCAGTTCTCTCGTCGTCCACTACAGTGCACTACCGATCCCTGTAATGTTGTTTATTTCTGATAGTGTGTGCCACCCTATTACTCACATTTGTTCGATCCCGCCATCTTGTTTCTACTTGTCCTTCATCGCCTAGGGGCGCTAGTGTCGCTCTCACTCGGCCGACATGTTAGTTCTAGAGTTGACCGTCAGGAGCGCTGCTTTTATATTTCGGAGCTTAAAATATATGTGGTGTTTTTTTATATTTTCTACTTATTTTTTTTATAAGGAATCGCCTGCCGAAGGTTGTCGATAGAGTTCAATTCCAGGCTGTTTTAACGCCAGAATAGCTTGTATAAACGTCTACAAATAATTGGTGACGATTCGAATTAATAATAAAAAAAACAAATGGACAACAATCGCCTCTGTACTGTGAAAGTCCCTCAACTGTATATCCGAGTCACAAGACGAATATCTGCGCAGAAAAAAAGTAGACGAAGAAAGGCGGAAACTCTTGAAAAAGGTGCTCATGATACATAACACGTTTTAGTGTTTGCGATCGAACCACCAAAAAGTATTTATGAAACAATTTTTACAATGTTTAACATACAAAATTACGTAAATTAATTTTATCAATCTGATGACCAACTTCAGTGACGTTATTATAAATTCACAGTTACGCGTCCAGAAACCCAAACGTATTAAGTAGAAGTCATGGGCGTTTCACACTGTATGTAACACAAATCGATCACATAAGTTTAGAAAAGGGATTTAATTACTTTACTTCTCCTGTGGTTGTATTGGATACTCTAGCACAGTTCCTTCACTAATGCTTACTTTTTGTCAGCTCAACTTAATTAATAATTAACTACTATCTACTGTATAAAACAGTTATTACGTAAACTTCTTCTCACGTGATTTATATATACATTATCAAAAGCCTTCCTTGACAAATATGTTTACGTATGTTTCGCAGTTGAATTTTCTTCTTTCTTATATTGCGCTGTTCAATGTGAAGAAAGCGTCTGTACAATATTGCCATTTTCTAAAACCAACTTGTTCTTCTGATATAAGATAGTCTGCTATAATTTTCTATATATTATTCTATACCCTAGATTGCGAAGATATCATTACCAAGCAGTGCCTATTTTTATGTTTATAAAATATAATTAAGTCAATTTCAGCAGCTATCACTGTATACATTATACAATTAACAATGCCTCCATAACAATAATCGTCTATCATATAACACTGCCATCATTCTATTAGATATTCCTGTCGGTTTTTATGCTAGAGCATATTGTTAAATTTTCGTAGGTTGGTCAATGAAACATGAATCTGCTATAGCCATGTCGTTTCGCGCAAGATTCCTGGAAATAAAACCAGCGGTCTAGCTTGAATTTTCACATCCGACCATGCAAGCAGATCACTTCTCTCGCCATACCGCGAGGGGGATTATCAACTGATTTTATCGGGCCTCGGAGTTACCCTTGCAGCTGGGACACTAAATTAAGATGTTGCGTTGATGTTATTTGGCCAATTTTTTTCCACCCAGATGCATGTGCCGGTATGTTCTGATCTTCTCATATAGATAAAACATAAGTAAAAGTAAAATATAATAAAAAATAAGGTACTTTTAGGTTAACAGAAGTATAAAACGCATGTGATGCATGGCATATACAGAAAATAAACAAACACGTAATACATAAAGTGATATAAAAAAATTAAATTTTTTTTAAGAATATCAAAAAGTTTCTTTATGTTTGACCTTTTTTCATATATATATATATATATATATATATATATATAGCTTGTTATTTGAAGATTACATGTGTGTCACGCGGTAGCCCATGGGATAAGTATACTTTGTGCCTTTTCATCTCTACAACTTAGTATTTGTTATTACGGCTGCGACAAAACAGAGGAATTTTGTATTTGACATCAAATTATTCTGAGAAAAATAAGTGTAATTCTTTATTCCAGGAAAATTTTATCATACACAATGCGTACGAGTTGAACAATGTTTGGTGCAAATTTAAAATTACGAATTTTTTGGGGTCCGGCACCCTTAAATAGTTTAAAGTTCTCTCTACAATACGATACTATAATAAATGTGTAGTAATTCATTCTAACGTGTTAATAACACTGCAAATGTCAAAATGGCCAGGAGGGCATTATCGGACACTGTCCGATAATAACCGCAGATTTTCTCGGGTATTTTACACTACAAGAAAAAATTTAAAAATTTAATTAAGTCGAACAACATTATGATAACTACATAATGGGTATAGTATAGTATAAAAAATACTGCTACATGCTCGCTGCTCCTCATCGCTCCCTTTCCACGTCCTGCTCTCGAGAGCGAAGGACCGTGTGAAGGTCAAGCGAGCAGTAATTCAAGAAGTCCGCGGTGATCTACAAAGGGAAGCCACCGCGTGACGCTGCGATAACCCTACTGCGACTCCCACCCTCCAGCGGATTGAATTTGTCGTAATCTTGAAAGAATGAACCTTCCAGGTTTATTCAAGCCGCTGCGGGCCCGCGAGCCGAGAGTTTTTGAGAGTTGAGAGATTGGAGGATTACGCGACAACTGCGCGCGAGGACGGTGAAGACGACGAGCCAGCAGAGCGTCGAGTGGCGGCGAGGGTGACCAGCAGAAGTGAAATCTACGGACTGCGAGCATCGGCGCAGTGAAGAGAGAGAGACTGGAAGACGGGACTATTGAACTGGATGCGTTAGTGAAATACATTGGGAATAATGGCCGTATACAGATTGAATATGCGAATTAAGTGACTGTAACAAATGTAGAGACATTGATAAGGCCATTAATTAGAATTAAGAGAGACATTAAATTTTGCGCTTGCTCAGAATAACTGGAGTATTACTGGAGACAGAGAGAGAGAGAGAGAGAGAGAGAGTTTAATGTAGTAAATAATACCGTGCGAATAAAATAGAAATAAAATTTAATTATTTTATTTTTATGAATATCTCCATCCCTCACGGGCTCGGATAAGTCCCTCTGGCGTCTTGTAACAATGCAGTTGCAAGTCTTTGGGTTAACTTGGGTTAACGAACATCATAACAGTCATAATCACCTTATTTCAGGTACATCATTTTCTGGTCTTTATTTTTGTTGTGTCGCTTCAGATGCACCCGAAGATCCAAGTCCGGGAAAGAAGCTTTCATCAGGCAAGCAGGCACTTCAGCGGCCACCACCGACTCTCCATTCAAAACAAGACGAGTTTCTCGAGAAGGTTTGAAAGTGAGATCCTTCTTTTAAAAATAAGCTAACATAAAATTGCACAAAGACGATGATAAGGAGTGAAGCCGTAGACCATGCATGTCCAAACAGCAGTTGGTGCGGCGAAGACTCCATTCATCCCACTGCCCCATCGTGTTTCTGATTGTGGCCGCCCCGACACGATCTCGAGAAGACGACGCGCAATGGGTGTTCTGTTGTGAACANCCATCGTGTTTCTGATTGTGGCCGCCCCGACACGATCTCGAGAAGACGACGCGCAATGGGTGTTCTGTTGTGAACATTTCCCGAACATAACTAGATGACGAGAATGTCTCCAGTGCGTTCTGCGAGTGAATTGGCTAGTTTAGACGGTACTNATTTCCCGAACATAACTAGATGACGAGAATGTCTCCAGTGCGTTCTGCGAGTGAATTGGCTAGTTTAGACGGTACTACCGAAGAGGAAAGCGACGAAACCTAACCTTTACGATTTTCGCAATTACAAACGCAATGCTAAATAATTTAACACTGTTTTTCAAGATATGAAAATTGGGACATTTCATTAATATACGCGATTTGGGGTTAGTGTTCCATTTAACAGTCAATATTCCATTTTACTCTCCATTAACTTTATCTGTAAGAAGTAGTTTTTGCAAAAAGTATGTACTGTTATAGGCATAAGNGTAGTTTTTGCAAAAAGTATGTACTGTTATAGGCATAACATGGACGTGACCAGCAACGCATGCACGTATTTCGAGATTTATTTATATTACTAATCACGCATTATTTAATTTTTGACCTTCAGAGTGTTATTTATATTTGCGGAGTAAATTACTGCCTATAAAATGAAACTTGAAACTTTAAAGTACTCACCGAGAAGATAATAACTTATTACGTGTAGGTAACACACGGGTCTTTTATAAGTTTATGACAGCTGTTAAAAAAAATTCCACGTGTGTTTTGTTCATACTTATTCAGATTTTTGACATCGTGCCTAAAGGAAAGGGTGACATTTGTCGAGGATAATATTTAAATTGAGATAAGCACTTAGTTAAATTTAGTTACTTTTTTTTCGTAACTTGCTTTAAAAGTCACTCACTTTGTAGTGANGTTGAGATAAGCACTTAGTTAAATTTAGTTACTTTTTTTTCGTAACTTGCTTTAAAAGTCACTCACTTTGTAGTGATATTTGAGAGTAGGTAAATTCTAAAAGTTTACCATTTATTTTACAAACATCCGTGTCAGATGGGTAAAAGTTGGACATCCTGGCTGTTAGCCTGTAACAAGCAGACTTCCCTGCTGTTATCTTATCTTCCTTTCTGCTTTGTTGGCGCGTTCAGTTCGCGAGTTGGTTAACAGATAACACTCTGCTTCGTGTAGTTAACGAGTTGGAAACCAGATGGTAGTCATGTTGTTAATCGCGATAAGCAGAGTTCGCCGCTATTTGATCACTTCCTCTTTGTGCGAGATCTACCAAGCCGCATGCTAATTGGCTACTGAATGAACGCTCTTGTGGAGATGCCGAACACGCATTCAAGACAAATCATCCTTAAATAACTGATAAAATTATAACGTTTATCGCAGCAATNGTGGAGATGCCGAACACGCATTCAAGACAAATCATCCTTAAATAACTGATAAAATTATAACGTTTATCGCAGCAATAATGCCATTTAAAAAGGCAACATTTAAATTGTTTTTTTTTTTTTTAATGCTCAAATTCATGTTCAAATATAGGACGAGAAATGTAACAAAATTAGACGGACACATGAATCCAGTGGCAAAAAAAAATGTTTTTCGTAAAACATAAAATATAATTACTAGAGAGAATTTTAGTAATAAAAATTCACAACAAAACATATTAAGAACGCCTAACAACATTGATAACATACATGATTAAATACAACTTTTACAGTCTCATAGGTAAGTTTAAAACAAATACATCTTCAACATTTTTCCGTGTAACATATTTTACATCACAAACAAGCCAAGAAAAGCAAATAAATTATTTTCCTAAATATGTTAATAAATTCATAATTCCCCATAATTTCTGCAAAAAAACCTTTAGCAAAAAATTAAACGCCTCAATGTGACGTCCGGCCGTAAGGCATAATTGCGACGGCTATGGATAAGAGCCCAAACTATCTTCGTATGTGTTCTGTATCCCCAGAACTTTAAGCGGTGACCAAATGAGTACTAATACAGTAACCTGTTCAGAACAAATACATTGTCGCTATATTTTAGAACACTACTTTACATAATAATAAATATCGTAAAGAGGGGGCTCCTTGCAGCGATTTTCGCTGACTTGGCACTTTTTAACGACCTCATTTGTGTTTCAATAAGCAAATTAATAGATTGGCAACAAGATAATGTGTTTCATTTCTCTATTGGAAAATGATTTACATCGATATATTCCATAGTTTCGTAATAATTAGAATATTCACAACTGCTTACAATTAGGTCCATACAACTAGTTATTAATATGAAAAATTTGTCATTGTTAAAAATTGTTTCGCAGTTATTTATAAAACCGTCGATTACAATGTCATATTACTGTATGCAAGTCACAGTTTTTTCTATTGGTACAAGTAGGTACTTTAAAACTACCACGAGAAAGAAAAACCGTAAATAGGTAAAGTTGTTTAGATAAAATATGTAAATATGAGTAGGAGGCCAAAAGTGAAAAATAATACCTTATTGAAATCTGTGATAGTACTCTCATTGTTAAAATATTAACTATGAATAACGTTAATTATGAAAAATTAGTTTCTGCGTGTGTGTATATGTACATATATAAATACATACCCACACACACATTGTCGTATTTGATGAAATAAATTTTTTTACAAAAATGTTGTATCTTCGATATTAAGGAAAACTATATTGTATTTCAGAATAATAATTTGAGGCCTTCTTGCTTAAATTATATCTTATTCATCGCCCTGCTATTTTTCCTAAGTGGCCAAAAAAGGCGCGGTATCTGCGTCTTAAGACTGGTATACGTTTAATAAAATTCTCAAATTAATTTTTATTTAATAACTTTAGATTAAAATTTTGCACTATCGTCATGATGTTGAGGTAGATAGATACAGCTGATAACATACTTCAGAATATTTTTGATATAGTTTATAATTCATTAAGTGTAAGAATACAAGGTTTGAAAATAAGATGTCATAAACAAAGTTGATTATTTTCNCTATAGTTTATAATTCATTAAGTGTAAGAATACAAGGTTTGAAAATAAGATGTCATAAACAAAGTTGATTATTTTCCTTTTAATGAAAGCTGTTAAGTTTTGTTATTTAATATTGTGAAGATGAAATACAGCAGTTATAACCATTTATATGAAGAGGTGTTACATGGAAAACTAAATCAAATTTTATTAGCGGTTTTCATGCACGATTTGTTTGTTAATTCCACAAGAAATTTAATATAATATAATTTATTAGTATATTTTATTCAAAAATCTTTCTGTAAAAAGTGCAAAAGTTTCATTGACCCCTAAATTACATACCAGATTCTTTCATGANTTTTATTCAAAAATCTTTCTGTAAAAAGTGCAAAAGTTTCATTGACCCCTAAATTACATACCAGATTCTTTCATGATAGTGCATACATAACGTAGGTTGTTTGAAATGAACACTCCATTATAAATCGTAGTTCTGGAAAACAAGTATTTTCTCCGTCACGTTGATATTTAAAAAAATTCAAATGTCAATTCAACTTGCTCGTAAATGAAATAGAAAAATGTTTCGTCTTTTCTTATCTTGTAAAATGTTGTGACGTTCCCAGATAATGAAGTTACTTTTTAAACTGTTCCAGTTTAGCCAAGCAGTTTGGTGAACTGTTGATTCGNTTGACGTTCCCAGATAATGAAGTTACTTTTTAAACTGTTCCAGTTTAGCCAAGCAGTTTGGTGAACTGTTGATTCGTTGTACGGTTACAAGCGTTTTACACAACAGCGCCTAACAAACACTGCGAAAATCAGAGCTGCAAGTGACAAACCATTGTTTTATACTAATTGAATTATGTTTACCAGTATGCCGAGCGCTTTCTGAAACTGAAATTTGAATCAGATTTGCTCCTGTGTATTTATACGTGTTGAAAACACGGGTTTTCACATTTCGAATTTCATGGAGATGATTAGTAAAATATCAGTTNCTGTGTATTTATACGTGTTGAAAACACGGGTTTTCACATTTCGAATTTCATGGAGATGATTAGTAAAATATCAGTTACTTAATTTCCTGATAAACCGTACTAAGCCTCTTTTTCCAGCGTGACCCAAAGTTAAGCAGCTTAGGTTGTGACCTTTCAAATTACACAGGTCGGCTAGAGTCAATGATCCAGTACCTACTCATTTGCATGCTAATAGTATTCCAGAAGAAAGGCAAAGTTAACTGTATTGCAGTACATGTATAATTTGTTATTTAAAGTAACTTTGTCCAATTACGTAGCTAATGACACAAAAGCTTACTAGTCTCTGGATTCTGATATCTGGTATGGGGCGTGTGTGTGTGATCACAGTTTATTTTTTAAGTAAATTAATACTCTGACCAGGCATTGAGATGACAACACTTACACAAGGCAGACGGGATAAACGTTATTTACAGAAAAAAAAAAAAAAAATTAAACATACTTAAATTTCAACCTCTTTAACTTCCTACTAACCACCATATCTACACAAAAATAACAAAAAGTAAAAAATCGCCAATGTTATGAAAACGTTTAAATTTTTCTTTCATACCAAGTTAAAGGTGCTCTTCAAAGACGTAAATTACCTCGCAGATTGAAGTGAGTGAAGAGAGTTGGGCGGCTCTCAACTTCGAGGTCTTGAGAACAGATGAGGGTGAAGTGAGGTGGATATGGA
>NQII01000963.1:585297-602571 GCA_002778355.1 Clitarchus hookeri | reverse complement strand
GGACTTACCCTCTCGTGTTTGCGGTGGGATAGGGGTAGGCGGGGTGCACTGTTTTTCCCCGATTAGTAATTTTTTGTGGCGAGGGGCGATAACATGCCCGGGACTCCCCGCGTTCGCAGCGTCACGTCGTGACTCAGGCAATATGACAGGTGCAGTTGGTTCGAACTCGGGGATTCCTCTGGTCGTTAGGCCATCGGTTTACGGCGTGGGTAAGAATAGCGTCGCCACTACTGGTAGGTATGAGCGGTACGCGTCAAGGTAACCTCAAACTAAATATTTACGAAAACATTATTAGCAGCTAACTTCATTCAGTAAGCCAGCAATCACGATTTGTTTACTTCGTTCAGAGTCAGGGCATATGGGCTACTCTCGGTTTTAACATGCCCGCCCGGCCGGCCAGTTATAAACGCGCGGTAAAATTTGAGTTCGTAGGCGCACGCTTTTGGCGCCATATTTGAAAAACCAACATTTGCATTCGCATTCGCGAATGTCGGAGGTGGATATTCACATTCGCGAATGTGGAAAAATCGACATTCGTTGCATTACTAGTACATACTATATATTCAAATCATATTCCTGTAATGCCAAAATCCACCTAGTTATCCTTCCACGCCACAACTTCCATGATCCTATACGGCACATTGCTTTATGATTAGCCTGAACTTCTGTACCAAAAATGTAAGGTCTAAATTTGGATGTCGCAAAACCCAAATTAAACAATTCCTTTTCTGTTACAGTATCGTTGAACTCTGCTGTGTTGAGAACTCTGCTAGTAAAAACTATTAGTTTGTGTTCACTACCCCTGTACTGCAAGAGTACTGCTCCTACGGCATTATCTGAAGCATCACAAGCAATATAAAATTTCTGGTTTAACTTTGGGTGATGTAGGATAACAGCTGATGCTAACTTATCTTTCAATTTCTCCAAAGTCTGCTGTTGCTCTCACTATAGTTACATTTGAAACTGCAATACTATATAAATCTTACTTCAATAGTTTTTTTCACATTCATACCTTTTGTTGTCTTTCACACTCTAGAACTTTATTGATTGTATTTGCCATACCTGGGGTAACTCCCCTACCTGCTTTGATA
This sequence comes from Clitarchus hookeri, assembly GCA_002778355.1. Taxonomy (NCBI): domain Eukaryota; kingdom Metazoa; phylum Arthropoda; class Insecta; order Phasmatodea; family Phasmatidae; genus Clitarchus; species Clitarchus hookeri. The sequence continues at coordinate 601,480 of NQII01000963.1, read as the reverse complement.
CACTGAAACTTTTATTTATATTGTCATCTCTTGTACAATCAAAGTATTAAAAAACTATACAATAAAAATACTAAGCAACTATTTTCTTAATCTAAATTGCAGTCTGTCTGCCTTTATTAATTTTTTTTTATTTTCGTTTTCTCTTTGTGTTTTAATTTCCTTCCCGTTTTCCTTAAGACCCTTCTCACATTATACTTCACTCGCTNTCTTCACACCTTACCTGGTGCAACTTAACAGCTGATCCCAATCGCAGCCTTAATTCATTATAACCATTTTGTTTTACCCCCCCAAACCTTAAGTCTCCCTTCCTGTCCTATAGTTCTCCTCAACATATTTAATTCACTACTGTTAGGTACACTCTTCTTAAAAATTAGCAATCTGTTTCAGCAATTGACTTTCACTTAAAGGAACTGAGTGACCTATTCTAAATTCAATATTACTCTCTTCACTTACCTTGTTACAATCAATAACAACTTCTGCATTTCTAACTTCAGTATTAAGTTCTTTACTTACATTGTCACAATTAGTAATTAATTCATTATTTACTTCTTTCCTGCTATCAATTTCAATTTGGTTCTGTAATACAATATCTATATTCTTATTACCCTCACTTGGGGCAATTAATGTTAATACATTTTCTAAATTTTTTTCCGATTCAACCCCCCAGCTTTCTATCCTTGTTACTAAGCCTGCAATATTAATGTTGTCTTATTTCATGTTTAACCTCCTGTATTCTTTTCTGTACAGACAGCAGAAGATTGTAAATATTAGGTGTTTCTGTGTCAGACTGGCTACGATTTCTACTCAATTTCTGTGACATTACATAACCTTATTTATAAAAATTACACAACACCTAACCTCAACATAATTTAAACAAATGACGACGTTACTTGGGTTGTTGGCTTCCCTGTCATGGAATGATGAATTCTTACCCTGTTACACTGCTGCTGCTGAAGAATCAGTTGTCTGGTACTTGGAACTGCATTGTTAACTGGAACGGCTGAGTCGCTCGTATACCCGTTCGGAACTGCCGGTAACTTCTGAAGTGGAGCTGCGATGTGAGTTTATAAACACACAGAGTCAGTGGTTATTCGCCTCGCGGCTGGGCAGCCATGTTTGTAACGTCGTACCGCCTGGAAATTACAGCTCGGTTAGATCAATTGGTAGAAACACGAAACTTTAAAGGCGCCAAACAAATATAAAATAAAGTCCAGTTTCAGTTTATTACTCTGTACTTTTATTTATCATTTAAATGCAACAGTTCTAATACAATCTTCCGATATGCAGAGTCACTAACAGTTTCACAGACAACAAGCAAAGAGCAGTGCCACAGTAGTTAGGGTAGTAACCATGTCACGTAAAACTCGCATCACAGAGAAAAATACAAAGGCAAATAACCTCCACACCGGCAAACTTTATCCTGCTCGTTTATTTAATTATTTGCGAACAATATTGGATCCTAGGTGATAAACATGCATTTCACGTTGTTCGTGCCACTGCATCAACTGTTTTTGAGCCAAGCCTTTCTCACACACACCTATGATGGGCACACAGCAGGTCAAACCCTTCTTAAGGACTGGAGTTATGCAGGACATTTCACGATGAAATTCGGGTGCTTGCATAAGGCCTATTTGTGTTTGTTCAAGTGTGGAGCTACCAAAGCATTCCATTTATAGTTGGCATCAAACCTGTCCACTGATGCATTTCTGGCTGTATATAAGCAGTTTGTTGGTAGGAGAGGTTGCTTGTCTGATATTTATAGTGGCTGCAAACAACCAACTGGATGAGTTGCAACAGCTGCATTGCTCCTCAACTCACCAAACTGCTGTTGTCAATACTTTCTCCTTGTGCGGCATTTTGTACTGCTTGCTCCCTTTGGTGGCTGGGGTCAATTCAGTCAAGGTTCACTTGAGGAAAGTTGTAGGTGACCAGTTGTTGACATTCGTGATATGTCCATGCACCAAGTCAAGCATTGGTTGCTGGTGCAGAAAATCCACCAAGATTTCTGGTGCCACTGGAGCAGAGATTTTCTCAGCACACTGCAACAGCGGACTAAATAATATGCACTATGAGGACACCTTGCCACTGGTCATAGTGAGGGAAGACCAACTCCCTCCACTGCAGTGGTAACTTGGGCGCATAATTTAACTCCACCCTGGTGATGATGGGGTTCCTCAGATGGCCACAGTGCTTATTCGGTAAGGGACAGCTAAATGCCCAGCAGTGAAGCTCTGTCCCCTGCCTTGTGAGGTGTTTAAATAACTTGCTTATTTCAAGGCAGCCAGAATGTTTGTACTTAGAACGGGTAATATAGCTCAAGTAAATAGTGAAATATAAGACTTGGCAACATTTTCAATATTGTGGGCAGTTTAAATTTCCCACCCACATGATGTGGGTTGGCAGCACTGGTGCTGCCATTTCAAGAGTTGAAGCAACTGCTTCAGCTGTAAGCAGCCAGCCTAGCCATAGAACATGGAGGCGAGTGTTTGTGCGTCACGTCACTCTGAATTGTTTAATCTTTTAGTGAAGAATGTTGCATCAGTTTTACTGTTCTCGTGTGAAGAATGATGCATCAGTTTTAGTTACTGTTTTTGTGTGAAGAATGTTGCATCAGTTTTAGTTACTGTTATCGTGTAAAGCATGCAACAAAACTAAATACTAAAATACCAAGTATGTCATCATTTTATAGGTTACCAATTCTGTTCACGTAATCTTAGTGAACTAAAATTGCCAATTAAAACGTGGCTTAAGTTGGTTGGTTTTAGGAAACTTGAATGATTTTGCAAATAAATTATTTAAAGTGATTATAGTGAAGTAAGTGTTCACAGATTGTCACATATTCAGGAGATGCACTTATAATTAAAAACAGTAAGTTTTTTTAAACACTAGCATATTATTAGAATGTTTGAATTGTACAAGGCCCAAAAAAATTCCTCTTTGTTTTGTAATATAAGAATATTTTATGTTATATGAAATATGAGTGCTAAGGTCAACTTTACTAAAAATATTTACCTACCAAGTGTGTTGAATGGCATCAACAAAAGTGTAATTGATTTTCCAGGAAAAATCATTCTTCTCTCAATAGTCCTCAGGGTAAACTCTGTACAATATAAGGAGGCCACTTTTTGACAGCTCGGCGAAAGTAGCGCCACTGTTTACATCTATGTATCCTTCTGCCATCAGCTGATCGGTCACATGGCAACGATGTTTATTTTCATGCTGTCATTATCAACTGATCTCCTAGTCAATGTACTGTTCGTGGGACGTTTTAGGCAAACTTGCTACTCAGAAATACGCAGCTGCGATCTCATATATTAAGGCCAGATTATTGACAGTTGACGATTGCTGCGCCCATGTTTACTTTATCCTTTCGCCCTAAACTGGTCTGGCGAGTCAGCGCGTCTAGGAGGTGCTACTACATGCGGCAATTGGTGAACTCCTTGGGGAGGCACAGCAGGCGGGGGGAGAGAAATCAAAACCGAGTTTGGAGTGTGTTAGTACGGTCGTTCATAAACGTAATATAACTGGAAGGGCAGCAACGTGTAGATGGGAGCAGCGGGAAGATGTGAGTGCAACACACATTACAGGTATGGCGTGCTAGTGCTGCGAGTGTGTGGGGTCCCACTCTTCGGAAACAAGAAACAGGTTTTCGGAGAACAATATGGCGTAGCTTCGCAAAAGAGCCAATAGATTGCGCGCACAACAGATTTTTTGACAATAGCTAGCGTCTTTGTAAAGTAGACTGTTGTTCTATTACTCGCTGGGAACTAAATGTATTTAAAATATATTTTGCCAAATTATTAGAGAAAATAATTCAACAATATTATGCAATATTTCTGTGTGCTTTTGGAATTAATATCAAGCAAATAAGGAAAGCGGGGTTGGAGAGGGTGGTATAAAAACGTGAAAAATGCTTCGAGATTGCATTTTATTTATTGTGCATTTCATTTTGAACACCTATACATTACTATTTTATCACAAAGTTTAGATTCTAAAACTAAAAACTGCTGTTTTATGACCACGTAAAATATAATGTATTAATTAACCCTGGAAATCTTTCTTATAGCGTGTTTTCGGCTGGTCTAATATGCGTCTGCACTGCTGCTCTCGGAATAGCCAACATAATATTAATTTCTGTTTGTTCATGCATCAGCTGATACAGTATTTTGTAAATGGCACTTTGTTTGTCATATACGACAAGTTGCCACTCACTGACTGTCGCAATGTGGCCTTCTTATATGAAATGAACTATACTCTATTGGCAGTAGCCAAATCACAATCTATTACAAATGTCAATTAACATTCATTAAAATGGAAATAAATGTTTCTTTTACCAATTTAATAACATGGGATGCAATACAGCATCAACAAGCTTGTCACTTGTGTTGAGCTGTCNGTATCAAGGGGACGAATTAAAAGTGTAAATTGAAGGAAAGCTTTAAAATAATCAAAATTACCTTGCCTCTGTTACTCTTTGTTCTCATTTTTAATAAAAACTTCCTATAGGTAAAATGTAATACAAAAATGTGCAAGATAATATAGGTATTATAGAATGGTCTTCTTTACTGTCTTACATTTTCTTTAAATAATTTCAACTTAACATCAAAATATATACAAAAAGAAGAATGCAAAACAGTTGCCACAAGCAACTTAAACCGATTCTCAACCTAACTATTCCGGACAGTAAAACCTTCACAGCCTAATCATGAAGCAGTTATACATATTTTTAAAACACAAAATTGTTCCCTCAATGGCAGATTTGCAACACGTGCCTTCAAATAAATACTCAAGACAAATATTATTCCATTCTTTTCATGTCTATTATTTAGTGCATTTACATTTTATCTTTCCCGTATTTCAGTTTTTTTTTCTATGCGTTCACACTGTGCAGCATTTTTTTTTGTGATGTTGCCATTTTTAAGTGTACCCAAAAAAACCATAGTTATGTCAGATCAATGCAATTTCCCAACCCATCAGGTTTTGGTATTTTTTTAATATTTATATTTAACAGAAAGTGTCTGCCGCCATTGTTTCACAATCACACGTAAACAAATTTGAGTAAATAAAAAAACTAAAACCCTTCTTTACGTACTTTTTGAAGGTGCTTTGTTTACAGTAGTGAAGGTTTTTTTTTTTAATACTTAAAACCAACACCACTTGAAACATTTCAAACATACCAACATGGTGCACAGTCTAATACCACTAAGATTCAACTATTGCTGCCACCTTACTTTCTTAGTGTTTATTGTGCTCTAATCGTGATCCTGATCACTGCACAAACTATTACAAACTGCAGTAGCGTGAAGTTTTATGAACGCATTACCATCTCTGGCGTTGGCAATGGTATCAATATTTTGTACTTGACTAAGTGGGAATGACAACATTTCTGCAATTTAATTTGCAGGAAAGTAATGGGCCTGGAAAAACCAGTGCAAAAACTGGGAAAACGTAAATACAGGAAACTCTGGGTTCTCCTATATCTTTAAATAAATAATACACATATACTAGGGCCTCTTTTTTACATGCCCGCAAAAATCATATGTTCGCTGTCTCTCTCCATCTTTGTTGCTCCCCCCCTCTCCAAGATGAACCAGGTTCAATCCCCAGCCGATTCACTCCGGATTTTTGCAAATGGCAATGGTGCCGGACGAAGCTGCTGGTTTGCGGGTTTTCTCTGGGATCTTCCATTTCCCCTGCCCTTTCATTCTGGCATTGCTCCATACTCACCTCACTTCACCCTAATTGACTCTAGAACTCAATGTTAAGCGCTGCCCAAATCTACTCACTCACTCATCCATCCATCTTTGTTATCTCATGCACCCTTATATACAAATGTATTAATAGGAACCATAAAATACATCTTTTCAATGTACTTTTTTACAAAATAAATTGTTTAATAATACAATTAGCTTAACTGTGACACTCATATTTATAAAAAATCACGTTTACAAAGCTGTCAAAACAAGTCCTGGAAATTGAGGTAAACCAAAATAAAGTAAACACCACCCCATTAAAACAAATATTTATAAAAAAAACCATTCAAACCTGTTAAAATAAGACGAAACAAACAATTCACACAAACAAATAAACATTCTGAAGCATTACAGTATTTTAGGGTTCCAATTTGTTTGTTTTTGAGTGGTGTGGAGAGGTCTGGGCGTCTCTTAACAACAGTCGATTAAGGTGGAATGAGTTATGGAACAGTGTCAGAATGCAAAGTCAGCGAGAATGGGACATCCCTGAGAAAACCAACGACCAAAGGTATCGCCAGGCACAATTCCCACGTGAAAAAATCCAGGAGTGACTCCGCCGGTTATCGAACCACACCATATGCGGCCTCTGTTATATTTTTGGTTTGTTTTTGGCACTTTTGCTAAATGATAATGAATGGACAACACTTGTTACATTTTATTATATTACATATGCACTGGAGTTTATATTAACCTACTGTTATCAGATGTAAGGAAACCTGTAGCACATTTTTTATTTCATGGGTATTGATTTAAGGTTTTACTCGAACGTACATGCAAAGCGCATGCGTATTTCTTTTCTGTTACAGTCCAGGGTCACTCGTACCACTTCTGGTAAGATTTTTTTATTTGTACTGGTATTTGTTCTTCTTTGTCATGTGTTTATGTAATGTCAATAATGCTTCAAAATAATATTTACCTTGTTAGAAATTATTTCTCTGTTATCTGTTCCTATACTAAATATGGTAGGTATATGTACTAGTATAGCCTCGCTGTCATACCATCACAATCTCCATGGGCTACTTACTTCACAGAGATAATAATATCAATAACACACTATAACCTTAAAATTGCTGAAATGGGTGTTTTCAGAATAAGGCTAAATTTTTTATAGAGAAACATCAGAGTTGTATTTAAACACGCATCATAGTTACCTTTAACTGTGTACCATAAAAATATAGGGTCATCACTTGGATCCAGTTGAGCATCTAGCGCAAAGAGGTGATGAAGCAAGTGAGCACGAGCCTGCCTTACAACTCCTGCATTTCGAGGCCTCAAACATGCAGAATAGCTATAGGCAGATAAAACCCCACGGGGGAAAAAAAGCTGCTGGGTTTGCAAACACACTGTTATGAGTTTACAGTGAACAATTATGATATAAGCTTTTTATGCTAAAGTGAGCANTGCTGGGTTTGCAAACACACTGTTATGAGTTTACAGTGAACAATTATGATATAAGCTTTTTATGCTAAAGTGAGCACTTTTGAGGCCCTAGTTACTTTTTCCTTTCAGCCATTTGTTATCGTTTAACCATGTTCATAAATAAATATTGCCATCCATGTAAGTAATAAATACAGTGTGTATATGTTACTGCACTCTGAAGTTTACATCCAAGGCAAAAATAAAATATATTTATTGACTATTATTTCAAAAGAGAGGACTTTCAAAAATGCTCACTTTACTGTGAATAGTCTAGAGTTGCCCTTACATGAGTGGCAAAACACAGTTAATGTTTTAGCTCACCCCCCCCCACCCTTTTTTTTTATTAAAACTGTATTTCAAATATTTTTGTATAAAAAATGTGTGTATACTCTCATTCATGTGTTTATTAAGGGTTATGGATGCAGTAACATTTAAGGAGTCCTAAGATTCAGTTACAGCTGTAGGCAACAAAATCATGTAACCGAGAGTTACTACATGNCAGTAACATTTAAGGAGTCCTAAGATTCAGTTACAGCTGTAGGCAACAAAATCATGTAACCGAGAGTTACTACATGCATGTACAAGAACAAAGCAGAAAAGGTGGAAATCTGAAAAAAAATAAGTGTTAATTTTTTTCAAACTGTTATTTACCTAGAAAATAGGTGTTATTTTTTTATGCAGCATACAACCTTTTATACATCCAAAATTCATTTTTGATAAACATTTTTGCTACACAATAAGCACTATTAAAAATGCAAAGTTATAATTATAAATGTAAAGAATAACTATAAAAACTGCTAACAAACAGAATGTACACCTTCACAAAAAAAAAATCAGTAAGGTAACACGTATCTACATAATATGTAACTAATTTACTTAAACACGTTATTTCAGCTGCTTGTAAAAAGTCAACAGGTAGTCATCAAACAAAAGCATGGTATATGTTTCTATATTCTCTTCTTTCAAATTTTGCCTTCTGTCAGTAACTACTAAATTGTAGTGGCTAAGAAGGCGCTCACTGTCGACATTGTTGGAAGGCAGCCATACAGCCTTCAGTGCTGAAGTAAATTATTTATATTCTACTCCCAGTCACCAGTAATTTTGTTACATCTGGTTCTTTTTCTTCCCTGACCACATCAAAGCCTTTCAACAAATTGTTCAGCTAGCCATATAGCATGTGTGCTGTGGGGTACTGAGAACCTTCAAATTTTGTGAGAAGCTCTACAATATCAGCTGCATGGGTTTTACAAATGTGCACTGAGCAAGAACCACGTTCACATCTTTTTCTGAAAGAAAAGCTAGGTAGTTAATACCACTGTTGTTGATGGCCTTCATTTCATCAAGCTTGAAGAAGTTAACAATGTCAACAAAGCATTCTGACAAATAAAACACTGCTCTGAACCATGAGTTCCATCGGGTGTTCACTGGTATTGGGAACAGATTTGCTGTTTTAGTTGTATGTCCAGCTAGATATTGCACATAATGATGCTTTCTTTTTTGTGCATTCAAAAATGTGGTTTTGACTTTTACCACAATCTCATTTACTTTAATCAGTTCAATGTAAAAAAAAATTTGACCTACTAAGACCAGTTTGTGGGCCCAGCACATGCTCTCCAAAAAGGACCTGCATTGATGTCACACATTTGGTCATGTAACGTGCAGAGTCTGGAACAATTGCTTGAATGTTTTTGAAATTGACACCGTATTTATTAACACAGTCGTCCTTTGGTATCTGTCGTCTCATCACAAAGTACAAAAATATTTTTCTGCTGAACAAGTTCCTTTACTGCATCAAAGTGTGCCAGGAACCTATTTTTCTCCGAAAGGTTTGCACCTAAAACCATAATTTGAGTAATACTAAGACAGTAATGTCAAACATTTTTATTTTCTAAGGTAAGTATTACATGAACTAGGTCTTGTTCAAAAATTATAGTAGGCCTACAGGTCTAGTTGTAGTTAAAAATATAAATTTGGAAATTACACTTACCTTCAATAAATTCAGTCATCCATCCTCTTAAACTAGAACCATCTGGCTTTTCAAGCGGAATGTTGGCTTTTGCAAAAGCTTCAGTTGTTTTATTAGCAAGATCATAAACTGCCAATTTTCTTCTTTTTGAGCTACTCAAGCAAGCAAACACAGACGTTTTAACTTGAGCATGTGAATCAGCACCTTTTTGTTTGTTTAAAAGGTTAATGTGTTTGAGTTTTTGTATGTTTTAATACTGAGTCTTTCTTTTCATACGAAACCATGCAGTCACACAAAGGCACATTAGAGTTTGAGAATCAAAAGCATAAAGACTGTCACTTTTGAACTTGGCAGCTTGTTGCTGTACATGCACTGCCGGTTTCAGCATCTTGGACAAGAAAATAACACAAAATTCACACTATCCTTGATTTTAATTATTTCTTCACATAACTTCACAAATTGCNTGTTGCTGTACATGCACTGCCGGTTTCAGCGTCTTGGACAAGAAAATAACACAAAATTCACACTATCCTTGATTTTAATTATTTCTTCACATAACTTCACAAATTGCACTTGTCCTGTGTGAGCGAAAAATGTCCTTGATAGCTATGTTTGTTATCTAATTTCATAGATACAACTCATTCTAGTTTGTTTGCATCACATGTTCTGTACTTGCACATGCACAGTTAGTGAGGATAGTTGCCGCTATTGCTTCAGAAAGAAATACAATTCTTTCTAAGAGCCGTATTTTGCAGACAACAAGTTGGGTAACGTAGGTCTGCAATTATTCCGAGGAACTAAATTTCAATTCCAATTCCGTAATTTGTATGTAAACAAGCATCGGTATAACTGCAATTTGTTTACATGTTTCCCAACATAACAAGTATATTTTTATCATTTCTGTTCGAAAACTGTAGGCTAATATATATATATATATTTTTAATTGGAATTATTTCATACATTTTTATTATATTAAATAATGATTTAACTTTTAGATAAACAACGATAGTGTGAATACGCCATTGTATCGTAGTTTTGTCACATATAGCAGTGATAAAATTTTATCTTTACTCGTGCCCTAATTTACATTCAGATTTGCTGACAAATATTCTCTGGCTGTCAAGGCCTTGTAATAAATCCCGTTATCTTAACAGTAACACTTTTGTTTGGTGATTATTATATTTTTGAACTGTGTACTTGAAAAAAAAAAAATTATTGAACGGGTGTGTTGTTCAAAGAAAGTTACAAAATGTGATCCACAAATTATTGACACTTAGATATTCAAAATTTTTAACACACAAAAATAACTTGCTGCAACGAAGACGGCGGACTCTTGGTAAACAGTGCGACGAGTATTCCTAACCTCAACCACAAAACGTGATACAAACCAAACATTCATTGCCTGTCGTCGTGCATTTTTTGCCATATTTAGGCAAAGCAACGAAACAGATAATTTTGTAACACTCATCCCGCGAATATTGATTTAGTTTCAAGTAAAGGTCGGTGTAAATTTTTCAAATAACTTTACTTGAAGTAAAACAGTAAAAATCGCTTTATTCACACTAAAATTCGAGTTATTTTTTGTTTTATCGCAAATGCTATTTTTTCAGGTGTCTATTAATAGGTTAATACAGCAAGACTACGGTTTAACAGCACACGCTCTAATATGGTATGCCTGACAAAAATGTGGATGGCAAATGGCATGTGGCGCACAGGAATTTTAAAGTACTTAGGGATTTCGAAAATGAATTTTCAAGTGTATTTTTAATTTTTTGGAACTGCGGTTGGTTGAAACTGCTGATGCCAAATCCACAGATGATAACGCAAGCCAACTTTGCCAAGCTAATAGGATTTGCCTCTACTGCATACTTTAACGTAAATAATTACTTTGATGTGCAAATTTTGCAAGATCTGTCGAGACATGTAGCTCTTACACTTCAGCATGTACAGGCTGTAGGCAAATGATGTGTCACCTGCCAAGTGCCATGGTGGTTTAGTGGTTAGACTACTCGCCTCCAACCTAGGCGGACCGGGTTAGATTACTGACAGAGTCGCTCATGGATTTTCGCATGTGGAAATCATGCCAGACGTTGCAGCTGATAGGCAGGTTTTCTAGGGAATCTCCTGTTTCCTCCACCCTTTCAATCCGGCACTGCTCGCCTCGCTTCACCCTCATCGGTTCTCAAGATCTCAATGTTAAGAGCTGCCTAAATCTCTTTGCTCACTGATGTTGCCTGCCAGTCAAATTCAAGCAATCTGTAGCTTTGCACCGGATGGGCACTGTCGATTGCGTGCACAACCCAGCTGTTGGAGGGGGTAAGCCACCTGCCCTCCCTAATCCCTCCACCAGAGAAATGGTGGTTACGTGTGCTACGTCATGGTGCCCCACTCCTTGTCATTTTAACGCCAGAAGACTAAGCATAGACTTAATGTAAAAAATTGTGAATTTTGACGTTAAGGGCGGGTCAAAACCAGTTGAAAATTTTACAATATTATAACCACTCCTATCTAACTACCCTATTCCTGGACATAGGGTCATTTCATTGGAGTTATTTCCTGTAACAGCAGCTGTATGCCCTCACCATAGACATAAGAGACTCAATGTTTTAAGTATTTATTTTATACACTATTTTACATTTGCAATAAGTTGGGGAAGAATTACATAGGACTATCCACAATCTTAATTTCAGAAAAATTACAAAAGCATAAAATCGAGAGATTGGCTAATTCCAGTTACTGCACACAAAAGCACAAAAAGATGGACAATATGGTGTTCATAGATAAGTGTAAACTTTGAACAAGTGTATGAAAAAAATTTAAATCAATAGAGGAAGAAACAAGTATGGGTAAGTTGGTTGCAAGTCATTAAAAACTACTTTCGTATTAGAAATTCAGTTGTACTGGATCACAGCATATTGGGCACGTGCATACCACCGCGGACCTTTTGCCAGAATAANGTATTAGAAATTCAGTTGTACTGGATCACAGCATATTGGGCACGTGCATACCACCGCGGACCTTTTGCCAGAATAACTTCTTCTTGATCAGTTGACAACCCACACAAAATGTCAGACTTCACAATACGTAACACAGCGATGTGAGTAGGATTGAAACCTCGAAGAGCACTGTGAAAACTTGTAGTGAACGGCCAGTTTATTTCTCCTAGAAGTTTCCTGTAATTAATGTCACCTTTAAATATGATTAAAAAACTGTCTGTTAGTGTGTGGTGCAAGTCACAGTCGACTCGCTGCATTTCAGAGAATTCATATGGCAAAGTCCAAAAGCTATGGCCTGCAAGTGTCCATACTCCACGGTCGATGTAACTCCGCCACCTCTTGCCAAGCTTTGGCAAGCTTGAAGAGTACGCAGCAACTTGAGACAGTGTCTCTATCATCCAATCCACATCTTGACAAGTGGCATTTGACACATACCATGGGATGGCCTTTGCATGCAGGCGAACTTTCTTCACTCCAATAAGTGTGTGGAGAAAATCAGCCAAGCACAAGTCAACAAATAATTCAAAACCAGCATTATCTAAAACAATATCTGAAATGAAAAAAAAACCACAACAGAAATTAACTACACACATGTGTGAGTAATGCATGTAGTAAGGTGTAAACTAATACAAACTTACTATTGAATTGGTTTTTAATGTGTATTAACATGAGCATGTTATGTGATCTGAACATTTTTCAATAAAAATAAGCAGGAAATTATGTAGGTTATATTCCCTGCATTAGTGCATGCAAAATGGAGAAATTCTTAGCAAAAATTAGTGATGGGTCGAGTTGAACTAACAAAGAGACTCGTCATTAGAGTTGAGTGGTTTTCCCAGCAAGCATCGANAAATTAGTGATGGGTCGAGTTGAACTAACAAAGAGACTCGTCATTAGAGTTGAGTGGTTTTCCCAGCAAGCATCGAACTACTGAACGTGCCAGTCGAGTCACTGTGTTTTTAGGTTATAAACAAACAAATATCAGCACCTATCACTTTTTGTGTCTCATGAATCAATAATTTTATGTTGCCAAACCATTAAAGTTGCATCGTAATGAAAACAACTCTGCTACACGAGTTGATGCTAGATTGTTTGAGATGTTTGACAGTGATAAAAGCAGACAAGTCATAACACAGCGCTTCCTCTCTCTTGCTACCCGACGTCTGAGTGGCGGCTCAACGCAGCGGGCGACGGATAGCATCAAGGTCGACAGGTACAGCCTCAGCATTACACAAATACATACAACCATATGACGACGTATTTAAACATGAAAAGCCTCATCTCATGGCGCATCACACCTTCAGCAGAAATATGCTTACATGTAGTACAATTACCATTATTTTTTCATAATTACAATTTTNAAAATTAGTGATGGATCGAGTTGAACTAACAAAGAGACTCGTCATTAGAGTTGAGTGGTTTTCCCAGCAAGCATCGAGCTACTGAACGTGTCAGTCGAGTCACTGTGTTTTTAGGTTATAAACAAACAAATATCAGCACCTATCACTTTTTGTGTCTCATGAATCAATAATTTTATGTTGCCAAACCATTAAAGTTGCATCGTAATGAAAACAACTCTGCTACACGAGTTGATGCTAGATTGTTTGCGATGTTTGACAGTGATAAAAGCAGACAAGTCATAACACAGCGCTTCCTCTCTCTTGCTACCTGACGTCTGAGTGGCGGCTCAACGCAGCGGGCGACGGATAGCATCAAGGTCGACAGGTAAAGCCTCAGCATTACACAAATACATACAACCATATGACGACGTATTTAAACATGAAAAGCCTCATCTCATGGCGCATCACACCTTCAGCAGAAATATGCTTACATGTAGTACAATTACCATTATTTTTTCATAATTACAATTTTAAAAATGTATGTATATAATAAAAAGAACTATTAACAAACAAAAACTTTTAATGTGAACTGCTTGTCCGCTCACCGGCAGCCTGCTGACACACCAGTCTGAAAGATACCTCCCACTCCACTCCTGTAACTGTTATCATATTTTTCTTTTTCTATCAGCATCAAGTGGCAGATATTACCGTTCCTTTTCTACTTTTTTTAACCTACCATAGTCATTCACTTGTTGGCAGGAGTCAAGAAAATTAAGCTACACCAAAAGGAAAATGCACACTGCATTTGGGCACATTCAGTTTAATAATATTTTGCATAAGAACTATTTCTTAGTAGGCATTACCAACATACCTATTTTCACAGTTTTATTCACTTATTTAAATTATAAATGAAATAATATACCTTATGGATATTATATAAGTTGAAGTTACATTTAACCAAAAATAAGGCGTTTTTTTAAACATTAATACAATGCTTGTGATATGAGACATATTTAGGAAATAACCAAGAACGTCATACAAGGTGTGATCTTTCAAAGATTTCATTTAAAAGTGTGAAGAAACTGCAAATAGACTATATAAGGAGCAGGCACTATACTAGTGTACATAGGCATACATTTACATTTATCGTCCAAACTCAATTTTAACTTGAAAATTTTATACTAAACTTGACTTGAATTAAAGCTGTANACACAAGATTACTACATACAACACTTAAGACATGGAAAGGCATATACTCTATAATCAGTTGATGCTAGTGATGGCCTGATATGTAAATGCCCGATATTGATATCTCTGAATTTTCGAAACCGATACTCAATATTTTTGTGTAGAGATTTAAATTTCTAAAGATTTTTTTCATAGTAATACTGACAATTGAAAAATGTAATAAAACCATATAATAATACTAATAATAATATTATGTCTTCCCAAGTAAAAAGATGCTCCAGAAGCCCTGACCTTACATTATCATCAAAAATGTTGAGAAACATTGATCTGCACCAAGTTTTTCCACCCACAAAGTCCATTTTCAGTAGCTTCTTGCAGGAAAATAAGAGGATTTGTTATTGAAATCCTAATTTATCTTAGATGCACATCATCTGAATAAACCAATATCCTGGAAGGGTATATGCAATACTTCATCGCCTACTAATCCGTTGACACCAAGCCCAAGCACTAACTCGTGGCATGTGCGAGTGGAATCTTGAGTGACTTTCTGAGAAGTGGTTATAATGATTAAATACTGAATGAATTTCAGAAAGAAAAAAATCTTACTGAACGTGTTTATTTGCAGTCTCAGAAACCACACTTTTGCAAATGAAATAACATTAGTCACTTTAAAAGGCAAACATCTGTCAAATAAAATGTAAGTTTCATGTATAATCTTGATGCTATTTCCCACCTGTGGTGTACAGAGTGGTTCATAGGGTCCTCAGTTAATGTTAGATGGCACAGACTATAAGGTGCCTTGAAGGTTGAGGGTATATAAAACAATGACTTCATTACGTCTTGGTTTTAACAGGTTTATTTGACGGGAATTCATACACACATTCCCGGCACTTTTGCGTGAAGTACACATACTTTCTCGGCCCTGCGAGTTCTTGGCCTGAAGGGCTGATTACAATGTTCTGGCTAACGTTTTTGATGCTGTGGGGGCATTAGGTGACTGCACACATCCCTGAGTGATGCCGTTGGTACTTATCTGTTTTCTGCTGTTTGGTGCTGTTCCGGCGGCAGTAACTTGTGTTCTGGTGAATTGGGTGGCCCTTTTACAGGCCCTCGGACTGGCTGTTCCGTGGTTCTCTCCCCTTCCGTTCTCGGTATCGTCCTGTGTGTCTTGACGTGGTGCTTCGGCGCAGTCTACCCCCTCTCACGTGGTGCCTCTCGTGCGGTCCTATTTGACTCCCGGGTTCGGTCTCGCGTTTCCACGTTCCGATTTGGCGGTACATCTGTTCTGACTGAACTGACTCTGGTCCAATGCCTCGCGGCGCAGGAGATTAGGCGGGCTGTCCCGATATGGCTGACCTCTTAATGTTGTGATTCTTGCCCGGCTGACTTCCACGATCCTGACTACCTGCGCGTCCCGGTGTGGCGGTACCGAACACCGCGTCAACTGTCGCTTGTTGCTTCCTGGCAACGGGGTTTCACTCACTGACTGACTGTCTCTGCGGACTGACGCGGCCGGGGTCC
>NQII01000963.1:533758-583735 GCA_002778355.1 Clitarchus hookeri | reverse complement strand
AAAAAAAAAGGGGGGGGGGGAGAGATTAGAAAGCGAGGCGATAGTAGTGACCAGAAAAATAATGCTTTCTAACCCTCCTTGCTCTACCCACTGTTGAGCCTCTGGCGGGCAGTATTTACTGTTTTGTGCTGCAGGGGAACAAAGAAAAAGTGGAGTTAATGAAGGCAGTGTGCCACAAACGTCAGTTTTCAAGGAACCAGAAATCTGTGCATAATGGAATCCTTGTACCATGATTGAAAAAAAATGTCTACAATTTTTTTTTTCCAACAATTGAAACTATGCTTTAAGAAGCTGTGACCTGAGGTATTGCTGTACTTGTAAAATCGAGGATCTCCAGTATGTTATTAAGTGATATTGCTTCATTACCGTTGGTATCGGTAAAATTAACCGAAAACTGATATAGGCAAATATGCAGATCATCCCGATAACCTATATTGGTTACCGGACATCGGGCCATCNAAAGTGGAGTTAATGAAGGCAGTGTGCCACAAACGTCAGTTTTCAAGGAACCAGAAATCTGTGCATAATGGAATCCAAAATAACCTGTGCTTGGTCATCCCAGAACGGAAGCATGATTGAAAAAAAATGTCTACAATTTTTTTTTTTCCAACAATTGAAACTATGCTTTAAGAAGCTGTGACCTGAGGTATTGCTGTACTTGTAAAATCGAGGATCTCCAGTATGTTATTAAGTGATATTGCTTCATTACCGTTGGTATCGGTAAAGTTAACCGAAAACTGATATAGGCAAATATGCAGATCATCCCGATAACCTATATTGGTTACCGGACATCGGGCCATCNATTAACCGAAAACTGATATAGGCAAATATGCAGATCATCCCGATAACCTATATTGGTTACCGGACATCGGGCCATCACTAATTTATGGTAACCACACAGTTTCTTATGCAATTAAAAAAATTACCCATTTCATGAATGAGGTAAATTCTAGGTACAATTTGTTAGCTGTCACCTCAATCCCTACTGTGGATCATACAATTACAGTAAATTCTCGATTCAACATGCATAAACTGCCCACAGCAATTTCATATACATTAATTTTCTCAACATTCACACTTAATTTCAAGTAAAAATATTTCCATAATTTCTTAAAATCAAAACTTAATATAATCTAACCTTTATTCAGTGGTTCAGACCAGAAACTATGATTTCCCTTAGAGAAGACTTATATTTTCCATCTCATATAACTTGGCAAGATTATAACAGTCAGTGAGTGGCAACTTGATGTATACAAAACAAAGTGCCATTTACGAAATCCTGTATCAGCTGATGCACGAACAAACAAAAGATAATATTACGTTGTCTATTCTGAGTGCACTGCCGATGCACATTAGACAAGCAGAAAATACATCATAAGAAAGAGATCATAGATTATTTAATACATTTTATTTTACTTAGTCACAAAACAGCGATTGTTAGAGAGTTACAAACTAAACTTCATGATAAAGTAGTAATGTATAGGTGAATGAAATGCACAATAAAACAATCTGTATCCAAATGAAAAGCAACTTCAAAACCTTGAGAGTTTTTTTCACGTTGTATCCCCACTCTCCATCCATGCTTTCCATACGTGCTTGATATTAATTCCGAAAGCATACAAAAATATTGCATGGTATTGCTGAATGATTTTTTAAAATAATTTAATTAAATATATTTCAAATTTGTGTCGTTTCGAGCCAGTAATAGAAGAAAAGTCAACTTTTAAAAAGATGGGATCAAGAGGCAGGCCAACGTGCTGCTATCTGAGTAATGCTCTCGCCTCACAACTCGCACTGCCATGCCATGCACGCCATCTGTCCGCTCTTTCCAGAAGCATTACCAGCCTCAAAAAGAAAATAGCTTTTGTGTGTAAAATAACAAATTTACAAACAGATACCAATAGTTTTATTTTTCTGCGAGTTCTGCATAATTTTTAAAGTAACATATTTCATATACAGCAATTTTTTTTACTAGTAATTTCTATTGGGCTGGTAATCGTTTGTCTACCTCCATTACACACCATGTTGTTCTCATGCAAACCCATTTCATTATTACAGTGTTGTTACCATATTGTATTAATAAAACAAAGAATGTGGGACACGCATGAACAGTTTTTAAGCAATTCTTATGTTATTCCATGCTACATATTTGCAACTCAAACTGTTTAGTATCAGTAATAGTAGAAATACTGCTTTGCAATAGTCGTTGGTGAGTTGTAGGCAAATAAAAGTGCATTGTCAATCAAGTTTCCCGAATTACTTTTAGTTCTAGTTTTATTAGCTATGACGTACAAAGTGTGATAAGAACTACAACTATCGTCTCACAAATGTTAACCCAAATTCGCTGTCTCNTATTAGCTATGACGTACAAAGTGTGATAAGAACTACAACTATCGTCTCACAAATGTTAACCCAAATTCGCTGTCTCCGACAAATTAAAAAAGAGTTAGCAAATATTTAATTTTTTGTGAGGTTTTATATTTTTACTTTTATAACCTACAATTNAGACAAATTAAAAAAGAGTTAGCAAATATTTATTTTTTTGTGAGGTTTTATATTTTTACTTTTATAACCTACAATTTTTTTGACAGATGTCAGTCTAAAATACCTTAAAATTTGTTTAGCATTACAGTACAATGGCAAGCGGATTAGCTGACAGCGTGTTGATACAATATACAGCCTCCACTTGACGCACCAGCTGATGGCGAAAGGATACAAACTAAAAGTAAACATTTGGTGCTACTTTCATCGAACTGTCTAAATCTTGCCAAGTTACATCATGCAAAGCAAAAATACCTATTCCTTGCCTTGGCTGAAATATACATTAACGTAAGATGATAACTCCCATGCCCTATTATATTCACATTTATAGTATGAAACTACTTACCATAAAAGTATTAAAAATTCACTCTGTAATACTATACAAAATCCCTATTCTGTAATGATTAAAATTTAGAAATTATGACAAATTTAAAAATTGGATTTCAAAAATGTGCATGTACTAACAAACTTTTCTTCTTTGATGAATATGGAGTCTAAAATGTTTTCTTTCTGAATTAAGACCGAGTATACTATATACATGATAAATCTTCAAAAATATAAGCACAATAACTGCACACGCACGCACGCTTCATACATTATTCTCTCTTCAGAGAAGCTGCAGTTGCTTTCTTAGCCTTATGTAAGAATGCTTCAGAAAACTTCTGTTCATAACACATTCCTGTCTGGTTGCACTTAATTACAAGCATGCTCTCCACACACTTAGTCTTGTTCTTTGTTACAAGACTAAATCCATGCTCACATTCAGCATTGCTGTGAGAGATGTTCAATATTGAGAGCATTACTTTGGGCACTCTGTCAAACTTTGGAAGTGCATCAAAGCCTACTATACCAGCAACTGTAGCACACTTCACATCAACACGCCCATCTTTATTAACAAGAGAAGCTATATCTTTTAACTGTACAGCAGTAAACTGTTTTTACAGTTCATCCATGGCAGCATCAATTGTCTCATTTCCTTTTGCAGGCAACGTAAAAATTAATCGGTCTATGAAAAACTTAATACCAGAAAAAGAAGCATTTTCAATATCATTAATATTTGCAATTTCTGCTTTTTTTAGAACTTCATTCTTCAAAGAAAATTTGTGAAGAATATAGTCACAAACAATTGTGAAATACTTTCTTATTGCAGAGAAAAATATAACCTTCTCAGCATCATCCAGCAAATCAACAATCCTGGGCGTAGGACAACCAATTACTAATTCCGAGTCTTGTCTCTGATTTTCAAGTTGGTGATATTTTACTTCATGTAACGGTTTGAAAAGAGTTCTTGCAGAAGACAGCCAAAGCAACTTCCTTAAAATATGTATTTGGGGAGACGCAGACTGAAAAATTCATTTACTTTGTTGAAAGATGGTGTAACATGAAGGGGGAAAAAAAAAAAAAACAGAAGGCTTTATTTGAAGATTAAGACAATAACATGAACAATTTTTCCTCATGCATAAGAGTACTGCTTTGGTTCTTTAGGGTTGCTTTTATTGACGGTGAAGCACTGTCCATCCAGTTAATGTATTTTAACATGTGAGTTACTGGAACTGCACACTGTTTTGAGATAGTACACTATCCGACTTCAATTTTCCACTTTTAGCAGAATCACAAGCAGTTCCAGCCTTCTTTGAAACATTTTGTATTGATGTTAATGTACTCAGTACAGAATCACAGTTCGGAATTTTGTATATGTTCAGGAACAACTGCTGCTTCTGTATGGTAACCTCATCATTAAAAAAAGTCTAAAGTGGCTCCCATTGCTCTAGTAAGTGACATAAGCTTGTAATGACGCAGTATTATTAATTTTCGGGACACGTGCTCCATTTTATTTCATTTTGCTAAGCTTCATTATATTTTTATCGGGTTCAAAATTAAAGCCGCGGTGGTTTGTTTACAGTGATTGTTTGTTTATCAGGCATACCTTTGCAGTTTAACGTTTATCAGGCATCCGGTTGCCATTTCAGAAAGTTGGAGTTTCTGTTAAGCGTCAGCATTATATCAGAAACTGTCAGACTGCGTCGACAGTTTTTCCTGACAAGAACGATAATCTTTTACTACGACGCAGTTTCGATAATGTGTGGCGAGCATGCGTGGCAGCCCACGCCAGGCCCTTATCTCTGGAGAGAGGGGTGATGGGCAGCGACAAGTATACGTGTGCCTGTCACCATGAAAGTCAGTTGAATCAAGTCAGTTTNCTCTGGAGAGAGGGGTGATGGGCAGCGACAAGTATACGTGTGCCTGTCACCATGAAAGTCAGTTGAATCAAGTCAGTTTTCTGAAGTGAGTTGTCATCCAGTGCTCACCTAGGCCACGTCGGGCTTAGCGCTAACCCCCACACCGGCAAACTAGAACTTACTAGATTATTTCTCCGCCGGTGTGGGAGGTCGCTGCATTCATTCTTCTTGCGATACAAGTTTTTAAGAAATGAATTAATTCGTAAATGACTGTGGCGCTGTTCTGCACTTGTCTGGTTATCTGAAACCTGTTCGTACTCTGAACTTCGTATGTGAACTGTTTCACTTAAATGGTAAATAAAAGTATGGAACAAAACAAAACCGGAACATGACTTTATTTAATATTTAATTAGCGTCCATTTTAAAGAGTCTCATGTTACTCCGTCTTGAGCTAGTCGAGTGGTAAGTTATAGCAGAGTGGCTACTTAAAGCTGGCTATAACTGTGCGCGTGCCACATTACAAGCTTTTACCAATTGATAACCTTCTTGTACATACGTGTTTCAATATCTTTCTTGCTTCTTTGCAGGGGAGGAAATGGAACTTCAGTAATTTTTATTTTCTTTAGACATTCTTCTCCAGATAATAATACACATCAATCAAAACATCTTAAATTTGACAAGGAAGGCTATCTGCTGCCAAATTGATTAAGTGGCAATGGCAACCTACTACAAGTGCTACCTGCTTCACTTTTAAAATTGAGACATTTTCGTAAAATTGTAACTTCTGTAAATTTTACGGAAAAATCGTATAAAAGTTGGCAAGTTTGTCTGTGGCATAGTGGGTGTATGCATATACTCCTTGAAGTAACTGCATGAGGAGTAACAGGAGCTTAGATCATCAGGTCACCGTGGAACAATAAGTAGGATATTGGACACATGCTCAGATCCAACAAGTGAAATGATTAGCACCAACATCACCAAAAGCATCCAAATAAAATTGTAGTACAGCTCTGGCTTGCTGAATTGCAACTGGTTGTTCTTCTGATGAATGCATAACAACAATAGTAAATCCCACCTTCATTTGGCTGCCAGATAAGATACTGATTGAATCCTGCTAATGTGATAATGGCTTCCTATGGTGTTTTGCGATTGCCTGCTTTGTGGGAATAAACACGCATACAGCTTTGGATGACTTTGTAACAAAGTTTGTGTTTGGTGTGACCAGCATGTAAAGTGTAACAATGACTGCATGTTTATCAGCTGCTGAAATCTAATTCTTTTTCCATTATTCCTATTTGACATGGCTAACTGTTTTTCCCCCTTGTGAATATTTACGTTGCCTGGTAATGGCTTGTGATGCTAAAGCATATGAAATGGACACAAGATGCCTGAATGCCTGTTGTCTTTTATCAGTTGTTTGGGAGCCAGAGAAAAACTGGTAAATGTATCCTCAACAATTGGCACACAAAAGCCTGCAGACAAAATGCACCAGATGCCTGGTCAAAATGTTTGCAATTTCCAGCTCATTCCTGACAAATATTATGTGAGTGCATTTCACAGTTTGAGCTTGTGGCTATTCGTTTATCCATTCACATACAGCCACTCTTTTACAAATTATTTTGTCTGTGATACTTTGATCAAAATCTCAGCTGTATTTCACAACTGATGTTATTTTTACAAATTTCAGGACACAGAATACCCTCATGCCCTGACCATGCCACAGTCTATCATAATTGTTTCCTGATGGTAAAACCTCAAAGTATTATAGACTTTGAGAGCTCCATTATTTGTTCATACACAGCCATTTTTGCAGTCTCGTGTATTTACTGCACTGTATGATTCATAAATTGTCGAAAGACTTGCCATCAATCCTGTTATACATCACATGAACACACTTTTTTTTTTAACACATCTGAGAGTGGAGAGAGAATGCTTTAAACTTCCTCTGCCAATGCCACATTTGGCATTGCATAAGTCAGTTTTGCAAAGATATACTGAACACAGTGTGTCAAACATGAACAATGTTCATAAGAACTCAAGAGAGATCTTTCTCAGTTACGTAAGAAAATACAGGTAAGGGTAATATGTATGTTAACAACTTCACTTAAAGCTTCCAGTAAGTAATTCATTTAAATTTTAATAAATTAATACCACTACTTATGAATTTCTAATTATTTTAACATAAGATGACTTGTACTTGTGTGCCCTAGTGTAGTTTTAAGGCTAATTTCCGACACTCACACACCTGNAGATGACTTGTACTTGTGTGCCCTAGTGTAGTTTTAAGGCTAATTTCCGACACTCACACACCTGCAATTCTAAAATAGTATGTATTTACACTTCTGAGGTTTTATATACACAATACATGTTTCTTGCATCAGGGACTTCCAATAGTTATTAGCAGCATATTCTTTATCCCCACAGCAGGTCACTGTTCAGTATAACTGAAATAAGAACCCAAAACAGATGGAGAAACAAACTTACCTATAACTTCGATATCTTCATGTTGTGAAAATAATTCCCAAATGTCTTCAGTGTCATCTGCCAAGTTTTCCAGAAGTCGTCCAGCATAGTCTAATGTCTCTTCATTAGTGGCACCTTTACTAATTCCTAATGTTAATGCCATGTCAAACTTGTTGCTATATAAACTTAACTGAAAAAGAAAAATTAACCTTAGTCTCATTATTGCAAGCTATACTAATTAAAGTTACTGATTGTAGTACAAGGGATGATACAGGCTATTGCAGGGGGTGGGGGAGACTGATAAAGTAAAAATGAGATGGGAGAATGTGACACGAATAATATAAAACTTTAAATATGCTGGTAGGAGGCCTCAAAGTAGATCAAGAAAGAGATGAGAAGAGCAGACAGTGTGTGAAGTGAGTGCTGGGCTGTTGTATTCCATTCACAGACTCACCCCAGCATGGCGAGCATCAGCCAGAAGTATTCCAGTCAAAAGTTTTCCCTTTATTGATGGTGGTAAAAGGGGATGGTTTTCCCTGTGTGGCAGGTTGTCAGTGTTGCCAACTTTGTGGATTTCCCCACTAGATATTGCAATGTGTGAAATATTCATTTTGGTGAACTGCATAATTTTTTTGGCAGAATTTGATAGTTTACAGTAGAATGCAGAACTCTACTTTTTTTTAATGAGGACGTTCAAGGAAGATTATAAAATTATGTTTGAATCTGTTTGTTGGGACCTTCTGTGTACATGTTACTTGCGATCACCAAATTCACCCATTATTTGAAAATTTTACCCACTATGTGTTGTAGTAAGTGTACTTTGCTCAGAAGCAGTAACAATACAGCTTTTTGATTTATGGGCACTACTAAAATTACCCACAATGTGTTGTGCTGGCTTTTTTTTTTGTACATTTTTTTACATTGTAGAGCAGCAAGTACAGCTTGGATCCAATATGACTTTTGATGTAATTACTCCTTACATCAAAATGACAGTCTGTATAAAAAATTATATCTGTGAAATTTTTTTCCAAAGTTTAGATTTTTATTTTACGTCCCTGGAATAAACCCCTATAAAAGTGTCACTGAAATTATGAAACAGTCTGTATATTCTAGTTACATTATAACTATATCAGAGAAAATGTACAAACATTTCAAAGCAATTATTTACATAAAAAATTGTTCTAACCTAAAATCCACATTGTTTTGACAGGGCAACTGACAAAAAGCAGTCCAATGTTGGAACATGAAGAGTAGAAACTGTGCAGCTGACATTTATTCTCTGCTCCATGTTTCCTCTACGATTGGCACAATGCCAGCCTATATCACTGCCATACCTAAAGACAACACTATTATTCAAAATAGTGATTTTTTTTTAAACATTCACCACATATANCCTATATCACTGCCATACCTAAAGACAACACTATTATTCAAAATAGTGATTTTTTTTTAAACATTCACCACATATAGCTAAAAGTAGTTTTTACTAAAAGAGAAATAAGAATGCATTGTTATTAATAAGATTAGTAACATTAAAAATATGGAATTTTATGTTATATTTGGTGGTATTTTAGTGGGATTCAGATGAACATTCAGGCAAACTTTTGAAAACAGGTTTTGGCAACACTGCTGAGTACCCTACTAAGGCACTGCGGACTGAAAATCATTCATTTGTGACCATCACTTTGACGGGTTATGACCTATCGTAAGCTGCAGAAGCTTGTCTTATGCTTTCCTAGGGCTTATTGGATGGCGACTCCAACGGGAGTTGGCAGTTGGGAAGAAATGAAAAGATAAGCAATCATCAGGCTAGAAAAACACCCTGAGCATGGGTACAGTAAGACCACACTGCAAGAAAAGGGTGTGGTCTGAGTGTCAACTGGAAATTTTGACAGACACACTGTGATATCATCTAAAAAGGATGATCATAAGTTCAGTTCCCTGTGCACACACCGGAATCAATATGGAACAGATGATAGACATCAGGGCAGTTTGTTGATGGATTGTATATGAATCTCAAGTCAGGTGACATGAGGGCTGGGTGAAGCAGATCACTAACTAATTGACTTCAGGAAAGTACCTTCACCTGGGTGGCCAGATTGGGCCAGTAAAGACTGCAAATATCAGTGAAGGCCCTATCTGGTTTGATTGACACAATCTGTGGACTACAGAAGGGCATTTTCACATCAGTATCTAAAATACATCAAGCAGAAAGCATGTTAGGTACTCAAAGCCAAAATAGCTCAGAAGAAAATCATGCCTTCAGACTGAATGTGAACCTGTCAGTTATATCCCAGGCACTAGTGAACAAGCAGTCCACATTAAGGAACTCACCCCAGAACCCTGGCTGTGGTGTGGTTGCTCTAAACATGCAACTGTATGGTTAAAAGGAAGGAAAACCCCTTACATAAAATTGGGAAGCGAGTTGCATTCATAAAAACTAATCTTATGAATTGATGAAATTTAAAACAAAATCAATGAAATTCATTGGATAAAAAAATTGCTTAAATTATATTTTTAGACACAGGCTGAATTCAGGGTACATTTCTTGCTGAAATATTGTAACTGAACTGTAAGTCGGAGCTCACACTGTACTGATCAATTTCTAAATGTTTGCAAAAATTAGAAGAAAAACAACAGTGGATGTAATTTACTGTAAAGAAACTTCAAGGAAGATGTTTAAACTTGGGTTGCTAGTATTTTCAGATGAACTTTTACACTTCAATTACAATAACACCTCTCGCAAGTAATGTAAGTACTAGTGCCCATTACTAGCTCTCCCCCCTCACTGTAATGTACTATTCTAAATCGTAATGACATAAAACTCGTTACATTTATTGAAAACCATCTCATGTAAGAAATTTAATAAATTCCAAATTCTATATTTGATTTTAATCAATGAAAATATGTTTCTTATATTACACATGCTAAAACTTAGTTACTTATGATCAATTAAAATTTCAATTAATAATAATTCATGCCTATGTCTTACATTAATGTGGTTGAATAAACTGAATCTAACCAATGATGATGATATTATATGATTCAAATTGTTATAACAGACACCTCTGTGGGTTACATTTGTAGNCCTATATCACTGCCATACCTAAAGACAACACTATTATTCAAAATAGTGATTTTTTTTTAAACATTCACCACATATACCTAAAAGTAGTTTTTACTAAAAGAGAAATAAAAATGCATTGTTATTAATAAGATTAGTAACATTAAAAATATGGAATTTTATGTTATGTTTGGTGGTATTTTAGTGGGATTCAGATGAACATTCAGGCAAACTTTTGAAAACAGGTTTTGGCAACACTGCTGAGTACCCTACTAAGGCACTGCGGACTGAAAATCATTCATTTGTGACCATCACTTTGACGGGTTATGACCTATCGTAAGCTGCAGAAGCTTGTCTTATGCTTTCCTAGGGCTTATTGGATGGCGACTCCAACGGGAGTTGGCAGTTGGGAAGAAATGAAAAGATAAGCAATCATCAGGCTAGAAAAACACCCTGAGCATGGGTACAGTAAGACCACACTGCAAGAAAAGGGTGTGGTCTGAGTGTCAACTGGAAATTTTGACAGACACACTGTGATATCATCTAAAAAGGATGATCATAAGTTCAGTTCCCTGTGCACACACCGGAATCAATATGGAACAGATGATAGACATCAGGGCAGTTTGTTGATGGATTGTATATGAATCTCAAGTCAGGTGACATGAGGGCTGGGTGAAGCAGATCACTAACTAATTGACTTCAGGAAAGTACCTTCACCTGGGTGGCCAGATTGGGCCAGTAAAGACTGCAGATATCAGTGAAGGCCCTATCTGGTTTGATTGACACAATCTGTGGACTACAGAAGAGCATTTTCACATCAGTATCTAAAATACATCAAGCAGAAAGCATGTTAGGTACTCAAAGCCAAAATAGCTCAGAAGAAAATCATGCCTTCAGACTGAACGTGAACCTGTCAGTTATATCCCAGGCACTAGTGAATAAGCAGTCCACATTAAGGAACTCACCCCAGAACCCTGGCTGTGGTGTGGTTGCTCTAAACATGCAACTGTATGGTTAAAAGGAAGGAAAACCCCTTACATAAAATTGGGAAGCGAGTTGCATTCATAAAAACTAATCTTATGAATTAATGAAATTTAAAACAAAGTCAATGAAATTCATTGGATAAAAAAATTGCTTAAATTATATTTTTAGACACAGGCTGAATTCAGGGTACATTTCTTGCTGAAATATTGTAACTGAACTGTAAGTCGGAGCTCACACTGTACTGATCAATTTCTAAATGTTTGCAAAAATTAGAAGAAAAACAACAGTGGATGTAATTTACTGTGAAGAAACTTCAAGGAAGATGTTTAAACTTGGGTTGCTAGTATTTTCAGATGAACTTTTACACTTCAATTACAATAACACCTCTCGCAAGTAATGTAAGTACTAGTGCCCATTACTAGCTCTCCCCCCTCACTGTAATGTACTATTCTAAATCGTAATGACATAAAACTCGTTACATTTATTGAAAACCATCTCATGTAAGAAATTAAATAAATTCCAAATTCTATATTTGATTTTAATCAATGAAAATATGTTTCTTATATTACACATGCTAAAACTTAGTTACTTATGATCAATTAAAATTTCAATTAATAATAATTCATGCCTATGTCTTACATTAATGTGGTTGAATAAATTGAATCTAACCAATGATGATGATATTATATGATTCAAATTGTTATAACAGACACCTCTGTGGGTTACATTTGTAGNTTGAATCTAACCAATGATGATGATATTATATGATTCAAATTGTTATAACAGACACCTCTGTGGGTTACATTTGTAGTCATTTTTATTATTCTTACACGACACCACATATAACTAAGGTTGCATCATGGGAAATGGTGGCAACGTGTCAGGGTGTATGATGTTGAAACGCGGTAGCGTGGTCGGCAGATGTGCCAGGGCATGGCCCTGTCTGATATAGGCTTGGCCAACACGCGGCACGAGGCAGTGAGTGTATGGAGTTTGTTGGGGCCACTTAGGGTGCGAGAGGTCGACTTCCTTAGCCCAGGGGATGCTCATGGGAGGGTGATAGAATAAGGTTCGGAGTGTGATTAGATATTGCTATAGACTACAATTTGCCAGTCAACGTGGGTTAGTGTTAATCCAAATTATGTAGCATGGAGTGTGTAGACAGTTGTCAGCGTTTACAGAACCTTGCCAACTTGATGGTAATAGTCAATTACATTAACATCACGACTGGCGAAAGACAGGAATTTGTGTTAATTTGAGGAAGGATTTTCATTGCAATGCAGCTCTATTTCAATAAGTAGAAGGATATTATTGTGTTGGAGATTTAGTGTGGAGATTTAGCATAGAGTTTATATAATGTAAAATTATAGATAAATTAAGAACATTTAATGAAAAGGAATATGATAATATAATTGCGCGTAGGAATGTTTGTTTAAGGAGGTAACACACTACAGATTTTGAGAGTATTGTGCAAGAAAGGTAGTAGTTTATTTATTGTGATGTAATAAGTAACTGAGAGACTTGAAAATGGTAACTAGTATCTTGTGATTAAGAGGAGCCACTGAAAGATTATGTCAGGAGTAGCCGATTANAGAGACTTGAAAATGGTAACTAGTATCTTGTGATTAAGAGGAGCCACTGAAAGATTATGTCAGGAGTAGCCGATTAGATGTATGATAAGGAGGTTTGTTGTATGTTGTTCAGGTTAACATAGGTTAAAGACTGATAATTGTATTGGGAGAATTGTGAGGATATTTTGAATAGTCTTCCTGCTGTACTGCAAAGNAGAGACTTGAAAATGGTAACTAGTATCTTGTGATTAAGAGGAGCCACTGAAAGATTATGTCAGGAGTAGCCGATTAAATGTATGATAAGGAGGTTTGTTGTATGTTGTTCAGGTTAATATAGGTTAAAGACTGATAATTGTATTGGGAGAATTGTGAGGATATTTTGAATAGTCTTCCTGCTGTACTGCAAAGTGAGGAATTAGTGGAATGTTGAAACAAATTTGAAACACAGTAGAGTATAGAAATGTTTAGGGATTAATTAAGGAATAAATAGAGTATGATGATTTGCAAGAATTTATTATGACCATGTAATATAAAGTGGGACCCCGAGGTAAATACTGGAGGTCTAGATGTAGTGACTGTTTATGGGTGTGTAATGTTATGTAGAAGAGAGATGATGCTTGTGTGAGTCTTAGAATCAATAAATAGAGTATATTGAATTTGAAATCTTATTTTATTTAGTAAATTATAGTTTACACATGTTAGTAGACTAGATGTGCATGGACATATTGCGTCAATTTGGATATGGAGCCCCCCTTGTTCATTAGTAACTTACATGAGGTACCCATGGTGTGGTACCTTCATGTCACCTATATCAAGGGTTCAGACAAACCACCAAGTTTCCTGTAGATAGTACTGCTGCGGTGCGTGCGTGCCATATTTCTTAGAACCTTTGAAATGAAAGGCTGTTTGATTATTATGTACAGCTTATGTACAGTAGACCACCAGAAGGTTTACACCTTAAACTAATTAGTGACATGATCAGTTATGTACACTCTTGGATGCTAGTTGTNTTAGACCACCAGAAGGTTTACACCTTAAACTAATTAGTGACATGATCAGTTATGTACACTCTTGGATGCTAGTTGTTGAACTATGTTATTATTAGGAAAACGTTAGGTCCTGAAACATGAAGTACTAAGAGGGAGTCAGTAATGTAATATGCCAATCTGTTGGCTGTGCCATAGCAATAAAGTAACTATCTGCTAGGCCAAGGTTTGGTGAAGAATAATTATCTGTTTTTCATGTGGGTTTAACACCAATTGGAGCCCTGGTTCGCCTTTTAAGAGGTTGAAGAACAATTCATTCCAAGATCGATATTCGTTAACCTGCCCTTAGAAAAAGTTGTAATTAAGCTGAATCTTATAGTTACGTCTAACTATTAAGTGAATGTAATCAATACAATTCTTGTAGCCTTGTCACTCGTGACGGACATGTCCCAGGCTGTTTTCCTCTCGCTATTCCCTCCCCTCTGAAAATATTTCCTGCAGGATTTACCCCTGACAGAGCGCAACCTTATCTACTCCTTACATCTTTGCAGATCAGGTTTTGGTAATACCTTCCAAAATTACTGT
Source organism: Clitarchus hookeri (assembly GCA_002778355.1). NCBI lineage: Eukaryota > Metazoa > Arthropoda > Insecta > Phasmatodea > Phasmatidae > Clitarchus > Clitarchus hookeri. Next base: position 569,361 of record NQII01000963.1, on the reverse strand, counting down.
GGTGACAGCTACCTCATTACCCCTTTTTTAACATCATTTTGCGAGAAGTTTTCTTGACTTTTGTCACATGTTTGAGTGTTAGCATAGTCATTCTGTTGACCGTTTTAGCATCATGACACCATTGCATGCACATTACAAACAAATGTAGCACCCAGAAGTCTGATGTGCNCTGTTGACCGTTTTAGCATCATGACACCATTGCATGCACATTACAAACAAATGTAGCACCCAGAAGTCTGATGTGCTAACCAATGGAGTGAGTGATTATGAGGCTAGATTTACATACATTTATAGGTTATTCATGGTAAAGTCAGCACTTTTGAAAGCCCTCTCCTCTCATTTGGAATAATAGTCAATAAATATATGTTATTTTAGCTTTAGACGTTAACATCAGAGTGCTGTGAAATATACACATTGTGTTTATTACTTGCATAGCAATTTTATTTAAAAAGGTGGTTTAAGGATAAAAAATAACTCAAAGGAAAATGTAACTAGGGCCTCTAAAGTGCTCACTTTACAGTGAACAGCCTATATTAGCTTTTAGTCATTGAAGTTTAATCGCAATGATGAGTTCATGTTATGATGGTGTGATTGGACTGTGACCATTGCCGATCATGAGACTAAAAAAAAATGTTTTTACAGCACCAAAGACACATAATCAGGAAAAACTGTTTCCTTGTCAATAGAAAACCAATATGTATTTGATTAAAATGGCAAAGAGACCGACAAACAACTTATTATTACAAAACAGGACAGACAACAAAGGCAAACCAAAAGAAAAGACAACACTATGATTGCGAAAACTAAAACACCACACAAGTGAACAAAACAGTGCAAAAACAATATCAGTAAACATAGCTGAACAATAAAAACTAAAAACACACAAAAATAAGAAAAAAAAACCACAATGGAACACAAGTCAGGAACAAGTATTCCTTGTCAGATTATATAACCAAATAATTCAACTCTACGAACAACACAGAAACCACAAAATTAACCAGTGAAAAGAGTACAAAGGACCCAAGACAAAAAAAATAATTAAAAGTCTTCACAACGTTTTGGGGCCTGGAATCTGCCCCCCTTCTTCAAGTGAGACACTGGAAGAACAATCTATTGTGATTGCTAAAGTTTTTATTATCNACCTGGAATCTGCCCCCCTTCTTCAAGTGAGACACTGGAAGAACAATCTATTGTGATTGCTAAAGTTTTTATTATCACATATTTGTAAATATCAGGAATAAAAAAGGAAATACTCACTGTGGTCTTGCCAACATCGTCCAAGTTTTCAGTATAAAATACTGGATTTCCAATAAAAGAACCATGAAACCTTTCAACACTCTGATACCGAACCAAAAAGATAAACGTTGTGATACAACACAGTTCGTATCTTACCAAGGGGTTAAGCCAACAGGACATTAGTTAACAATAGAATAGACATCATGTTGATACAACTGGCCTTAATACACATTTTATAAACCGAAAAAATTCTCAGACATTTCCCACAGAATTCCAAATCCAGTACATTTCCCACTTTTCCCANCACATTTTATAAACCGAAAAAATTCTCAGACATTTCCCACAGAATTCCAAATCCAGTACATTTCCCACTTTTCCCAATTACTGGACACCCTGCATAAACAAACCCGGGATTTCCATGAAGATGAAAATTGGACTTTTATATTTCATGACTGTGCAGAATGACTAAAATTAATGTACCTTCCTGATTATAATGGGCTCCAAGCCACATGGACACCGAATATGTGCTCTTAATTAATGCCAATCATGCCAAGGGCAGGATCTTGAACCAACGCCAGTTCAGCTTCCCTGCCGGCCCTTCGTGATCATGGCTACTAACACGCTGCTGGAACTTCAGCCATATCAAACACCCTCGCTCAGAAGTCGAGGCACGTGGCACATCAATCTGTGTCCGCACGNCTGCTGGAACTTCAGCCATATCAAACACCCTCGCTCAGAAGTCGAGGCACGTGGCACATCAATCTGTGTCCGCACGCACAGTTAGTCGCTGTCTACAGCAATATTTAACAATGCAGCTAAAAATTATGCAAATTTCTCATCTACAGTAAAAAAAAAAAAAAAGACAAACCACAGGCAAATAACCTTAATGAGTTCAATGAACTGGTGCCTTATTTCATCTCGTGGCACGTCATCTCTGTTCAACAGCTTAATCTGGTGGTCGGCAATCTTGACACATGCTTCCAGTGAGGTCATGAAAGAAGTTTGTTTTCCCACAGCAAATGGGTCAAACTTCCGCAGACACGCACTACAAGAATAAAAAATAAAAAACAATACATTTGCTACAAATAGAGCATTCATACTGTTCTGTAAGGACAAAAATGCAACATATATAACACAAAATATGTTACTAACATAGTAGACTATGTCAGTTTTATTAACATTTAACTTGGAAAATCTCCTCAAAATAGCCAAGCATATTACTTCCATTAATTTCAGGGAAGGGCTGCAGAGATGTTGTCAAACCACACACTTCCCATCACGACCAATCAGGTTNTTACTTCCATTAATTTCAGGGAAGGGCTGCAGAGATGTTGTCAAACCACACACTTCCCATCACGACCAATCAGGTTCTATTACCAGCAGGGTCAAACCCAAATTTTTGCATGGGGAAATGCAGTTGACACTGTTGTTGAGCGGTGAATTTTCTCTTGTTACTCCTTTTTTTTCTACCAATGCATTCTACCTCTGTTTCATCCCACCTCACTGAACACCTCGGCTGTTAAGCACTACTCAGAACTCTACTCTCACTTTCTCACCCATTAATTTCAACTTACTGGTGGGACTATGCAAAATAGTGACATTGACATATCATGTGTGCTGATTTGTCAATGTCATTTTAGACGATTGTCCAACATGTCTAAGACCAACATTACTAGGTCAACATGATGAGATTAACATAAAAGTGTGTTAAGACCTACATGTAAGAATTGTAATTTGACTTTCTGGCATCATCTTTTTTTTATAGCACGGTACAAAGAATAATTTAAATAAAAATGTATGGTAATAAAATACACTTTTTAGCTTATCAAGGGGTTTCTGTGTGAAATGAAGTTGTTATTACATAAGCATCATTGGTAGGACTAATAAAACATTATCAAGGTGAAAATTCAAGTTTTGTATCCTATGCTAATACACTGAAATTTGCACTGAGAAATTAGAATGTATGTATATTTTGTGAATTTAATCAAAAAGTTTTTTTTTTTGCATAAATGTAACATAAAATTTTAAAAAATTATTTTTTTTTGTTCAACAATGATGTCATGTTGTAANGTTTTTTTTTGCATAAATGTAACATAAAATTTTAAAAAATTATTTTTTTTTGTTCAACAATGATGTCATGTTGTAAAACAAATGAAAACCCTATTCATAATCTTGAAAACTACACATGTCCCATGTTTAAAGCTATCTTAGTTGTCAAGTAAATGTCATTTATGTACTTGCTAGTTAGCAAATTTGGGACTGTTTCAAGAATTTTAAAATTCAACATCACAAAAGTGGATGGCTAGAAAAAAAATAAACATTTGGTAATAGGCAACATGCACATATTTTGCTGGCACTTGGTTTTCAATCATTTATGAGTTGGAAATGTATTTACAAAGTATCACGATTTAAAAATTAGTTTTGAAATAGTTATGACTGAATGAAAATTCTACGTTTGAAACGCTTGCCAAAATGTGCCTATCACGTCTGCTCACTCCACGACGTCACAAGTCAGATACAACTTCGACCGCAGCGTTTATTTACTTCAGCGGTGATGCGTATTTGGTTGAATAGAAATTTTTGAAGTAATGAATAAACAGTCAAGTAAGTATACCAAACTCATTGAAATGGTTTATTGTACCGCAGTCTACTAGTACATCTTGCAAAACACCTGATAAAATATATGTTAGTTAAAAAAAAAGGAAACAAACAGGAAGACGTGGTTTAACGCAATTAGGCGAGACATTAAAGATGTTTTGCCAAAAACAATTCTTTTTGTTTGCGAAGATTATTTTGACGTACGTAATTATATTTAAGGGGTTTACGTTTCCCTTATGTAGTTAGTTTTAACACTGGCCTTCTCAATGTCTACTATTTACATCTGACCTAACCTTCGTTACGGTACTATGGTATTGTTTAATACACACCACAACGCGTTTAGCAATTCGTATGTGATATAGACGTGAGCATACAAAAATATGCTAACGTGTTTCATAATAACAAAGGCATATAAATATATTTNTCGTATGTGATATAGACGTGAGCATACAAAAATATGCTAACGTGTTTCATAATAACAAAGGCATATAAATATATTTTAAAAAAATTAAGCCACAGAATGTAAATTTTATATTTTGTATGTTTATACATTTGAAGTTAGGCCTGACTGACGGAATTTGGTATACGTATTTTTTTATTAATTGAATGCAACTTCTAACATTCATTTCAAGAGCACAGCTATCATATTTAGGCTATATTTTTTATTTATTTAACTCCATTAAAACCCTAACTCAAACCCTTATTGGGTCAAGGGTGTAGAGCACGTCAACAAAGGTGTACAAATAATAACATACAGTAAGAATATTCACACTGTATGCTTAAATAATAACATGTCACGATGTTAAGCCATGCAAATTAACCATTAAATTATTTGGGTGGGGCTCAGAGTCCCGTTTGCAAAAAGATTTTATTATATTATACAGTATTTTTCAGACACAGCAATTTCTGATAAATTTGAGTTGTTTTGATTTGTCTCTAGTTAGCTTTTATAAGCATAACCTTTTAAGTTAAATAGCTACTTAACTAAGATGGACGTTACAAAAAAATTACGAGACTAGGTCCACAAAATTGACACTAAATAGGCCTAAGCTTTTTACGCAAGTAAGCTGTTACTTTTATAATGTTTTCCCTGAAATAAACAGAAAGNGACACTAAATAGGCCTAAGCTTTTTACGCAAGTAAGCTGTTACTTTTATAATGTTTTCCCTGAAATAAACAGAAAGATTGTAATGACGCAATATTCATAATTTTTCGGGACACGGGTGTAAAATTCTGTCGTGTGTATGAAGCTTTGGAAAGCGTCGTAATATTTTTATCGGGTTCAAGTTTAAAGCCGTGGTGGCTCGTTTCCCGTGTTTGTTTATCAGGCAGACGTGTGCGATGTAGGTTAATGAACGGAAGTCTGATGTTTACGTTTTATCAGGAGTCCGGTAGTGTTTCGTTTCGAACATCGTTGTCTTGGGGAAGCATCAGCATTAATTAGATTAGTTCGTTTCTGTGAATCATGCAACGTCGACAAGTTTTAGTTCCTTCGGCGCCGTTTTAATGCGTCAACAAATTTTATACGAAACATGAGGTTAGTTTATCTGGATGCGTCAACAGTTTTAGTTCCTCCAGCGCAGTTTCAGGCAATGTCAACAAGTTTTTGTTGTACGATAGGTTCATTTATGTTGACAGCACAGTTTTAGTTTCCTGCGACGCAGTTTCGATATCGATAACGTGTTGAGAGCGGGACACGCTCAGTTTGTGATGACGCTGCCGGCAGATGCCGGATGCAGGCCCTTATCTCAGGAGAGGGGGGTGCAAGACAGCACAAAAAGAGGCGTCTNGGAGAGGGGGGTGCAAGACAGCACAAAAAGAGGCGTCTGTCTGTCGCCCTCAGAGGAGTCTTATTCAAGGCAGTCGTCAGAAGAAGGTACTTCGGGGCAGTCGCCCGTTAGGGCAGATCAGAACAGTAGTCGTCGTAGTACAATGATAGTCTAGGTCGCGTTGTGTGTGACGTGAACTCCCACATCGGCCACTAGACTTTATTATTTTATTTCTCTGCCGGTGTGGGAGGTAGCCGCATATGATATTTATTTTTATGCAAGTTTTGAGACAATAACCGGTAAACTACTGTGGCGCTGTGTCTGTACTTTTATATTTATCTCAAGAGAGGTTCGTACTCTGCATACTAAATCTCCGTCTGTGAACTGTGTGGCTGAATGTTAAATAATAGATATATAGATCAAACTAATCTGGAACTTCTTTCTTAAGTAACTAGCGTTCAATTAACTGAGTCTCGTGTTTCTACCTCTGAGCAAGCCGTGGCATTATTATAAATAACGAGTGTAGCAAGTGCCGAACGTTAACAAGATGGCGCCTAACTATGCGGCAGCAATATTCTAAAATTGTTGTTAACGAACGCACTGCCCGAAGCATTACAAGATGGCGCCCACCTGTGAAGAAATAATATTTTAAATATTGCTCAACTAGCCCGCGGGAATATTACAAGATAACAGCTTATGAGGAATAAAACAAATTCTTAAGCTTTTGTTAACAGATTTTCTTTGATGTATTTAATCTCATCCCAGGTATTAAGTGATTCTCAAACTACCATATCCATCTTTTCAGCTTATGTGTACAGTTGTTACAGTTTAAAAAGAAAGTATAGACACAACTATCGTGACGTCAGAATAATAAAAGGTATGTTAGGTACACAAAACATAAGAAACAATAAAGCAAGTTATTAATTTCTTTGTTTCCAAACACTGTATTTAAGGCCTCAAATATAGTGTTTAGAAACAAGGTGGAACGCAGAAATACAGGTTTGCCGGCCAGCAGCGCTGCATTCTGCCCGCCACTGACCCGCAGCTGCTAGAGAAGTTGAGCGGTATCGGGTAGTGACTAGCTGCTAGCTTTAGGTCTACTGTGACCATACTGCTCATTATCTGACATTTCTAAAGCAAAAAAAGTGTTTTATGAATACTGAAACATGGTTTAGAATCCCGAATATTTGTAACCTTCTTTCTAAACACAATGTTACGTTTTATTTCTAAATAATGTAGTTAATTTATCACAGACATCAAGCATGGCACACGACAACACAGTACGCTCACTGCAGTCACCTTCATTACAATTTTGTTATTCTTGTAAATGTAATACCTATTCCATGTTTAAATTTCCAACTTTTAATCTTACTAATTGTAAACATAAACATAGATTATAATAATACATACCTCAATAAAACATACAAACAAATAAGATAACATGTGATGTAGGCCTACTGTCGCTTTGAAGGTCATGGGCTGTGCGATATGAAACACGTTCTTACCTTTGTAATTTTACACCTATTATTTCAGGTTCCACAAAACAATGGGAATTTAAGTAATAAAATACCATATCAGTATCTATTTATGGTAGATTGTCAGACTGTGTTTTCACAAAGTTGCCTTCCATTTTAGTGCTGCGTGTTTGCAAAGTGCCGGCACCGGCCGCCAGCATATTACTAGTGACGTCAAACCAATGAGAGAGAGTTCCGCATTCACATGACAGCGGCCACGAAAGTTACTTATTTAATACTAAAATAACTTGTTAAAGCTGATTTTTATGCAACAAACGGCACATTTTTATTTTCATACGCATATACAAATGTGTTTGTATAATTTTCAACTATATTTGCGAAATTTACATGTTGCCTATTATCTTATCATGTATACAAAAGTTACCAATGAATATCTATTTCATGAATTACTGAATGAAATATTTGATTTCTTGATGTTGAATTTTACAATTCTTGAAACAGTCCCAAATTTGCTAACTACCAAGCACATAAATGACATTTACTTGACAACTAAGATAACTGTNCAGGTTCCACAAAACAATGGGAATTTAAGTAATAAAATACCATATCAGTATCTATTTATGGTAGATTGTCAGACTGCGTTTTCACAAAGTTGCCTCCCATTTTAGTGCTGCATGTTTGCAAAGTGCCGGCACCGGCCGCCAGCATATTACTAGTGACGTCAAACCAATGAGAGAGAGTTCCGCATTCACATGACAGCGGCCACGAAAGTTACTTATTTAATACTAAAATAACTTGTTAAAGCTGATTTTTATGCAACAAACGGCACATTTTTATTTTCATACGCATATACAAATGTGTTTGTATCATTTTCAACTATATTTGCGAAATTTACATGTTGCCTATTATCTTATCATGTATACAAAAGTTACCAATGAATATCTATTTCATGAATTACTGAATGAAATATTTGATTTCTTGATGTTGAATTTTAAAATTCTTGAAACAGTCCCAAATTTGCTAACTACCAAGCACATAAATGACATTTACTTGACAACTAAGATAACTGTAAACATGGAATATGTGTAGTTTTCAAGCTTATGAAAAGGGCTTTCATTTGTTTTACATGACATCATTGTTAATAACAAAATAAATCTTATTGACTCCTACGGCAGAAAAAACCAGTCTGATATTCAAAATTATTATGTGGATTCAAGGAGAAGAACCTATTATATTTCTTACAATATTCATTAAGTATAATGAACACTCTCCAATTACACTAACAGTTTTAAAATAAGAATTACCTGTTGCATACTCTCGTATGGTAACAGGTCATTCCTGAGCACAAAATCTATGTTGGTTAAGACTGTTCACGGTAAACTGAGCACTTTTGAAAGCCCTGCTTAGGATCTACTTATGTGCACACATTGTGTATTCTTCCCCCACATATGAAATTAATATTGCTGTGGGCCTCATCACTTTATTCATGTGTCAGTCAAGTGAAACTGTAAAATTATTAAAAAAGTTAATATTTTCAAATCTGATATTTCTTACACTGTGCAAGAAAAATCATTTTAATATTCACAAATGTTTACCTAAGACTTCTTTTCCTCAGTAATTACCAACATTACAGAGTGAATGCAGGTCAGTGTGTCCGTTAAAATATATGCAGGTAGATGGAGTGACATTTTTGGAGGTTGATTTCAAAAGTGCTCACTTTACCGTGAACAGCGTATACCAAGTAGAAAGTGTGAATTCACTTGTATTAAGTTAAAAACTTCCAGAGCACAATAAATAAGAAGGTGTGGCTAATATTTAGTAGTTTTCCACACATTGTAACGAAAAGTAATAGAAAAAATTAATGAGGTACTAATTTTTTTTTCATCATCTTTTTTTGGACATGCCTACTGGCTAAAGGCAGCATAATGCTAAATTAGACAAATTTACAACTACAATCATACAGAACTGAAACCCAAATTTCACTGTCTGAAGGTACTATAGTAGAACACCCCTTAACCGGAATTCCCTCGAATGGAACTCCCCTTATCCGGAACTAATTTTCCAAAAAAATTCACGTCGCAAAGTTGTGCCATAACTTTCCCGCGCTTGCAAGAAGTCTTTCGTTGCTCACACTAGACTAGAACGATGAAGAGACAGCCGGCCCAAGTGGCAAAGCTACAGCTATGCTGCATAATGAAACAAGTGACAGTGACTAATGGCAATGTGCGACACATGCCATTAGTTTTAGTGGTGCGACTTTCAGAATTTAATGTTCTAATGTGTTAGTGAACATATACCGTATTTTGCAGTGTATAGACTGCACCAAAAGTTTTTGATGAAAAATTAGGGATAATTAATATTTTAAGTATAGGCCGCACTGAATTTTTCTATTCCCGTAAATATTGCCGGGCCTCATCGTGCTACTAATAAATTTGCAGTTGAATGTTATCGTTGCTGTGCTGCCTGGCCTTAGCCTGCTGAAAAGTGGTAACAGCGCAGTATTCCGCGTAAATAAAACTTTTGTATTTATGTCAAAATGCCTCAACACTGCGTTTAAATTGCGGAACATGTGCGCCGTGCGTAGCCTGCAAAGCTAGGCCGGCTGTTGCCGAGCAGGCAATGGTATGGTGCATGTGTGCGTGCGGCGTCACACACACACACAGCTACTGTTGACTGACTCATTTAACCAGAGAGAGAGAGCGAGAGACAAACAAAAAAGAGGTGAAAGGAGGGAGAAAGAAAAGAAAGGATCCGAGTAAGCTGGCTTGGTGCTGGAAAGGAAGGACGCCAAGCGAGAGGGTGAAAGAAAAAAGAGAAAAGAAGTGCGCCACCAGAATGGCGGCTAGAGNGAGCGAGAGACAAACAAAAAAGAGATGAAAGGAGGGAGAAAGAAAAGAAAGGATCCGAGTAAGCTTGCTTGGTGCTGGATGGCTGTTGTTGTGGCCTAGGGATGGGGGTGGTGGTGGAAAGGAAGGACGCCAAGCGAGAGGGTGAAAGAAAAAAGAGAAAAGAAGTGCGCCACCAGAATGGCGGCTAGAGGTGATACAAAGCAGAACAGTCGAGGACAGGCAGGCTAAAGTATGCTGCGACCCATACGCGTTTAAACACACATGATGAACAATTCATTTCGTATTATTTTTTTGACTTCCTTAGAAACTAAGTTATAACATTAGAGTGTATTGCTCGTTGACAAATTTCTGAACATGGTTTAGGAGGGAAAAAAGTTTTATGCCAATATCTCTTAAATAACCAGCACCCCACTTTTTGTCATTTTTTTTGTAAAAATGTGCGGCCTATACACGCCGAAATATGGTACTTTGTGAACTTGGTCTATAATACGTCAGTCCTGCTCTTGTAAATGTATGTTGTGCAGACGTGCCATGCAGTAAGGGAAAAACTGTCAACGGAATTGACTATACTTCGGGAATTTTTTATCAGATGCACGTCAACATAAACAGTAGCATGATATCCAGATCTCACTTATGCAGACACAAGCGCAAAGAGATAAGAATCCCCGCTAGAAGGTTGAGAATGAAGGTCATTAACGCAGCGTGTTTTTTTTTAAAATGGTTTTGTAACTTTAAGGATAAAACTAATAACTTACACTCATCAATTTCTTAAGTTAAAATTATGTGCCACATATACACGAGTTCAGACTAAAAATGTGTTATTTTTCACACCATCCCACCCTTATTTCCCATAACCGGAATTTTCCCTCAACCGGAATAGCCCTTCCCCCGATGATTCCGGTTGAGGGGTGATCTACTGTACTAACTTCATGGCCAGTAAAGTTNATACACGAGTTCAGACTAAAAATGTGTTATTTTTCACACCATCCCACCCTTATTTCCCATAACCGGAATAGCCCTTCCCCCGATGATTCCGGTTGAGGGGTGATCTACTGTACTAACTTCATGGCCAGTAAAGTTNTAACCGGAATAGCCCTTCCCCCGATGATTCCGGTTGAGGGGTGATCTACTGTACTAACTTCATGGCCAGTAAAGTTTTTGATTGAGAAATCATGCACAGACATAATCATACTCACGTCCTTTCAAAAATCTGTCTTGCCCGTCGATAGAAGTAACATTCGGCATAGAGGCATACAGTTGTGAACCAATGTAATTCCCCTTCTTTACTTTTCTGTTCATTCAAAAATGAATTCCAGTAGTCAACATCTTCGGCTTCACATTCTAATGGCACAAATGGTTTATTGGTCTGAATTTCATTCTTCAGTTGAGAAAATTGACCAATAGCAATTTTAATTTCTTCTCTTACTTTCTGAAAAATAGAGTAAAAAATACAAATGCAAAAATATAATTCAAGCTACAGCCTATTAAAAATAGGTGTAATAACTAACAACTGTTTGTAATGAACTGAGCATTTCTGAAAGCCCAGTAGGTGCTACTTACACCCCACTGGTTGATGTTAATGATTTTTTAATTTTAATATTATTGCTGTTAGTACTCTCTGTTCTACTCTTNCTTACACCCCACTGGTTGATGTTAATGATTTTTTAATTTTAATATTATTGCTGTTAGTACTCTCTGTTCTACTCTTCCCAATTGACAAGAATATAAGAATATGTATATATATTTTTTGCTTATGCTGTCAAGTGAGTGTGTGTCAGAAGGATCTAGCATAGTTGTCATTTACTCTCATAAAAANCTTACACCCCACTGGTTGATGTTAATGATTTTTTAATTTTAATATTATTGCTGTTAGTACTCTCTGTTCTACTCTTTCCAATTGACAAGAATATAAGAATATGTATACATATTTTTTGCTTATGCTGTCAAGTGAGTGTGTGTCAGAAGGATCTAGCATAGTTGTCATTTACTCTCATAAAAANCATATTTTTTGCTTATGCTGTCAAGTGAGTGTGTGTCAGAAGGATCTAGCATAGTTGTCATTTACTCTCATAAAAAACACATCTATTAAAAACTCCTTTTAATGTGTGCCTGAGTTGGATTTCCACTAGTTTTAGACACCACAGGAACAGTTTTCTCATAAATAATGTGGAATATTTATCCCTTTATACAGTAGACATGTCTTAAAACCATTGTCAAATGGCAGCAAACTTACATTATGAGTGTAGAATAAAGAAAAAAGTTTTGTATAGTTGAATGCTTTTAAGAGAAGGGCTATCTTATTTTATTTTGTTATTAGACAATTACAAGATCTCATTTGCCTGTGGTATTTATCACAGTTAATAACAATTGTTTTAATGATTTATTAAAACGTTTACTGAAAAANGATCTCATTTGCCTGTGGTATTTATCACAGTTAATAACAATTGTTTTAATGATTTATTAAAACGTTTACTGAAAAATGTAAACCTTAATGTACATATATCTTGCAAATTATTACTATAGGTAATACACAAACCAAATACAAATGACCGTACTAATGAGGAAAATAATTGTCATAAAATGCAACTGCTAGGTAAAAGCACTCCAAAAACTCTACTGTACACTTCCACTGTAATTCTCATCACTTTATGCATGTTTCGTGAAAGTCTNAATGTAAACCTTAATGTACATATATCTTGCAAATTATTACTATAGGTAATACACAAACCAAATACAAACAAATGACCGTACTAATGAGGAAAATAATTGTCATAAAATGCAACTGCTACGTAAAAGCACTCCAAAAACTCTACTGTACACTTCCACTGTAATTCTCATCACTTTATGCATGTTTCGTGAAAGTCTGTCCAGACATACAGTTCTTAAATCTAAAAATAATGAACTTTCACCTCATGGTTTTCAAATGAGGAAATCAATTTTCCCTACTTTCTGAAGGAAAGAAAGGCTTACGAGATCACTTTCCTCTGTGTGTGCATAGTAGCGGCCGGTATTGAAGAGCACAAGAGCACATGCACACCCAGTTTTCTGCAAAAAATTTTTTGTAAGATTATAATTGTTTTGTATCCATTTTGTGATGTCAATACAGATTTTTTTTTTCTACTGATCACGACTGACATTTTTGTTCTGTAAGGTTGAGATGTTGCAACACTGTAATGTGCACAGCAGCTTTGTACTTCATTCTTGGGCTGTCTGCGCATGCGCACTACAAAGTGACGTCACCTCATATAGCAGTTTTAACATTGGAAAAGAGCAGGTACCTGTTTGTGCTCCCTAGGTTATAGTTTGTGCAGAACTGGACTGAAATTAACTCTATTAGACGTGGTTCCACTATTTGACTCTTGGCAGCAGCACTGACTGACAAGCTGGTTTTAACCTCTTCAGCTACTCGCTAGAGGTCGGCGTATGCATGATGCCCATCTGTTTGAAGGCGCGCTTCGGCTGATGTACAACCAACGAACTTGCCATAGTAAATTAAGCAAGTCAAAGTGAACTGTGATGGATTTTCGAGGTGCATTAAATACAACATTTTTGTATCTTTTTACACGCAAATTTTTTTTTGTAATGTGGACTTCATGTGCTGGACTCAACCTAGACTGATTTTTGCTGAGGTGTTAAAACATAGTTTTAAAATTTCTGAACTTTTTGTATTGTCTGTGTATTGGCGCAAATTACAGATGGAAATTGCTTTTTTCCAAGACACAATGAATTTCATTCAAAGAATTTTAGCAAATAGAAATCTTACTTACAAAGAAAAGTTAAAAATTAAAAGTTTAGGCTCTAATCAACCACATTTAGAAATTAATACAGTAACCGTGATGTGGATGTTGTCAAACAAATGCTTTATTTTGCTTCCAGTGTCTAATTTTTAATGCAGAGATTAGTGCCTGGACAAAATCAGATTACAAGGACCTCGCACATTTGAGCAAGAAAATAATGAACATTCACATGCTCATTAAATGCCACATTTGAGCTGTCATTGCTGGGCAGTGTGAACATATGCACACAACTTGACAGTGCTTACAGACAGTCAGTAAGAAAACATAATGAACAAGTGGATAGGAACAGATCTATTATTTCTCGACTTATTGATTGTGTCAAATTTTGAGGGGCATTTAAACTAGCTTTATGAGAGCATGATGATAGTGAAACTTCTGAAAATCCTGGTGTGTTTAAGGGTCCTGTTAATTTTGTAAGTTCTATTAATGTAGCCATGAAAGATCACTTGGAAAATGCCAGTGTATTTAAAGGTACTTCAAAGACAGTTAAAAATGAATTGTTAGAGTGCATGTTATGTGTTTGTAAGGAACAAATATCAGACGAAATAAAACAGGCAAAGTCGCTTAAAACTAGTACTTTAATTGCATGGGTGTTTATTGTGTAGTAATTTGTTCTTCACGTAAAGACAAGGCTGTTTCCTTAACTTTGCCACTATACTTAAGCCGTAAATAAATAAACATAAATTACGTAACAATGTTTGTGTGTTTTATGTACAGTATGTTATATGCAAACCCTCTTCTTTAATAGCAGAAAAATTAAAAATAGGAGGGATACAATTAAAAAAGCATTTTACTTTGCACCGTCCTTGAACCTCAACCTTGATGGTAGGCCGTCTGTGTTGGTCTAGCATCGAACAGCTGCAGCAGCAGCAAATAATAAGGAGAGTGAACAGTGTTTGGTTTCATACACACTGGTACATATGCAAAGTTTTCTTCCTTGAATAAGCTACATACACAACAGAGTAGGGAAAACAATTTACCTTTCAGTACGTTAGAGTTTTTATGCAACTATGAAAGCAGAGTCAATGATTCTCACTGCATGTTCTTGTATAACTCACACTGGAAACTTCCTAGAAAATGTAGTTCAAGAGTGAGCGAGTGAAGAGATTTGGGCGGCTCTTAGCAGCGAGGTCTTGAGAGCCGATGAGGGTGAAGTGTAAATGGAGCAGCACTGGAATGAAAGGGCAGGGGAAATTGAAGATCCCCAAGAAAACCTGCCGACCAGTTGCAATCATTCGGCACGATTCCCACTTGCGAAAATCCAGGACTGGCCCAGCCGAGGATTGAACTATTTTAAGAGTTCCACATTATTTACACTAACAACAACAAACACTAGGTGCACTTATATCACAGTTGGGGAGGGGTAAGAGAATGGTAAAAATTTAAACAGTAATCTATTGCAAGAATGCAAATGCTGGAGGGCAGCTGACAAGTGTTTATTTATACATGAAATCCATCCTTCTGTTTTCAGTTCAGCAAACTTGTTGATCATCCGGTGGTTGAAGTCCTGTATGGTACTTATCAAGAATTTTCTATTGATAACATTGCTAATGCTCTAAATATTTCTCCAGACATTGTGTTGCGGAGGTGTTTTTCCCCCTCTCTCAATTTTTGAATGCGAGAAATGAATTTAACCAAACTCAGTATATACAGTACTTAGTAAAGACACCTGACTTTTATAGTTTTCAACCATGCCAGGCACTTACTTTCAAAATGGTGGCCATTTTAATATTTAGGGCAATATGTTATGTCTTGTGAACCGTTCAACCAATTTAATCCTAATTTTGTATGCTGGCAGAGAATCACGTAAGCATTCAATTTTGAAACGGATATTGTTAGTTTGCCATTTTGTAATATAGCACCAAATGAAAAAAATATAAATTTTACATTATGTCTTGAAAACTATCAAAGTTATTCTTACCCAATTTGGCACCACGTAATATTATGATAGGCCAAGTAAACTAAGTCATTAAACTTGACTAGGTTCTTATTTTCAAAATGGCAGCCATACAAATATGTTAGGTTTATTTGGCATATCTACTATACCATTCGGCCAAATTTTGTATGCAGAAAGTATTTATTACAAGCATCATATATGCTAACACACAACCACTTTTGAAAGCTATTATGCTACATAAATAAATAAGGACTTTATGTCATATCTCTGTATACAATAAACTGATTTATACCAAACAAGTGGTACTGTGGCATATAATATAAAATGGCGTGTTTTAAGTGTGTCAAACACATTTCCACTATCTGTCTTTGGTTTGTTAAATATGATTTAAATAGATTGTGTTAAGTTCCCCTGTACCATAGGTTGTACAACTTGCCTCTGTGTCGAAAGGCCTGACAGGTCAAGAAACACTTAAAGTGTGTCATCTTACCCACCCTGTACATTCAATAACCAATTTAATGAATTCACTGAAAGCTTGACTCAGTGTTTTTTCCCTTCAGGAAACCTCTCTTATCATTTATTATGTAATAATCATTCAACTATTCTGGAAAAACAAAGTGAAATAGGTCTATAATTTTCAATTAATGAGGGGTTACCTTTTTTAAGCAATGGAATGACTTTGGTAGATTTAAATCATTTGGAAAAGTGCCACTTACAAAGACTTCACTGATAATGTCAACAAGGGGTACAAGAATAAGTTCAGAACAGTATTTAATAATTCTAATAGGGATCCCATCAGTTCCAGTGGACATTTTTGTTTTGAGTTTTTTAATGCATTTTGCCACCTCAGAGGTTGTTACTTGGTGCAAGAACAATGTAGACTTAGTTGTAGTTTTCTCATCTGAAGGCTTTTGAGGTGGTTATTTGACTCGCACCTGATTAGCTACATTACAAAAGAAATTATTGATATAGTTTGCCATATTGTAAGCTGGTTTTATCAGCTTCCCATTTTCATTGATAAGTAATGGGGTTTCCTTGATAATTTTTGATTTACCATATCTTGTGTTTATCATGATCAAAACTGTTTTAGATTTATTTTCTTGATTTTTAGTTTGATGTTTTTTTTGCTACTTTCAAAAAATTTCTATATATTCTTTTGTGATTTTTATAATAGTTGAGGAATTCTGGAGATTGATCATGTTTGCATTTGTAATAAAGCAATTTGATATTCTTACTAGAAGTTACAATACCCTTAGAGATCCAACATTTATAGAAATTGGCAGCACCTTTCATTGGTAGTAGTTTTTTGTCAAGTAATGTTCAAATTCTAAGGAGAAAAAATTAATTANTAAATTGGCAGCACCTTTCATTGGTAGTAGTTTTTTGTCAAGTAATGTTCAAATTCTAAGGAGAAAAAATTAATTAAAGTACAAAACTATCATTTATTGTATTTGCAGAGAAGACTAAGTCCCAGGTTTGACATTTCAGATCATAATAAAATGATGTAAATTTATTGTAGTCCTTCCTAAAGGTCAACACAGTATTATTTTTCAGTTTTCAGCAATTTATTTTTAATAGCTGACCGTGATGATGAGACAGACGGTTAACTACTCTTTGTAAACGTGTATCAGTAACATTATTGTTAATTATAACACTATCTATCAGTGATGAACTAGTTGCAGTTTCCCTGGTTACAAAATCAGTTAATAGTGTCATTCTGTGATGCTGAAGAATATTAAAGCATTCCTGTGTATCACCAGTGGTATTGCACACATTAACATTAAAATCACCACATAAAATTACCCTGTCTAATTTTTGTTACTTTAAATAGCAGTTCATCTAACTTATTTAATAATGTTTCCATTAAGGTGTTACAAACCACTACATACAAGCTATTCTTCATTTCAGTTATTTCAATTGAAGCTACTTCAAGGACTCTTTCTGATAGATTTTCTAAATCAGGTCTTGTCTTGAACTGTAGGTTATTATTGACACAGATACAAACACCACCACATGAAAATTTTTTCTACAATAATAACTGCCAACTATGCAATAACTGATATAGTGACTTAAGCTCATCTCCGGAGGACCAATGTTCACAAATACTATTGTTACAAGACACCAGAGGGGCATATCTGAATTTGTGAGGGATGGAGGTCTTAATAAAATAAAATTAATAAGTTTGATTTTAATTTATTCACACAACTATTGTTTACAGCATCAAACTATCTATTTCCACTATTAATCTTTTTATTCCCAGTGAGCGTAGTATTTAATGTCTATCTCAACCCTAATCAAAGTCCTTCTCAATGCATGTTTGGTCATAGTCAATTAACTCACACTACTCATCATTAACACATGTCCAGTCTGTCTGTTGCCATCATTTGTAATGTCTTTCACTCACGCATCCAGTCCAATAGTCCAGCCTGCCAGTCGCTCTCAGTCACAGATTTTCCACCTGCTGGTCACTGCTAGTTTCTCTTCTCACTCATCATTCATCTATCACTAAAATTCCTGACACTCACCAATTCTCATAAAACTCTAGCTAGGCTCAGGGGTTTGGCTCATTTTTATACTCTCGCAGCCAAAACCTGGAATGTTCAACACATCTCGAGTCACTCTGAGTTAAACTAGGGCAATAAACCAGAATAATTCAGATAAATGCAATAATCTGTTAAGGTCAGGAGCGTGCAAGCCACAAAAAGGCTTATCGCTCTCTTGTCATTCAAACATCCTTTAATGACTCACCACCCGCTATCATATCACTACTCTGTCCTCCACACACACTTCGCTCACTCATGCAATGCAAAGGNTCATCCCTTAATGACTCACCACCCGCTATCATATCACTACTCTGTCCTCCACACACACTTCGCTCACTCATGCGATGCAAAGGAGCAAAACACCATACATGATATGTTTGAGAGTTCATCAACAAGAAGTCCTAGTTCTGTTTTATTCCCGATTATGTATTTTGATGCAGAATGCTTGCATACTTATATATGTTCTTAGGTGTTTGTTGTACACACTGCAGAGAAGGATGTTGAAAATTTGATGTTTACGATGAAACTGCAATTTACGGCATTGTAGTAGACCAGTATTGTTATGTTGAGCTTGGGTGTGATTAAATCCTTTAGTAGCTTACATATCTTCTAACACAGAATCTCTTTTCCTTTACAATTCAAGCTGAAGGCTTGTGAACATGTGTGATGTTCACGGCCAATATTACTAACTTCAACTAACCTGACATTTTGAAAGTGCTTACATACATTTGCTATTTTATGATTTGCTGTCTCAATTTCTTTGCTTACGCAGGAACTACTGATTTGATCATCTCTCTTCAGTAAACTTACCACAATAACATTTGTGTGAGTTGTACTTATAAGACCATTTTTTAATGCTGTTTCTAATCTACTTGTTTCATTCTTAGATACATCATTTGACCCACCAAATATCAGCACACAGTCATTTGAAGATACAAACTTCACTTTGCTATCGATTTTCTATAAAGGTTGAAAGAACTTTATTCATACCAGTATTAGACTTGATAACACCCTCCAGAGATACATTCTTGAATTTGGATTTTGATTGGATCTCCATTGCCTGCAATGACTATGATAAAAGTAACCAAAAAAATGATTGAGACAATATATGAATAAGAAACACTAATGCAACAAAAATGCGATAATATAAATAAGTACATATATGGAACAAGAGACAACGATCCAGTTAGATAAAGAGAGAGACAGAAACAAAAGAAGATAGCATGATTATGACGATACGAAAACAGCAAAAACCGCAAGTGCAACACACACTGTAGTTGCAGTAAGTCAAAATAAATAGACACATAAAAGGATCAAGAAATTGTAGTGATCCAGTCTGAAAATGAATAAAATTAAAATCAACAAAGACAGCATAAATGTCGCTGGACAGCATCAGCAAAATTTACATGCAAAATGCAAAACAGCAAAAATAATAATAATAATAAATAAATATATATATAAATGGATCCAAAAAATTATGATCCAGTCAAACAACACAAGTTTAAAAACACAGACGGCTAAATAAACAGTAACAAGACAAAAACAGTAAAAAGTCATGTTTCGGTAGCCACAATCTGCTCCCATCTTCACGTGATGATATAGTCATTGTAGGCAAAAGAGATCCAATCAAAATCCTGATTTAGTTTCACCACACCATTGCTTTAAACTTCAGAGTTACATTCTTGTCTGTGGAAGAGGTGGATTCATGGCGATCTAGACTTGCTTTGAATCATCCTCAAGTTGTGAAGGCTGTCTCCTCTATACTAGATTGTGACTGCACTGAGAATGAGTATTAGACCTAGTACTATTTAGGGTTAGAAAATTAATTTTAAAGCTGCCCACAAAATTCCCTTTAGGCTTTGATGTTAATTCTGTAACCAATTCAAAACATATTGCCCAACAATTCCACGTTTTCCAGAGTTTTTAACAATCTACAGCAAACAATGGCTGGGGAAAAAAAAAAGGGGGAGCATTACAAACAGCAGCAGGTAAGCAGTTGTAATAACCTGTTTCTTCATCATTGCATTTGAGTTCCTACTGTATNGAGCATTACAAACAGCAGCAGGTAAGCAGTTGTAATAACCTGTTTCTTCATCATTGCATTTGAGTTCCTACTGTATCAAGCTTAACATGTGATATGTATGAATTAGTTCACATATGTACAGGCTTTTATTTCACTTGGCTTTTATGTTCTTCAATGGCACACAACATCCTTATAAAACCCTTTGGACCACAAGTCATTTTTACATTTTTGGTTTATTTTAAAAGATGAACATATAGCTGCAGGCTGCGTTATTCAGTTATATCCTGTGTCTAAATATCGGAACATCTCTGCTTTTCTCTGAGCTACACAATTTTATATAGACGAACTCTGAACATTTTTCGAAGGTTTCCTTTGATACCTACTACAATGCTACACAATATTAATATTTTATTTTCATGTTAAAGGTCATTAAAAAAATTTACACCAAAATTTCTTGATAATCTTAGACAATTTTCATATAAAGTGACTGTTTCTGTAAACACCAAGTTTAATGTTACAAAGCTGGTGTGTTGGCGTATACAGTAGAACCCTGTTATAACACCATTATTTAAAGGTAACATAATTCATCCATAAGGCTTAATGGCTTCATTTCCTGCATATAACATTGTTCAAATTTTCATTTCCTGCTCATAACATCAGTATTTGTTCATTTCCTTGTAGCATCTGAAATTACATTTTTCTCTTAAGTAAAATTTCAGACATACTAACAATGTGCAGTATCCTACAAACATATACAGAAAACAGTTTATAGTAGAAATATTAAGAATTTTATAGGTGATGGTCCTGAAAATTACTAAGATAACCAAGAGTAGATGAGAGAGCAAGCCTCCAGAATGCATGTCATTGTGCATCAAATGAATTAGATGATGATGATAAAAAACTTGACTAGCAATTTATATACAAAAATTAATACATACTATGTAATACTGTTTCTCACTTATAAAATTTTTCTGCATGTAACATTTTATTTTACTGACCCCTTGAAAATTGTTATAACAGGGCTCTACTGTATCTAACAAAGTAGGTCCATCTGAGGGCAGACAGGTGGCAAACCCTCTACCTAAGAGTAGGCGACAACAAGCTTCTCAGACTGAACTAAAGCTACCTTTGCAAACAGTAATCCTGTAATACTTACAAAGAATGGCATAAAAGAATAAAAGATGTGTTTTTCATGAATGAAAAAAAAAGTAGACACACAGGGGAGCAATGATTATTAAGAAGTAACAACACTACAAACTCGAAAGCTTGATGGAGAGAAATGTATGTAGCTTTCACCAGAGCCTAGTGTCACTGTGTTCAAAACAAACAACAAGTTTATTTACCTCACCATACCGCATTATTATATCTTCTTTACATCTTGCCAAGTAATCAACGATTCTTGTTAAGATCACAGGCAGGCAATCTTTCATTGTACTGTATGCAAGACTCCTGCAACAAGACAATTGGTATTGTAATATAACATGAAAGATGCTTACCAATCAATATCTGATCATTACTATATTAATTAATCAAAAATGGGATAACCTCAAAAATAAGATGAACCCAACATTTTTACATTGGTCCATAATTACATAATTTCTGTGCAAATTATTTGGACACACATAATTTAGAGGGGAATTTTTTTTGCCACACTTACATACACTGTAGGATGTATAAAACGTTTGTGTTGTCTTTGTTAGTAAGCCTGAGCAGTAAGTAACAGGATATTATGGTGACCGGTGATTAAGTGAATGCCATATAAAATAAAAGTTCTACAAGTTATGAGCCCAGGCGCAATAACAAAAGTTGGAATGTNGTGATTAAGTGAATGCCATATAAAATAAAAGTTCTACAAGTTATGAGCCCAGGCGCAATAACAAAAGTTGGAATGTTAATATTGCTTGCTTTTGTCTAAAGAAGCAATAGCAAAAGGATTCTAAAAATGGCTACGGCATTAGACAACTTAGCACAAGTAGAAAAACTCGGTAATTCAAATTAGAAATTCCAAATAGTCGTTTTGATGAAAGCAGCAGATGTCTATAGTNACAAGTAGAAAAACTCGGTAATTCAAATTAGAAATTCCAAATAGTCGTTTTGATGAAAGCAGCAGATGTCTATAGTGTAATAGGTGATTATGATGATGCCACAAAAAAGGATAAGGATTGGGAGAAGGATGCCAAAGCACAAAGGTACATTGTTACAACAGTTGACAAAGGTAATAATCGATTCATTATGACTTGCAACACTGCAAGGAAAATGTTTATAACAAGCTGTGTTCAATTTATGAAAGAGACAGTAACCACAATAAAAACACACTGTTTCTGGCTTTTTTTCAATCTCGAAATTGACAGTTGTAAAGAAACGTCTTTGATTGTTAAGGCATATTTATTATATTAAAGCCGCACAAGGTTAGGCGCCATCTTGTAACGTTTCGCCGCTTACACTGCCGACTGTTTACTTGCCACGGCTTGCTCAAGGTAGAATACACGAGACTCAGTACCATTGGATGTTAGTTAATTATGAAAGAAAGTTCAAGTTCCAAGTTATATATATATATTTATTTAACTATTGCAGTTCACAGTTCACATAAGTCCAATTTGCAGAGTACGAACCTTGCAGATAAACATAAAAGTACAGCAAACAGCGCCACAGTGGTTTAACTGGCCCGAAGAATAATTAATTACTGCTACCTCCCACACCGGCTGAGAAATGAAATAAAAGTCTAGTTGCCGATGTGGGGGTTACCGTCCTGGCCGAACGCGGCCTAGGCTATCATACTTCTGACTACTGCCCTCACGGGCGACGTGAAGTGAAGTAACTCTGACGACTGCTCTAACAAGACTTGCTCTCACGACTGCTCTCTGACTGCAGAAGACTGCTCTCCGGCTGTTCTAAGAAGACGACTTCAATAATACTACTGTCTCGAAGGCGCCAGCCAGATGCCTATATGCTGCCTATCGCACCCATCTCTCCTGTGATAAGGGCCTATCATCTCGCAGCAGCGTGAGAACTGCGCTGTCCCACGCTCAGCCTGACATCGATACTGCTGCGCAGTTATCGAAAAACTGCGCTATCAACAAAAACGAACTTCGCCGTCCACAAAAACTTGTTGACGCATTAAACATTCAGATAAACTAACCACTCGTATAACAAAACGGCGCCGCAGGAACAAATCTAATTAATGCTGACGCGTTCCAAAAAACCACGATGTTTGAAATGATGAAACACAACCGGACTCCTGATAAACGAACACGAACAAACACGGGAAAAGAGCCAACACGGCTTTACTGAAAACCCGTTAAAATTATTATGAAACTTTCCCGAGCTTCATACATACGAAAGAATTCTACACCCAAGTCCCGAAAATTTAAGTATATTGCGTCATTACAAGGTGTTACATAAGACCATTCTGAACTTCAGAAGTTGTCTGCTAAATTAAAAAGTGTAGGTCATGTTATTGATGACGGGAAAGATTCTGTTCTCTTTACTGGGTAGCTTTAAATTTTTCCTAACCGCCTCGGATTCAACTTCCAAGTGCAAACAAACTTTGACTAATCTTATCCCAATGTTATTAGCAGTAGATGAACATAGTCATTCGAGCACTGGGTGTGACAATGTTGCATTCAAAACTGTAATTAAAGACATTGTTTGCTATGGGTGCAACAACAGAGGCCACATTTCTAGAAACTGTGTTCTGAAGCCGAAGGGTTGTAAAATTTGCAAAAAGGATAATCACAGTCAAGAAAACTGCTTCTTCAAAAAACAAGGGTAATAGGTCTGTTTCACATGAAAATTTCAAGGTTGCATTTCTAACAGAATTCACTAGTAAAGACCATGAGGAAACATGGATTCTTGACTCGGGGTGCACTTCACATATGGCCAACACGAGCTGTTCTCTGTTCAATGCTACTGACATCAATTCTGAAATCATGACTTCCAAAAGAGAAGAAAACTTGTGTGCTAAACTTAAGGGTGACATATAGTACAAAGAATATGGCACTGAAGGATTTGTTATATGTTCTGGGCCTGAATGTAATTTTTGATGTCTGTGAAAAAGATTACTAAAATAGTGGAGATAGTGTTAAATTCAATTACGACAGAGTTGAGATCAGTAAAGATGGTACTAAAATTGTAGGTGTTAAGGATACCACTGGTCTGTATAGAGCAAGGCTGACATACTGTGAAAAAACATATTTGGCTGAAGATAAACAAGTGAATGACATGTTATGGTATTAAAAAAATGGAACATTTGATTTTTGAAAATATGAAGAAACTGACTGACCTGTTGTATGGACCAAGAAAATTTAAGTTTAGTGTTGGGGAAACTCAATGTGAAACTTATATTACATCAAAATAAACTAGAAAACCATTTGGGGGGAAGAGAGCAACGAGAGCACTGGAAATTGAACATACAGATG
This sequence comes from Clitarchus hookeri, assembly GCA_002778355.1. Lineage (NCBI taxonomy): Eukaryota > Metazoa > Arthropoda > Insecta > Phasmatodea > Phasmatidae > Clitarchus > Clitarchus hookeri. Next base: position 544,756 of record NQII01000963.1, on the reverse strand, counting down.
TGTGTGGACCTCTTGACACTACCTGGGATGGTACAAATAAGCTTAATGCACCAATAATTCACTCTTATGTACATGTGTATTTTCTGCAGTTTTGCCTATCTGGCGGGCCGCGGCCAGAGTTCGTATAGTGTTTACCAAGAGTGATGTAAGTGTTTCTGTGCAAGAGTAATTACATGCAAGTTTTCAGCCTTTGTGTCTTATTTCAAGCACTGCCATCGGGCATTTCAGGGTACGGGTCCTTTATAACCTGCCTTCACCCACTTTCACATAAATTACTTAACAGCTAGTATGCTCAAGTTAGAGTTTTTACAGTTTAAGGCATGTGGGTCAGCCTGAATAGGCCCACATTATTTTCCATGTAAGTATCAGGAGCGAGGGGCTCTTCCAGCATTTCACAGAGGGACTACATACATATGGACAAATGACCCACCATACCCCCTAAGATCATCACCAGCAGCAACAATAATTGGCACCGCCTGCCGACGGTGTCTGGCGCCTAGTCAAGTATCCAAATCCACGACCCACCTAACAATGTTTTTCACCGCCCCTCAAAACTTCCCTTAGCTCAACATCACCCAGCCGACAGGCGTTAATTTGTCGCCTCTCCGTGTGGTGTACCTTTCCCTCATCATTAATCACATTTTTCGATCCAGAAAACATCAAAATTTCCCGGCACCTCAAACACTCTTTGAGCAATTTTCCCACCTATTTCCCCCGACAAAATCAAGAGAACGTCAGGAACATTGTGATCAACCTAGGACAATGCTGTGATGCCAGCCAGACGCCAGAATGATGCCCAGATATGTCGCACCATGTGGCGTACAAGCGTGCCAAAATCAGCTTCGCAGCCACCATTACATCAATGGTGCAGAGCATGCGCAGCAAGTCAGCCATAACAATACAGCAAGGCTTCACCATCCCTTCCCCTCCAGCACCGTGAACTACCCAGCAGAGGGAGGATGCATCTGCACTCACCCCCTCCCCCTGCTGATGGGGTACAACAGCAGCAGCCACGAACTGTCCACNCGTTAATTTGTCGCCTCTCCGTGTGGTGTACCTTTCCCTCATCATTAATCACATTTTTCGATCCAGAAAACATCAACATTTCCCGGCACCTCAAACACTCTTTGAGCAATTTTCCCACCTATTTCCCCCGACAAAATCAAGAGAACGTCAGGAACATTGTGATCAACCTAGGACAATGCTGTGATGCCAGCCAGACGCCAGAATGATGCCCAGATATGTCGCATCATGTGGCGTACAAGCGTGCCAAAATCAGCTTCGCAGCCACCATTACATCAATGGTGCAGAGCATGCGCAGCAAGTCAGCCATAACAATACAGCAAGGCTTCACCATCCCTTCCCCTCCAGCACCATGAACTACCCAGCAGAGAGGGAGGATGCATCTGCACTCACCCCCTCCCCCTGCTGATGGGGTACAACAGCAGCAGCCACGAACTGTCCACTAAGCCCTTCGACACAGTGTCCCTCGACCTCATGGGGCCCTACCCCAGGTCCTCAGGAGGGAAGAGATTCATCATGGTGGTCACCGATAACTTATCCAGGTGGGTTGAGGCATACCCCGTCACTAGCGCATGAGCCACAACTGTTGCCCAGGTCCTGTAGACAGACTTCTTCCCCAGGAGGGGATATCCACAGAACCTACTTTTCACTAATGGCACACAATTCACAGCAGGAAGAAGCGAGAATTGTGTACCTGTTGCGAAGTGCGACATCTGAAGACGGCAATCTACCACGCACGTGCCAAACCCCTTGGAGAACCACAACCAGGGTCTCAAGACCCAGTTGCAGCTCCGTGTGGGTGAACAGCACACCACCTGCCCGCCGCCCTCTTCACCCTACATCAGAGCGTCAATGCCGCCACCGGCAAGTCACATGCAGACATCCTGCTGGGCAACCTCCTCACCCTACCTGGTGAGTTTGACAGTCCCCGGACAGAAGACAGTGGTGACCCAGTCCACAGCGACGTACAACGTGAACTGCGTCAGAGAAAGCACCAAGAGATACGCACTCACTAGCGAGGCTACATCGCGCGATGACTGCCAACCACCAACTCAACTACGACCCGGTTAGCACATCTACGTCTGTGTGCACCCGCAGCCCGCAGAGACTTCTGCACAGGCTTTGCGACGAAATGGAGCGGGCTGCATGTGATTTGTGATTGCACGAGCCAGCGGGCACACCACCTACCTGGTCTGACTAGACAGAAAGACTGTGGAGGTGCACTGGGATAACTTGCGTCTCAGGGGACTTCGACAACGCAGCCACACCAGGTGCCCCATGATGGCGACCCTGATATTGAGGTCCGCCAACCACCCACGCAGGAGGAAGGTGCGTTAGCACCTCCCTCAGAGGAGCTTCTACAAGGGCCTGCAAACTTGACGACGCCCGACGTCCAGACGCCCCTCACGGATCGTCGAAGCAGGAGCTCCATCATCACGGAAACACCACCTGGATTTGCCATTCCCTTGTCAACGCCATCCGAGGCGTACCACCAGCACGAGCAAAAGGAAGCAGCAGCACGGCCTGCCTGGCATTGTAGTGCCCACCTCGACGGGGGCCTCCATCACCTCACCATGCCAGCTACAGGCAACACTCCAGGATCTCTTGCCACACTGTTGATGGCGTTAGGACGGCTTCCAGAGGTGTTCAACGCTAGCGAGGGGTGATACACCGGGGCAATGCCACAGCAGGAACTCCGCTGCCAGCCCGCTGGGTCACCACCTGGTGATTCACCTCCCTCAGTCACTGCCCACCCTGGTCGCTACCGGCGGCAGTGGGGTCAGCGGAGTAGCAGCAGCAACAGCAGACCCAGCTTATGTAATTTGTGGGACAATTTGTAAGAAAGTATTTGAAAGTAAAGAAAGGCAAACTAACTGTGCACACATTCAGAAACGCCCCTACTAGCGTTTCAGGGTTTTCATTTTGTAATTCTCAAATTCACGTATTTTTCACTTCAGTTGTTTCATCCTCACATCATGCCATGCAAGTTTAAATTGTAACAGTTTTTATTCAGGGAATATTTGTGTATTTATATGGACAATTTTTTATGCATGTGTTTGTGTGTTTTAATTGTTGCAAGTTACATGCAAGCAGAAAGTAGTGGAGGCGAGCCGCATGCCGCCATAGTTTGTGCAGCACATGTTCGCCAGATTTATTTGCAGTCAAGCATTTCAAGAGGTCAGCATGCACCACATCGCGCTCTGGGTGCCTTCACGTTTTCGTGCCAATCACCTGTAGCTGCAATAGTCTAATGTAATGTACCGGAACCTGTTCTTTCTGCACCCGGAGATGCCACCCCTTCTTCGCCGGGGAATAGAATCACCCGGGGAAGCTTAATGCATCAATAATTCACTCATGTACAAATGTGTATTTTCAGCAGTTTTGCCTATCTGGTGAGCCACAGGCCAGAGTGGGTATAAAGTGTTCACCTAGAGTGATGTTAAGTGTTTCTGTGCAAGAGTAATTACATGCAAGTTTTTCGACTTTGTGTCTTTTATTTCAAGCACTGCCTTAGGGTATTTCGGGGTACGGGTACCCTGTAACACACCTTCACCCAGATTCACGTAAATTACTTAATAGCCAGAATGATCAACAGAGCTTTTACAGTTTTAAGGAGTGTGGGTCAGTCTAAGTAGGCCTACAGTATTTCCGAGGGGCTTCGTACGTCTGGGCGAACGGCCCACCATAACCTGAGATCATCACCAGCAGTAACAATTGGTACCGCCTGCCGACGGTATCTGGCACCTAGTCTGGTATCCAAATCCATTAACCACCTAAAAATGTTTTTCACCGCCCCTCAAAACCTCCATTAACCCAACACCACCCAGCCAACAGGCGTTAAAATAAAATGCTTCCTGATAAGGAAATCTTATCAATAAAGAAATTAACTTACATCCTCTAAGGAATTAGGCTTATAAGTATACAATGTTATGGTTTGACAAGGAGAAATCACACAAATTAAGAGACAGTAATTATATAAATCTGACAATTAAAAGATATCTTGATACATATTCTATCATTCTGAATGTAAACAAACAAGAAAAATATTAAACTGATAAATGTCAACATTGAATTAAAATCAGTAATTATTAAGTTTAGGGGCTTTTCTGAAAAACATAGAAAAAATTAAAACTTATGATATATTTCCACTCTACTAATCACGTAGAACACGAATATACTAGGGACATTAACGTCCGACTAATTTCGTAATATGTGCCCACCTAACCTAACCCCACGATGGGTGAATCATTATTTTACATTTTTAAACTAACCTAGGATTGTAAGGTTTTAAACTACCCTAGGATTGTAGGGTTTTACACTAACCTAGGATGTTTGGGTTTTACACTTAACTACGAAAGTAGGATTGTAGGGATTTAAAGGAACCATAAAACACACCAAAATAAGGTAAATTGACTCACCTAGGTAGGGGGCTGGTATAATTCCTGTGACATTAACAGACGTAAACAAACATATTACGCAAGTGTTTAAAATATGTTCTACTTATTTAAACATTATGCCCTCTTGAATATGAACAAGGTAAGCTGTGCAGAACCCATTAATGCAACTTTTGTTGGTCTAGGACGTTTCTTTCAGAAACGTAAACAAACTGGGGTAATTATCTAGTTTAGGGGCTTTTCTGAAAAACACAATAAAAATTTAAAATTATGATATATTTCTACTCTACTAATGATGCAGAACACGAATATACTAGAGGCATTAACGTCCGACTAATTTCGTAATATGTGCTCACCTAACCTAACAAAACCTAACCCCACGATGGGCGAATCACTATTTTAAATTTTTAAACTAACCTAGGATTGTTGGGTTTTACACTAACCTATGATGTTAGGGTTTTAAACTAACCTAGGATAGTAGGGTTTTACACTAACCTAGGATGTTTGGGTTTTATACTAACCTAGGATGTTTGGGTTTTACACTAACCTAGGATGTTTGGGTTTTACACTAAAATACGAATGTAGGATTGCAGGGATTTAAAGGAACCGTAAAACACACCAAAAGAATGTAAATTGACTCACCTAGGTAGGGGGCTGGTATAATTCCTCTGACGTTAATAGACACAAACAAACATATTTCGCAAGTTTTTTTTAATATGTTCTACTTATTTTAACACTACGGCCGCTTCAATATCAACTAGGTAAGCTATGCTGAATTCATTAAAACAACTTTTGTTGGCATAAAACGTTTCGTTCATAAACGTAAACAAACTGTCAGAAACAGTCATCTCACAAACTTGTTCAATTTTTTAAAATATGTTGCACTTATTTTAAAGCGATGCCCCTAGTATATTCGTGTTCTGCATCATTAGTAGAGTAGAAATATATCATAATTTTAAATTTTTATTGTGTTTTTCAGAAAAGCCCCTAAACTAGATAATTACCCAAACTGGCTATACTGTTCATTTCGCAATTTTGTTAAATTTTTTTTAATATGTTCTACTTATTTTAAAGCTACGCCCCTAGTATATTCGTGTTCTAAGTGATTAGTAGAGTAGAAATATATCATAATTTTGAATTTTTTTATAGTTTTTCAGAAAAACCACTAAACTTAATAATTACCAACTCAATTTTTAAAAGACAAGCATATCTGTATTATTAAAATACTTTTATCATACTGAATGTGATCAAACTGCATTAAAAATTGGTTAGAGGAAGTGTACATACATCTTAAAGCACTTCTTTACTAATAAGTGTTCTAACCTCAAATTAATAACCATACCATTTATGGAATTCTTATTGGCAGAAAAACAATTTAATGTTGGGACTAGCAGACAGGTGCGCAGCCACGAGATCGGTCTATCTCATCTTTGGTCTATGATCCAACTAAACAAGAATGGGCCGTTTTCAGGGCACTGCACTTTGAAGTGGTGGTGGAAAAAATGAATTGAATTAAATTAAGTTATACACACACTCGTAATAAAAATGAACCAACTACAGTTGATATGGATCCAACATGCAATTATTTACAAATTTGTCTTGAAGAGTAGGCAAACAATAAATAATTATAAATAGCCTAGGCATACGAAAAAGAAATCTTTATGGAAGTTATTGACTCTCTACATCATTAAATTACTTACTTTGTATATTTCGCTGATCTGCGTCCGTTTTTTGGAGTAACATTATTATTCTCAGAAAGCATTTCAATATCTTGACGTAGCTCACAGCAAAATTCTGTAACAGTGCATTTAATTACCAAATGAATAACAGCACGTATAAATGTTAATGCATATAAAATTAATCATTATTTGAATACTTCAACACCACCCGCGAAAAGTTTCAGTTTTGGATTTCAATAGAGCGGAAACAAACTTGCACAACTTTACAAACTGAATTACCAAAATATATCACATTTACGTCACAGATATTGTCAATAACGTCAACTTCCAACATATTTTAAACATACCAGATTTCGAGATATCGAAAATAATATGCTTCTGTAAGAGCAAACAAAAAATTATCAAAAACTTATTTTACCAACGTTGGTTGTTCAGAATAATCCTTTAAAATTCTCGTGAAATCACTTGGTACACAGCAGGGATGGTGTCGAAGGAGGGAAATTGGGGGTATGACAGAAACAGACCGGGAGACGTGAGGCCAACACTTAACACAAATATAAAATTTCAATTCTTGAATTACGCAGTATTTCCAACCGCACCGAATACTGAACTTTGAGCACGGCGGTGCTGGTAGTTCTACCTAAAATTCAGCTCCTCCGCCCCCACAACATGCCACCACAATATGTGGGCTTTGCAAATAATTTGAATCATAATAGAGCTCTTTCCAGAGTGTGTGTTTTGTTTTCCAAATCTTATTTGACCAGTTCCAGGTACAGGTACGAGGTTTTTGTGTCTTGAGTGTTTTGCATATTTTATTTTTGTTGTTGTGATAGATTTTGCCACCCTCTCATTATTCTCATCACACGTAATTGTTATATAGTCATGGAAACTTGAATCGCATAGATTTCAATGATGCAATAATTAGTGAGCAGACTTCTTTAGTTAATTATTTGAAACATGTTTGCCATTACAGGGTTGACATGACTGGTAGCGACCACCTGCTAACGTTCACGTCTGCCATTTTGCATAATATTACGTTCACCTTGCCAACTTGCCGCCAAAGGGGAATAAATCGCCACACAGCCGAACTGACACACCCTGAACTAAGTGTCTTGACCCTCACTGGGGGCAAACACTGAGTAGAACCCTTTACTTATTCCAAGCAGCTGGAAACTAACCCGAATCCACTCGGCCACGTGTGTATACAAGATTTCGCTACACCAATCAGAGGAAACTAATGTTACCTGAGCAGTCGGGGATAGTAATACAGACATCGTCTGGCGACAATGTTAGGAAAAAGTCAGAATATTACACAATATTACTATTTAGAATAGAATGGTACTAGCTCACTGGGTGAGCACGAAGTCACAGTTCTCAGGATTGTGGGCCGAACGACCTCGTGGCTATATCCGCTGACACATACTGTATAAATTTACAATAAAATGTAATATATTGCTGTGGTATTCAGACTCCTCAGCATTCCTTAGTATTACCTTTTACCTTATAACTAAAAGGATGCCTCCTTAAGGTGTCTATGACTTCCTGGATAGGGTCTGGGCCCGAAATAGAACATAATGAGAACTCGCAATTTTCGGTTAACTAAAGAAAATTATATTATCAAATAATGTATACAGTTACATGAAGGCAATAACCCTTAAAGAGGACCTGACTCACAAAGTCTGCCAGCAGCTGTTACTTTACAAAAAGACCAAGAATAACGCGAAAACTTTCAAGAGTAATTAAACCTCCGGGGTCAATAAATTAACCAGAAGGAGGGGGGATGCGAACGTCGGGAAGACTCTGTAAACTAAATAAAAATTCCAGTAAATTAAGTTAANATACAAGATTTCGCTACACCAATCAGAGGAAACTAATGTTACCTGAGCAGTCGGGGATAGTAATACAGACATCGTCCGGCGACAATGTTAGGAAAAAGTCAGAATATTACACAATATTACTATTTAGAATAGAATGGTGCTAGCTCACTGGGTGAGCACGAAGTCACAGTTCTCAGGATTGTGGGCCGAACGACCTCGTGGCTATATCCGCTGACACATACTGTATAAATTTACAATAAAATGTAATATATTGCTGTGGTATTCAGACTCCTCAGCATTCCTTAGTATTACCTTTTACCTCATAACTAAAAGGATGCCTCCTTAAGGTGTCTATGACTTCCTGGATAGGGTCTGGGCCCGAAATAGAACATAATGAGAACTCGCAATTTTCGGTTAACTAAAGAAAATTATATTATCAAATAATGTATACAGTTACATAAAGGCAATAACCCTTAAAGAGGACCTGACTCACAAAGTCTGCCAGCAGCTGTTACTTTACAAAAAGACCAAGAATAACGCGAAAACTTTCAAGAGTAATTAAACCTCCAGGGTCAGTAAACTAACCAGAAGGAGGGGGGATGCGAACGTCGGGAAGACTCTGTAAACTAAATAAAAATTCCAGTAAATTAAGTTAANTTAACCAGAAGGAGGGGGGATGCGAACGTCGGGAAGACTCTGTAAACTAAATAAAAATTCCAGTAAATTAAGTTAATCTATTGCAGTTGCGACGCATGTGCATCACCTAATACCCGTGAAATCTGTATGCCGAAGATGGCGAGACCGAGCAGTGTCCTTTCCGAGAGCTCGCTCTACTCTGTGAAGTAATTTAATTAAATGACCTCATTAACATATGATGCGAACCACGCATCCATGAGTTCCTTGTGCCCACTCTGACTGCCACAGTCACAACAACTACACCAGCTACACCAGGCNCACGCATCCATGAGTTCCTTGTGCCCACTCTGACTGCCACAGTCACAACAACTACACCAGCTACACCAGGCCGCACTAACCACATCAGGCTAAGAGTGCATAGTGCTGATCGACAAGAACGTAACTTGCTCCTTCTTGCCGACTAGGATTACGCAACTCACGAGACCACCCTACTCATGTATTACAAAAGGTAACTCTTTTAATAAAAGGGTAGGCGATCTAAAACGGTGTTTGCCCCAAAGCCACAGCCGTTGAATGCAATGGTAATTGGTCGTTGCGTCCTCGCAGCTCGCGCAGCTAAATACGACGCAACGCACCACCGGGTCACGATAACTAGCTGGTAGGCCAGAGCTGAAGAGATATGTGCCCCAAAGTGTCGTCCAGTGGTGTACAGAATTTTTACAAACATTTTGAACACAGTTACCGTATTCACAGCTACAGCCAGGGGTGTTTTTCATTGTATAAATGGCAATCAAGAATGACATTCNTGAACACAGTTACCGTATTCACAGCTACAGCCAGGGGTGTTTTTCATTGTATAAATGGCAATCAAGAATGACATTCAAGACCCTTTTGCCCATGTGCACTCGTCCATCCCTTCAGGAGACAGCCACCTGGCAACACTGTAGCCAGTGGAATTCAATGCATCATCGTAACTGACATTCAAACACTTTTATGAGAATATGTAATAACTTATTTAATGTGTATTTATATACAAGTAATTACGTTTTTCTAAAATGGAGATTGCCTATAAAGGCCTCCAGTATTGTAACATATCATTCGACGTGGTCAAGCACTGGCTCGGTGAAATTCCCGTCACTAGTTGCGAAAGCCAACTTGAAGCATGGTGTTACCAGAGCTGATGATGTATGAAATATGTGCCCGGCGCCACAGCGCTGCGGTGAGCTGATGAAATGAGGGCCTGGTTAATACTCTGTCACATATAATGGCGAGGCTGTAGGCCACCTCACATGGCTTAATTAAATTTCAAATGAAACACTTACGATCCTTGTGGAGTTATTTATTCCTTGAGACTCTTTAATTAACACACACAACTTTAGTACAAAAAAAGTGGCCTTAAGGGCCCGGAACTGCGAGCGACCACGTGGCTTTACAATGTGAAACGCGACTGCACTTAACAACTCTCTGATGAGAATAAGGTTGCTCTCCCCTCGGCGCTATAACAAATAAAATATCCGGTTCATTAANCTGGTTCATTAAGTGAAGTCTATAGCGGTGAATATGTGTTCAGCTTAAGATGTTGGCACCGAGGGCCTTTGCGGAGTGAGAGACTTACATGTCTTGATGCGTTCAAGTGCTGAAGAGAACTGGGTGGAAGCGTGGGGCCGGCTTCCGCTACATGAGCGCAGACGATGCTAAGTGGCGAAACGATGAAGCACAATATACACTAAAAAATGATTATGAGATGAAAGTGACATGAATTAAATTAACCTAAGACAACATAAATTTTTCTTATNAATTTTCCTTATACAAATACACAATGAAAATGATTACATTAATCGTAAACGTTTTCATTGTACCAGCCACAGAATTGCCAAGTGTACTATGTCAAATGTCCCTGGCTGTGGCTGTGTCGACCGTCTTCCATGATGGCAATTATGATATTAATTATATACACTGAATAAATACCCTGATGCAATACACTGATGCNTGACACTGAATAAATAACCTGATGCAATACACTGATGCTATTAATAACACTGAATAAATTAGAAACACTGATGCTATTAGGCACACTCTCACTTGTGCCCACAAGCCCGTCGGTGTGATGTGTTTGGTGCAGTGGACACGACTATTAGCAGTCACAGTGGGCACAAAGGAGCTCCTGAATGTTCGATTCACATTACATTTAGTGTGGTGACATTCCCCATCAATTTCACAATTTCAACATTAACAGACATTTGTTAATAAACGGGGATGTCACCAATGTGTTAAATTAAATTCATACAATTTTTCAACTTTATAATCACATCATAGAGTGTTCATGTAATGTTTAATCGTGCAGTGTTTGATCTCAGTTCTCGTCACTTGCGACAACAGCGAACATTACTCGCCTCAGTTCGTCTCAGCACCCGGACAAGACCAGCGGCGTTGGTCGGCCGCATCACG